>JAOUZG010016587.1:3066078-3082281 GCA_026289955.1 Argiope argentata | reverse complement strand
ATGACGAAAGTCTTCCAAATTGACCTTGAGTAACCTCAGAAAGCGAAAATAATCTAATCTAAAGATATCAAAACCAATGTACTGTTTCGTTTGTCTGTAAGCTTTATGTCTTAGCTTTCAGTCATTAGCTGTACAAAAATCGAACTGGTTTCGATAGTACATTATTTTTTAATCTTATCTTCCAATGAAAATAAACCGGATTATTTTTTTTATGCTTCTTAAGGTTGCTCTTTTACTCTGTCTCGCCTTATTTATAGTTCCCATGAGACAGATGAAAGCATTTTTGGTGGGTTGGCAGAAATAGGACTCTTTCTCAAATCTTGACTTTTTCATTACTACTCAGCTAGCAAGAAAATGCATAAAAAATTTATTCAATTGCGTTCCAGCCGGATCTTTTCTCTTCCTAACAGATATAGATTCATCCTTTCAGTTTTCAGCAAGCTTGTCACGTTTTGAGGATCCCTTTCATTCATTTTCGCTCGAAATGGAAAAGTGCTCCATTTTGGCTCTAGAGCCCTACAGATTTTAACTCCACTGTCCAAGTCACTTTTTTGGAAGGTGAAATAATCTTTTCATTGAGTCACTCGGAATAGTTCTGAAATTGCTTTTGTCCAAAATTTTTGCTTCCCATGTTGGTACGTGATGAAGAAATCGAGGAAAAAAGCTGAATCGTATACGTAATTGTTCAAACAGTCACTGAGTTTGAACTACTGTTACGGAAGATATTACTAATATGCAGTTCATATCTTCTATTCTCATTTAAAATCATTTAATTATAGTATTGATTTCATTGCAGCAACAAAATGCTCTTATAGAAACTGGTTGATTGGAGGAATCCTTTAAGCATACAAAATTATTTTTTATTTGTTTATCTGTCTTTTAAAAAGTTATATCAAATGAGTGATTACTATTTATGATAATGTAAAGGTCAGCTCATATTATCAACGGAGGTAATATATCCCCCCCCCCTATGTTTAGAGAGAGGGTATAAAAATAAAACTGGAGATCCGTTTTTGAAAAGTTTGATATTCAAATTTAATTAATTGTATAAACATCGAAAAATCTTATATGTGCGAAATCAATGAATATTTGAATGCAATAAGGCATAAAATTTAAACCTGTGACAAATTTTGAGTTAATTTTTTTATGAAACTAGTATCACTCAATAAATTTCGAGACGTGCTTGAAAAAATTGTTTAAAAACTCAATTTAAATTGTTCAGTAACTAATTTTTCAGGATTTTTTTATTATTGAAAGTTTTCAATTATTTTATATGACTTACCTCATACAAAACATATATCAAGCTCAACTCTAAATTTCAAATTTTTAAAAAATACTATCTATATAACTTTAAGCAATTAAGTTTTTTCTTTCTTCGCGAAAATCCCCTTTATTGGTGCATCTTTCATAAGTTATCGCTAGCTTCTGTAAATACTTTTACTTTTCTCTTCTTCTGCATATAGGGTGATTGAAGGTTGGGGGCTGTAATATCTTGATCTAGAATGATCAAATAAGAGAGTAGCTTTCAAAACAGTTCTTTCATTTACAACCTTATATATGTAGAAACTATAGCAAAAACTGGTTTTCATCTAGCTTAATATTATTTATAAAAATCGCATAACAGTTGAAAGTTTAATCATGAAATGGTTCCTTAATCAACTAGGAGAATAAGTCACACAACAATAACAACAACAACAACAAAACGTTAACAGATTCTTAGCTCAAAACGGCTACTACAGTGACCGCTCCAGATATCCAACAATCTTTATCAGGTAGATCCTTATGCAAAATCTCGAATCATACGACGTTTCTCAAAAAATCAGGAACAACTTCTTCAGACACCGACGTCTCTCCGAATTCCAAATCGAAACCTCTCAGTGCTCTTCTATCTCCTTTCTAGAAAAACAAAAATATAGTACCTCACAAATGCAAAATATCATCAGATCTCCGCTTCTAATTTTCTCATTGGTGAACTTGAGTTCCCTATCACCTAACAGCTGCTCAACAATGCTTCCTCATTGGCCTCCTGTTGATCGTCGGAATGTTTGTTAAGCATCTATCTTTGTAGCTGATCCCTCCTGTGCACATCCTAATTATAATCAATTCACCGATAATACCAGCTGAAGTTCACCTCAGTTCGACTCTTAATGATAACGGTTGCTGGTGATTGATTGTTTCTTGAAGATTTGAGGAGTCTCTTCATGAGTGAAGAAAGTTTAACATCTGGATGTTTTGACGTTCTTCTCCCTTAAAGATATGATGGATCGATTTGAAACGGCGAAACACACATTTGTGGCCTTTCACCTGGATACAACAAATGGCCATAAACAATGACTATTAGTAAAAATAATCCACATCTGGCGATCCGTAAGCACTTAGCTATGTGTGGGAAAATAGATGACGTTACATATGGCCGGAATAACAATTACCTTGTGAGGATAAAAAGAAAACTTTACATTACAATAAGTTGTACCAAGGGCTCTAACTTGACAGGGGCCCCAAAAGGATATTTTAAGGTGATGGGTTTAATATCTTTAAAACTTAAATTCATTTTCAGTTAACTTGTTCCCAAGAAGCTATAATTTGAATCGTTAGATTGAATGACGAACCTTGACTTCAATAACGAATTAATACTTTAATAGCAATGGGTTCGTCAAGTATATAAAACTAACAATTTGCTTCATTCAGCTAGCTATACAGGGCCATTGTTAAGACGGAAATTGAAATTATATCCTTTCGTATTTACATTTCTTTCTTATTCACTCTCTTGTTTAATGCCTACTAAATGTTATTTGAGACTGGTAATCCGATTTCCCCATCATAATCTGGTATCAGCCTTACAAATCCCCTTAAAGAATAAAATACTCTTATGTATCCGGATTATGTTTAAGTATGGAATTTTATTGCGCATTAAAAATTGAAGCATAATTGATAAAAGACATTATTCGTTCTAAGACTTAATTGTACACTGAAAGTTTGAGATTGTAATGAAGTTTTAGTTATACCCTTATATTTGACTTTTAAAAACTGTCGGAAAAAACATCATTATTCATTCAAATTAGTGTCATAATTTTTTATCTTAAAGATTAATGATATTAATAATGATAAGAGTTTCAGATTTAAGGTTAAACGGGAAATTTCAACAGAAAGTGTTTTTCCAAAAAGTTTAAATCAAAAATATTTTAAACATGGTAGTAATGAAAAAAAATTACTAATTATTCAAGCTAACATAATGATTTTGAAGCAAATTATAAGATAATTAAGTTGAAATTATTGAATAATTATCATAATTATCGTTCGCTTTGCATACCAGTTTATGCATATACGCAAAAAAGAGATTTAGCATATTTAAAATATAGAAAAAAAAATGAATTTTATATTTGAATCAGCAGGATTTAATAAGCTGCTATCCTTAAAATTAAATACCAATAACTTCTAAATAAATTGTGAATGCTTAAGCATTAATGAAACAGAATCAATTTATGAAATAATAAAAATAATTTAGTTCTAATATACTGTTATTCATGGAATGCAAAATTTTTTCGTAAATTTGTCTGGCAATGTTCAATCAGAGAAATTCTTAAGTTTATCTAACATCAAGAAATGATAAATAAAGTATAACTACTCTGAAATAAAATTGCACTTTGAATGGCTCTTTTAATTGAATTTCTCTTTTTATTCTAATAAAGTATCATTTGCAAAAATAGAAGATTTAAGCTAGTAACTATAACAAACAAAATCTAATATATATATAAAATAACTTTTTGTTTGTTTATATTTTATGCGTTGCCGTACCATTCATTCGATTTTGGTAAAATTGCCAACTAATTGCCTGTACTTCGCGAAGGTTATATGCATAGTAAAATTACTATAATATATAAAAATGAATGTTTGTTTATACGCATTGTATGCGCTGCCGTTCTATTCATCCAATGGAAATAAAACTTTTCCAACTTATTGCTTTGAATGTAGAAAATCCCTGTTTTCATATGGACAGTTAAATGCAGGATACTCACGAGCGAGACAGTCATGAAATTTATTTGTTTTTCTGAATACAGAAAAAAAATATTGCGCGCCTTAAAATATGCTTGAATAATAAAGTCAAAAATCGAATAAATATTATTTATACTTCTTTATATATCATTCAGTTTCAGTTAATGTATTCATTGCCGACAAGAAAATAAATAACATTCTATCATTACTAATTGAACAAGATAGCTATTTCAAACTGCAAACGATATTTCTTATGCAGTAGTAATGTGCTGGGTACCAGCTAGCAATACATATAAGTCACTTTCCGGCGTCATGGCACAGAGGTCGCGTGTCTTTCTCGTGATCTGGGTGTACCGGATTCGAACCCCTCCCCCGTCATGGTTGTTCTTCCGTGTACTATCTGTGAGGCGTCTGAAAGTGCCCCAATGTAAAAAGAGGCTGTGCAAGCGAATGTGATGAGTGTGTAACTAAATCTTACTTTAGGCGCTAGTTGGCGCTATTTCAAAAACAAGAGATGCTTATTCGTCTTAAAGTCTTTGAGGGCCGTCAGCGCACTTGTCCATGGTAACTACCATTAGTAACAACAACATAAACCACTTTTACCTATTAGGATAATAAAAGATGCCCTCAGCTTAATTTTAATATTAAAATAATGAAGTAACTTTACAAATATTAAGATAGAACTGAAATAATTATGTATTACAAAATTAATACCAAAATTAATACCAAAATAATATTTCATTTGAATTGGAGGGAAATTGTACCCAACTCAGGGAGAATTGAAAGATTTGCATCTTACTTCTGTATCCTCGCACGATTAGAGAATAATAACTTGAAAAATTCTTTAAATGAAATACCATGCAATCGTTAACAACAACAACAAGAAACGGGAGACCTCTATAACTCGTTCTTTTATTATCGTTTTTTTACAATGATATCAAGGGAAAGCCTTGATATCATTGTAAAAATACGATACGATGCAATTTTATTTAGTTCTTCGAATTGATTTATCAATTCATTTAACATAATCAATTAATTAATATCTCAAAGATTTTCCATTATGCCTATCGTTTTTTTTCTCTCACAGGATTGTTATAATATACATCATAATATAATATTTCCCACATTATCATGTGAACAAGAAAACTAGAGCAATTTTGTTTAGATTTTAACCAAATTGGAATAAGCTACCATTTTTTTGTTGCCAGTTTTTTTAAAAAAGAAATTAATTTTCTACTTTTTTATTTCCATTGTTTGAAACCGTTTAAATGCACTTAGAGTTAAAAAAAATAAAAACTTGAATCAAATTAACAAAATAAAATAAAGGAAGGGAAAGAGCTAATGGTAGCATTATGTAAAAACCATTTGCTGAATTTAGCTTTTGTTAATTTCAAGGACCTTTGGTTTGATATCTTCCGCTTTACTGAGGATGTTCTGCTTTAAAAAATTTCGGGTTTAATCTAAGTATGGAAACTTTTATTAACCGACTGATAATGATGGATCCCCCAAGATAGATCGGCAGAGAATAACATTAATCTATTGACTGTGTTCACCAATGATTTGCGATTGCACCTGAAGTTTGCCAATAGCACACATTTTAATACACAAATGCCAAAGAATACTTTTTAATGCTGTTACTAAAATCAATTATAAGTTACAATTGAAATATTCAAATGAGCAAGAGATAAAATCTCAGAAACAATATTAAAGAAGAATAGCAAATGATTTTTATTGTCTAATATAAATGAAAATAATTCGATAAATTCGTACGTTCTGTTATAAATATTATTTTTTTACAATTAATGATAAGAAAATTTTCAAACGATAGTTATTTTTTTAAAAATAGATTTAAAATGCACCGATAAACTTTGAATCCTATCGACTAATACAGGTTTTTGACACTCTCTAGAAACTTTGGAGCTTTTTAATAATATAAAATTCGTTACAAGCTTAGATTTGTATATTATTTTGTAACATTATTTGTATTTTAATATTATTTATTTTACAATAAATACTGAACAAATATAACAGCAATATAGGCATTATCTATAGTTTCTTCAATATGCAAAATTTCAATTTGATCTTATCGTATACGAAGTATAGAGAAGGTACTGAAATCATAAAAAAAATTCAAAATCCAGATATTGATGAAATCTTTCATTTTTGATTTCTCAGAATCCAAAAACATATTTTTGGTATTATGATTGTCCGTCGGTCACTTTGTCTGTAAGAAAGATAACCCGAAAACTATTTGAAGTACAAAAATGAAATTTCATTTACGATATTTACATCAAATGTGTAAATTTCCATCAAATGCTGAGCAAAATTTATTTAGTGTAAATTTGTCTGCCCGGATGTTTGAGTGCGAATTTACACAATAATTACAAAACACAAAGAGTGATGTAAATAAAATTTTGTACATAAGTTAACAATAACATCTTAAATGGAGATTCATATAAAGTTTTGAACCACATCTGTCAAGTAATTAATCATCTGTCAGTCAGTACTTTATCGTGCATATAAATTCAATAACTAACTCAATAATAAATGCAATTATAAATTCAACGACATTAATCAATGAAGTTTTTTATATTGTCTTGTGACTACAATTGTAGTTAAATGTTGGTGTTAATCGGTCTTCAAAAAGAAGTCCAAAACACGTGTTCTCAAAATAGATAAGTAAAAATGATAGATTCAAGGCAAAGATCTGTAGTCTGTAATTATCAGCACATCTGTAATAACTTTGCATAGTGCAAGCATTAGTGAACGCCATTCAAAGAATACGTGACCTCATCCAAGATTCACAACTTTACGTGGGGCGAATTATTTGGAGGGTAAATCAGAATATTTCGTGACGTTCATACTGTTTCGTTTTTGTCTAAGAATTGAAAGAAATTTCAAAATAGTAACTTAGAATGAATCTACTTATACCTCATAGCTTACCAAGAATAATTTTTTTATTGTGATTGTTCTCAGCGCTTGTATCTGTATGCATTGTGTGTGCTGCGGCTGAGTTTAGTTTTGTTAACGACCCTTTTCAAAGTAGCAATAAGCCTATTTTATGACGGACCTCGTAATTTCGAAATGCGATCAGACGACGAGGATGATGCCTGAACTGGTACCCCCTTTCCAAGCTTCCACACCACACTAGTGGGAGGACCTTACCACTAAGCCACCTCGGCCTGTACAGCATTTGAAAGGTATTGCTTAGATTATTTTGAAAATGATGTTTCAGTTGTTTTATAACAATGAAGAAAAAATGTTTCTTTTTAAATATTAATTGATTGAATCGAAATATTCGATACATAATTACAGATTTATGGTCAAAATGATACATTTAATTTCATGCATTTAGAGTTTTGCATTTCTCTGCAAATAGTTTTGAAAAACTCGAATTAGTAGACGAGCAAGCAATCATTCATTAGATAGAGATGACGCAGAATTTGATTCGGTTTTTAAAATTTTTTAATAAAACCTTTTACCAAATTAGATCTATCTAACCTTTTTCTAACTATCATATTCTCATGATTAGGGTCAAATGGGCGTACATAATGACTTTCCTTATTCATGTTTTGATCCAAACTTGATACAATATTACATTTTTGATGAAAATTCCACATATGAAATTTCGTCTCTAATTTGTTTTTGTTTTTCTAACTCGCTTCGTTTTTAATAACATTCATTTTAGAACATAATTAATTTTTTTTTCTGTTTTAGGGCGTTTAAAACATGAAGTTTCAGTAAATGTTCATGATCAAATTACTTGACAATTACAGTGCTTTATATTCTGTATCATGTGTATGAAAAGAATAAATGAAAAAATAATCTTTAGTTAATTATCGTGAAATAAAGGGGGTGGGATGTTAATTGCCTTTAGGAATTGTTTCATCATCATAAATATATCTATAAAGTTCATTCAAAGATTTAACATTAGTTGATTTTTTTTTCAGCGATTAAATTTTTTTTTGTAATTTAAAATCCTTGCACATATTAACTAAAATATTGTTTATCAAAAATATTGCTGAAATCTTTTAATACCAAATTATTTTTATTCATATTTTTACTAAAAACAAATATAGTTTTCCAATTTAATTAGTTTCCTATCAAATTAATGATTACCTTCTCCCGAAAATAAATTTTCTTCTTTTAAATAAATCTGGATAAATTAATAAGCTTAAAGCACTAATATGTTATTTTCTTTATTACCAGACAGGTAAAATTTCATTTCAAGACATTGGAAGTAATGCATTTTAATCGCAATAAAATTTCTAGACTTTACTGGAAAGCCTTTTTGTGGCATCAATTACTGAGATGGAATCTAAGATATTTAATTAAGAGTATTAAAATAAGAAAAAACGCTTAAATTTCCAATAAAAATTATAAATTAATTGGAATTTGAAAATAAATATTCTTTTTAAAGATCAATCTGAATCATGTATAATTAATTATTCGAAATTCCGGGAAATATAACGAAAGAAATGTGTTTTTAGCTTTTGCAAGCTGAGATATATTTAAGATAGATCCTTGGTGCATTGGCTGATTCCAGGAAGAGCTGCAACGAAAAAAATTAATTATATCTCGAGAACTACTAAAATATTTGAGCGAAATTTGATACACGCATTGAAAAGGGCGCGTTGGATCGTATTATTAATAATACATGGTTTTCGTCATGGAAAAATTTCGAGATACTAATTAATTAACTCTGTTAATCAACTTTTCTATCTAGAGGTATTTTTATCGACTACAGTTTTATGAAAATGTGGTTATAGATAGTCGAGTTATAGAGACCCATTTTTATGGTTGATGTCTGTATGATACATTAATTGTATATTGAAAAAAGATAACTTTTTGCACTTTGAAACGATAAAAAATAATTTTTTTTGAAAATCCTTTTTGAATTGGTTTTTTTTTTGCGAAAAATTACTTCAAAATGCCGAAATTTTTCTTCAATTTTAAACAATTAAATTTAAAAGAAAAAGGTGTCGAGAGGCTTATATTCAGCATTCAAAGTATATTGGCATTAAATTTAGTAGCTAGAGATTCACCTATCTATTCTGTTTTGTTTTTCGTCAAAAGACAGAGAGTCTTTCATTTTTATTAATATTGGAGTTATTACTTTTGTAGAGCCCGATTTGATGGTAAATGTTTCATCTAATAACATCTCTGCAATTGCAAAAGCTCATTGATATCCATTAAGGAAATAAAATTTCGAGATAGCTTTATATTCTAGAATTTAGAGCTACATTTATTCTTTTATTAAATAAACTAACTCAGAAAAAAAAAGAGTTTGAATAGAAAAAAAAAGTCGATGTTTCAAAGTGAAGCCATATTGGATGTTTTTGCATTCGATAATGAGCTTAAATAAATTTTAATGTTCTTAAAGAGAAACTAAAAAATTTAATGCTATATGAAATATATAAAGCCTCAAAGGTATTTTCTATTAATATTTAAAATAGCCTAATAATTTTGAAAAGTATTTTATTTTTCTGCAATAAATTCAACAGCAAAAGGTTTTTATTTTTTATTGAAAAGAAAGAAAATATAAATTAAATATCAGAATGCAGATAAAATTTGCTATAATTCGAATAAAGAAAGTAACATATTAAATAACATTGTAACATAATAACAAATGAAGTACCATTTTAACATTTAACATTATTAAAGAATTCATTAAAGCATAGAGGATTTCCGACTAATATATATATATATATATATATATATACTGAAGAGGTCGTATTCAAATAATGGAACTGTTCTACGAATCAGTGTTACGTGATATGGTCGACAGGGCGAATATAAGACAACAGGTGTCTGAGGAGGCTATTACATCGATTCTTGCTGTTATAATGGCTGGTTATTAAGATTTCAGCGATTTCTAATGGTGGCTAATCGATGGTGCACGAGAGAGGGAACACAACATTTCCGAAGTCGAAATGAAATTTGGATTTTCATGCCCAATAATTTCAAGGGTATACCCCGAATATCAAGTTTCAGGTAACACTTCAAAACTCCGACAGTGGTGAGGCTTGAAAAAAGTCTGGATAGAACAGAATCATAGACTCCTGAAAAGAATCATTACACGATATAGACGCTCAACACTTCCTCAAATTGCTGCGGATTTGAATGCAGGTCCATTCAAATCCTCAGCAATGTAACCTAACTATTCAACGCAACCTAATTGATATGGGCTTCCGCAGCCGCAAATCATCTCGTGTACCATTATTGATTCAGCGGCACAAAGCTCTGCACTTCACCTGTGCTCGCCATAGCCGCCATTGGACTCTTAATGATTGGAAAAACGTTGTCTGGTCTAAGGAGTCACGTTTCCAAGTGGATCGGGGGGATGTCTGTATACGAGTGTGAGAAAACTCCATGAATCTATGGATTACTCATGCTTACAAGGAATTGTTCAAGCTGGTGGAGGCTCTGTGAGGGTACGGGGCAGTTGAAAGTGACATGAAATGGGGCCATTGATGTGTGTAGACTCTACCATGACAAGTCAGCAGTACTTTAACTTCCTTTATGACTCTCTGGATGCATTCATGTTTTGTGTGCATTCTGACGGACGTGGACAATTCCAAGAAGATAATGCGCCACCCCACAGGTCTACAGTTGATACCGAGTGGCTTGAAGAGAACTCTTCTGAATTTCTTTCCCTCTCTTCGCAACCTTATTCTCATGACATAACATTATCAAACATATCTAGGATGCTTTTCAAAGTGCTAACTTTAAGAGATCGCCATCCCTTGCACTCCCATGGCTTTGAGGATGGACTGATTGTTGAAGAATAAAGATTTTATTTTTTAGGAAATGAAATTTCATTAAAGATATTTATATTTTCATTTTTCAAGGCAGTAAATGATTTGTATCACTACAAAAAAGTAGTTATACGTAGGCAGTGCTTTTGTTAATATAATCGAAGAGACGGTGTTAGGAAGTTTGCATTATAGCAGCCTATCCAAACCAATCTGAAAACTCTTTTCTGTCAGATGTGAAACAACAAAACGACCTTTTCCAGCATTTATTACGTTTTTCAAATAATGCTGGATACAAACTACTTATTTTAATCAGATGACGAGGACGATGTCTGAGCTGGATTTTTCGGATTAATTCACAATATGAATTTCTATTGAAAGGAAAATTGAAAACAATGTTTCATTGTTGATTGGGTAACTATCACAGAAAGTTCTAAGTCCAATTAGCTAGATTGGCTGATATGATGCTTACACATGCCTGAAGATTTATATTTAGTGATATGGTAAAACATCTCAAGCACATAATTTTGACGAGAAAAAATACAGCATAAAAGAGAATGAAGCAATATAATTAACAAAAAAAAAGTCTATACACATTTAATTTCTCCTCATAGCTATGCAGCTCGAAGTTTGAGAACATTGAAAACATTGTTTCAAAGTCATTGCATTTTGTAATTACAGTTAAATTATCAACATATGGATTAACAGAGAATGTCCTGTTTAAAACTACACAAATGAAACAAAATGATCTGTTGTCTGTCTGTTAGGGAAGAGTTGTACCGTGACCGGTGATGACCCTTAGAACTCAAGTACAGTTCCCGCTGGAGTTGCTGTCGGTCATTTAAGTTTTTACTTGAGCCTTCGGATGGGTTAAAATATTCAGTCTATGATCTACTATCTGTAGTTAACGAATATTTCGATACGCGAAACACTTTGTTTTGAAGTCGTAAGCTAAGAGAGGAGAGAAACGTTATGAAGAATTATACGAAGATGAGATGAAGCAGTAGGAAATAATGGAGGTCCCAAAATTAACCATGATAAAATAATTAATACGTTTTTAACTGTTAAAAACATATTTTTGCTTATCTAAATGTAAAAATAAACCTTAATAAACAATTTGTTAGTTCATAATTTACCTTAATTGCATATGCTTCATACACTGCTGCATTTAATGACTAGTATCTTTGCATTTGCTTTCATTTAACATGATTAAACAAAAAATAAAAATAATGGCAGCAACATTAACGTAAAACTTATTAAATTATTCAATTGAAGTGCATAAAGATCATTTAAAAAATGGTCAACTATAACTGGAAAACAAAAGTAGTTAAGACTGGTAGAAGTAAATGAGAGAGAGAGAGAGAGAGAGAGAGAGAGAGAGAGAGAGATTCATCATTATCTGTTGTGATTAGGGCGCTAATTACATTGGAATTAAATTGAAAGCATAATTATTAACTGTATTAATTTTATAATTCGTACTTCAAGATAGTACATCTCTTATCATTAAAAAGTAAAAGGTAAAAATGTTATGATTTATTGAACGTTGTGTAGGAAACAATAATAATTTATTCAATATTAACAATAAAAGCAATTGGTTTAAGAATTAACCAAATACATTTTCTTTATGTTCGTTCAAATACAATTCTTTTGTTCAAATTTTCCATATTTCATTATAATTAGTAAATCCAGAACATTTTAATCGTGCACAAAAGTTGAGTTAACTAATTTACATAAAATAATATTATTATCATAAAATCCTTTGATCATTACTAAAAATAAAGTGCCAATGATTAAATGTATGCAGAATTATTAATATTTTATAGATGCAATTTCTGACAAACCGAAACATAAAAATATCTATAAGTGTGTAATCATTCCAAAAGTATTCATGATTACAGCACCAAGAGCCTCATCTGTTGCAATGCCAAGTGAAAAGCTATGCATGAGGCTACTGTATTTGCTTATATGAACTGAAAATTCCAACTAGTTGATTGCATTTAACGACAGCCTTTAGTTAGGCAGTTATCATCAATATCTTGCTTTAGCAGGGATATAACACCATTATCAAATTATCGTGAGCTTAGGGGCTTTTCGTTGGGCTAATTGACGTCTTATCTATTGGCTTAGTGAGACATGGAAACACGGAAGTATACTATGTTAATGGAATGTCACTTTAGGAGTTTTGCTTGGTGTGACCATCATCGCATTTAATTTTATATAGTTATTTTAATTAAATTATTTTTTGACGTTTAGAATTAATAATTTTATATCAAAAAAAGGGAGAACTAAAATTTGATATTGGATAAATTAAGGACATTAGATTTAAAGTAGTTGCTTTAAAGAATATGAAATTTAGAGGTGTTTCCGAATTTTAGAGTCTTTAATGAACCAGTTGGAGCGCTAACTTGTACAGCAGATGTTTATTATGTGCCGGAAAGAAAGATTCGTAAACGTTTTATAATGATTTCTTTGTTTTATACTTTTCCATTTTTCTTTTGTGTTTTCCCGACCCACCTAAAGTTTAATGGATATGTTTATTTTTTATACAAAACATTCAATATACCAAGATTTGAAAAATACCAAAACCTTGGGGCAAAAAATTTACTTTCAAAATTACAATGAAAATGGAAATTTTTGGAAAATAATATTTGAACATAAACCAGATAATTGAAACTGCCCTCATCACCTAAGTAGAAGCAATCTTAGAAATCCTAATTGAGAATGTCACTCACTTCTCGAAGAACTTTCTATTACATTCTGGAATCATTTCATCTCCGAATGCGTAGGCGGGTAATCGTCGAAATTAGTTGTAAGCAATACCTCACGTTCTTGATGCTTTCTTTAGATATCCTCTTTCGCAGAGGAAGTGTAGAGAGAGATGTTTAATCTCCTTCTTGCTGACTAGAATCGAATCTGTAGAGAGGGTAATTGGGATTCAGATTTCACCTTTTCTTATCGTAAATTAAATTTTCGCACTCGAACGTATATTGGAAATTTCATTGTACAAATATGAAAGCTTTTTTAAAAAAAATCGTGGACTTGGTCATGGTCTCGTTTAACATTGTGATTTATTTTAAACGATCGTCGAAAAAAAAAAAGCAGTTTTAAACACTAATAAAAAATTCTGATCATTACAAAGCTTCGAATTACACTCTGTAAAACAAGTTTTTGACGAAAATAAAATTCCAAATAAGGCTTTATTCACTGTGTTTAGATATAAAAGAATGTTTTTTAATAAAGGAATGAAAGAATATTTTTTCTGCAATTTTGAGATTTTTGCTTCATTTTGCTGGAATTGGATTTAATGTTCATCACGAAATAAATTATTTTCTTATATATCTTGGAATGTTTTTCGCGTTTTTATAAAAATATATAATTTATTTTAAATTTTTATACTCCTTTTCATTCAGTTTTTATCATTTTCTCGCCTGATGTTGTTTGAAGAATTTTCATAATGAGCTTAGCAAAGTTTAGAATCCTACTCCGGGTATTTAAATTAGTTTGGATGAAAAATGCATAATTCGCTAACATTTTTAAAATTTTTTAGAGTCTAAAGTTTTCTTTAATATGAATACTGCATCTAATTTATAAATATTCCATTTAATTTTTTAATACATTTATGAATAGTTTTGGAAATAATTAGAATTTTCTCTAATAGAAATTCTTCATTTTATATATGAATGACTCATTTATTTTTCTAATACATTTATGAATATTTTTAGGAATAATTGGATTTTTCTCTAATAGGAATTTTTTATTTAATCTATGAATACTCTATTTATTTTTTTAATATTAGTATGAATAAGAGGCGTCTAATATCAATTTCTTCTTTTTTAAAGCCTTTTCTGATAAAGATATTACAAACTGATTCATAATTGTATGAAGTTGATATTTGTGAGTTTACAACAATGTTCTAGTAAAAACACCGTCAATACCGACGATATAGAATTGTTTAACTATCTTCTTCAAAATATGATTGTAGTTTAAAAAGTGAAAAATGACGAAGTGGGAAAATATCGAAGCAGCGATTGATTGTTTGGCTAATCGGGAGTGAAAAGTTAGCATCATGAATTGATAGAAAATAAATGAATAAGCAAGTAATATAAAAAAAATTAAGTCAATTCCTACTAAGGCCAACAATTTTTTTTTATTTTAGTTACTCTCTATTGATTAATTACAACTGTTGTTGCTGTTGTTCTCGTGTTCCGCTTTAATCACTTAACTGTTTTGCCCGTATGCCATACCTGCATCGATTTATCGAATTTTGATAGTTGTAAACAAAAAATAAACCATCCATAACAATTATAATTCAATAGTAAAATGACTTCGAATACGTAGATAAGTCAAGTATTCGATGGATTTCCATTTGAATCAAAATAAGAAAATATTCCCAAAATTGAAGGTGTCATCTTGTCAGATAGTAAAGGAAATAAAACTGTTAATTGGTTAAAACAAGGAGGGGTGCAGTAGCTTCTGAAGGCATGGACCCTTAAGCATCCGAAGGAATAAATCTGATTTCTGTCTCAAACATGTCAGAAACCCTTTTTAGGGGGTGGACTTCATTCATGCCTTCCATTTATTCATTCATCCATCCACAAATCGTAATTTAGATCTGGAACAAAGAACGATCACCTCTGACCTAGCACCCCTAGTGGTATTAATCTCGACATAGAGGAATTTGTGACCACGACAGATTTAACGCCCATCACACAGACGTACGGATAGTCTTAAGCTGGTTTGTTCGAACTCGCAGTCCCAAGGATATTAATCCAATACCCTGCCAGCCATACTATCCCGGCCTAATGATCACAATTACTGTAAAAATTGATCAAAAAATTATACTAGCGTTGAATTTTCAACGCTAATTGAGGATTCAATGCCAATTAAGGCAGCCCAAAATACGCGAATTTTCTACGCCAGTTGGGGTAACGCAATATCTGATAAGAAATTTCTAATTTTCTCTATTCTGTATTATTTTATTTCAAAACTACTTCAAAATGAATTCAAAAAATCGATTAGTTAAAAATGCTTAATTTTATATGTATCAAAAATTAAGAAAATAAACATAATCGTTTGAAATAATCGGCTGAAGACATATTACGCCAAACCTTATTGGCGTGGAGAAAAACTAACTGAATTCGTTACTTATTTGGAGGTAGGAAAATGAAGATTTTTGGTGAGAAAGTTAGTTTTTAATTAATTAATAATAAACTAATGAATAAATATTTGAAAAAAAAACTGTATTAACATCAAATGTCATCCACTAAAAGTTAAAAAAAAGTTACTTGAACTCGATTGTATGAATAAAAAGGATGTTATAAACGATTGAAAATTTGAACAACACGCACACGCACACACACGGAGGGTGTGAGCTAATAGTAGGAATTGAATAAAAGGAATTTGTTGTTAAATTTTCAATCGTTTATAACATCCTTTTTATTCATACAATCGAGTT
>JAOUZG010016587.1:3031317-3056026 GCA_026289955.1 Argiope argentata | reverse complement strand
ACACACACACACACACACACACACACACACACACACACACACACACAATTTTAAAAATGAGCAACGGAATCTCGTATAGAATTGTCGAAAGAAAAATGCATTTTTCTGAAATTTAATGAATGGAAAACCCCCCTGCAAATGTGGTGTATTTAACCATTTATTCATATTTTTGAATCAGAGAGGTTTTTGATCAATATATTTATTTTGTCATTGGAAATTCAGTCTAAATATAATACGCATATTTGTATGAAATTTTGTTTGTCTATTTTATGAAAATAATTGTATGAAAGTTACTTTTTTAAATAATAGGAACTGGACATTTACTTTCTATTACAAAAAAGTGTTAACTAGTGAATGGTTTCGATGTTGCAAGATATCAGGCTGATAAAAATTCCATTTTCCCGTTTTCTTTTAATTGACACTTTGTAAAAAACTACTTAAAAAATCAAACAGCAAAATATATTGATATTCCTTATGGTTAGAAGTGTATAGGCATCCTTTAAAGTTATAAGTATTATTGATTGTTTCTTATCAGAAGTATTCGAAACGATGTTCATTCGTCCTACAGAATTACTATTCGATTTCTTTAGAACGATGTATTTGCCACTTGTGTCAAATCACAGGCGAGTTCTGTGAATATGGCTACTTAAAAACATTTTAAGCGAGATTGATGAAATCGGGTTTATGCCTGTATTTAGTCCAAATTAGTTCTAAATTTTGATCGAAATTAATTCAGAGGAAGCCTGTCTGTCGAAATATAAATTAAAAAGATAATTATAAAATGAAGAGCTAGATGAATAAAATTTGATACACTAATTTAGCATCTAAAGTATAGATGCGTATCAAATTTGGAACCAAATACGTCAAGCTCTTTACCTTATACCAGTTTGTATTCTCACAAGCATCTTAAAACTATAATTCCAAAACCTCATTGATTTAAATATTGGATATTTCATATACGATTTTGTGAATACAAATGCAGTTCTTTGCCAAATTTTGGTTTTAATCAGCCGAAAAAAAGAATAGTCTGTTTTTTGACACTTTTGTATTAACCGCATCCACATTCATTCACAATTAGTTGTCAAATATAGCGCTCTAAGAGCCTCTTTCGTAATTATTTCTCGACAATGGCTTACTTTTAAAAATACAAGATTAACTTATTAGAGAACAGTGAGAAAATTTCAGGGAGACCACAATCTCAGTTTTTTAAGCAGATAATCACTCAGATTATGCATTGCATTCAGTAATGATTGGGGTGGCAAGAATTAATTGCAAAATGAGTAGGCTGTAACATGTACTTTACACAGATTTTAAAAAAAAATTTTTAATCTGAATTTTCGCAAAATACGATTTTTATTATAGGTCCAAGTATCAGCAATTTAGTGCCCAACAGAAAAGGATTGTGACAGATTATGAGTATGTGCTCCGTTTCGACTGGTTAATGGGAAAAAAATATTTCGTAAACCTTGGCTTAAGGTCAGCGCTCGACTTGGCCTTGTTGGTGCCCGGGGCAAAAACTTCTTTGAGGCCCCCATTTGCTTCACTACTTTAGTAATGAAGAGATTCATTAAAGAAGTAAACGTGAAATATTTATATTTGATTTGGGGGCCCGGGGCAACTGCCCCTGCCTAAACCAGGCCCTGCTTAAGGTTAAGTTAGTTGTTCTTCAGAAAAATATTTCTGTTAATTTATTCTGCCTATGTATAAATTTTTAAAATACTTTTTTTTTTTCTAATCTCAATATTTTTTTTTAAATAATCAACAAAAAAGTCCATTATTATGGGATGGGACAAATTGTAACTGATGATAACACGATCTTGAATTGTGTTTGATTCTTACTGTTCAATTTTCTGCTTTAAATAATAGTATGCATCCTCAATGATCGCTCTTTTAAAGATTTACCTTAGAAAAAGCAAAACAAAGGATCATTTAAAAGGGATAAAAATTTTTTTTCTTGCTAACTGAACCATCTAAAACAGAAGCAATGGGAAAGAAATGGCGATATTATTAATAAGAAATTAAAAAAAAGAAGAAAAAAAATAAGAAGAGGAAAGGTTTAAGGAAAAAAATGATTTTATATTTTAGGAACAGATTCTGAACAAGTAATAAAAATCAATTCCTACTTAGGTTAACAAAGAAATTTTTTTATTTCAGTTACTGTTTATTAAATAACTACTATTAATATAAATATGTATAGAAATATAACAGAGTCACAATATTAAGCGGCAAAATATAAAGCTAATTTCCATTCTCCTTTCTATACATTATATTTGAACTTGCAGCCCAAGGGATAGGAATCCAGCGCCATACCAAACAGACTATCCCGACCTAACGATTGCAATTACTATAAATAATGTATCAAAAAATTAAACTAGCATTGAATTTTCAACGCCAATTGTGACAATGCGAAATGCGTGATTTTTCTGCATAAGTTGGGTTATGCAATACAGATTAGAAATTTCTAATTTTCTGTATTATGTATTGTTTTAATTCGAAAGTGCTTCAAAATGAATCCAAAAAATAGATTAATTAACTATGTTTGATTTTCGATGCATCAAACTTTAAGAAAATAAAAAGAATCGTTTGAAACAATCGGCCGATAACAAATTAAGCCTAATCTCATTGGCATGGGGGAAAAACAAACTGAATTCGTTACTTATTTGGTGGTGGAGAAATGAAGATTTTTGACAAATTAAAGTTAGTGTTTAATTAATTAATAAAGATTAATGAATTAATATTTGAAAAGCTGTATAAACCTCAAATGTCATCCACCATGAGTTTAAAAAAATTTACTTGAACTTTAAGTTGATGAATAAACTGTATTTTAGTAACAATTGAAAATGTGAACACACACACACACACACACACACACACACACACACACACACACACACTAGGGAGAGTGTGAGCTAATAGTAGGAATTGAAAAAGAAAAATGGTCTTGCTTTAGCTTGCGGAAATGTGAGCAGCAACACTGTCGATATATTTTTTATATCATGATATTTTACATGAAAAGTCCATTTTAAAGCAACGTTAGAATTATTTTAAGATGGAACCCGCAATTTTTTTTTAAAAAAATGCACAGATGAGAAGAATGGCGCCTGAGCTTTCATCCTCTCTTTATGCACCCGACTTCACATAAGCAGCAATACATTTGGCTCCCAAAGTTTAGTGAACATTATAGAACCTGCTTATAAGGAAATTCTTTGCCGTAATTTGGTTTTTTGGTAATTTCGAGCTAAGGGCACTCCGGGTCCGGATACAAAGCATTAAAACTAACCACTGAAACCCGCAATTCTCGTGACGGAAAATAGGTTCAAGGCTTTATTTGCAAAATGTTAGTATAAATATGTACGAAATAAAGCAATCCATAGTTTGCTTACATCAACTGGAATTCTGACGCAGCTTGAGCTGATTAGTTGGACATTTTTAACTTAAATCACTTGATAGCATTTATTATCACTGTGCAAAGCAATAATAATCACCAAATGTTCTTGCGCATTTTGATTTATAAAATAATGGCAATCTGAAAATAATTTTAAATATTGTTTTTATTTTTATAATTTGTTACGTATTTGTTACAACTTGTGTTATATCCGAAGCATGTTGTAATAGGTAGCATGTTTAGAAAAAAGATTTATGATGCAAAATACAATAAAGTCTTTAAAAGCTTTTTATGCATATTATGAATAAATAATTAAGCTATAAAAAGTAGTTACAATCAAAGAATTACAATTATATTTAAAAATATATGTGTTTTTCCAAAAATTGTTACAGCAAACCTCTCTCTACCTTAATAATCCCAGGTTTCGAATTACAAAATTTTCAAATAATGAAAAACTCAACTTGCAACATATTAAAGAAAGTTATTAATTTTTGAATTTATTGGTAGGGGATTTGCACTGTTTCTTCTTTGAGGAAAACAATTTCTAACTAAGACCTAATGAAAAAAAAAAAACAGCAGATCGATCATGTTTACAGTTTTGGTTAATTACCCTAGAATATTATAAGCGGTTTATAAAAGACGAAAGCTGATCTTTCGAAATTTTTACTTCTGTTTGCAAAGAGTGACGAAACCAATAATTAAAATTCATTGCCTTAAAAAATACTGAAGCAAAAGCGTGTGTTTAAGGGATTCCAAAAAATATATTCACAACAAAAATGTTTATTTTATTGTTGTGGTACCTTCGTCTGAAGTCTACTTTGAGTACGAGAATGAGATGATGCCTTAATATATATGTTGTATTTCTGTTTCCCTGTTTCATATTAATAGCCAATAACCTATAATGAGTAAAAAATTAATTAAACAATGCATTAGTACTCCCTTGAGTTTTTTATTCTTACTATACGAATATAATCTTTTTGTAAACTAAACTTCAATTTACATGATTTTTTAATGTTTCTCACCCAATTTCTAAATATTTTAACAAAAGAATAAAATTATGTTGCAATAATAAAATATGTAAAATAATATAAAATTTTATAATTTCAGGCATTCCGATTAAAACAAACAGTTCGATTTAATCAGTACTTGGAGACACCCGTATATCCATAATCGAAAACGGGATATACCCCACTCTGCTTTATTTTGCGCAATTTATAGTTCCGGTATTGTTGTCACTAGTTTACCGCGTATTTTAGAAATGAATTAGATGTCCGAAGGGAATGTTTTTCAGTTGCACTTTTGAATTATAAATAAAATTTCGAGTAACTTTAACTTTGGTTTATGTCTCAAACCACATGTTTAGCGCAGCATGGCTAAATGTGATCCTTTTGCCATCAAGCCTTAAATCAAAACATAACAAAAAGTCAAGTGCCTTTTCTTGAAAGGAAAAAAATGAAACGAAACTTCTACTGGAAAATGGGCCTTAGCGAATAAAGTTCTTATTAAACTAAAGAAATTAGGAGCATGAGCTTCTAAATAATATCGATTCAGGAATTTGTACCAATTAGATTAAGCCAAGAATAATTCTTTTCTATACGAATGGCAAATTCCTAAGATGGGCAGACAATAAAGATGAAATTATCAGAAATAATTCCATACTGAATATGCAATGTGAATTATTTTTAGGATAATTTATTGGATAATGAAATTTTCAAATTTATTAGGATAATGAAAATGAAGGAAACAAAAAGTAAGAAAATGTTAAGTGAAAGCTAGAAAAATTAGAAAAAACATAAACCATTAATTAATATAAGCATATTTTTATTTAGAAATTTAACTTGGATATTTAAATTTGAATTTTGAATACGAATGAAAAAATTCCACCACACCCACATACCTATATTAATGCTATTTTTGTTGGAAGAGATAGAAAAGCCGTTAAACTGAAACTTGTATTTCTTTTTCTCTTGATGTAAAGGGGAAAATAGAGAAATAGTTCAAGTTACATAAATATGTTTTTGCTCAAATATATTCTTTTTTTGGTCTCCATGAAAGACGAGGATGGACTGCTTAGGAATTGTGAAGGCGTTACCATGTTGCATGCCTAAAATATATATTTTTGAGCCCAATATATTTTGAAACCCAAAACCAGGATAAAACATGTATGAAATATTATTTTTGAAGGCAGTTGAAGACTGAATATTTATATTATATTTATTGGTTTATAACGAAAAAAAAAAAAAAAAATAGGGAACTTGAACGATTGAAGATATCTACATATTACTTTTTGTTTTGCATTTTGGAATGCAGAATGGGTGTCTCAAAATACTGATTAAATCGAACTATTTGTTTTAATCACAATCACTCTAAAATTATAACATTTTGTATTATTTTATATATTTCATTATTATAACATTTTTTTAATTCTTTTGTTAAAATCTTTAGAAATTGGGTGAAAAGTATTAGTAAATCATGTAAACTGATGTTCAGTTTACGAAAAGATTATATTAGCATAGCTAGCATAAAAAACTCTAGTGAGTACATATGCATTGTTGAATTTTATTTTTACTTTTTATTGGTAAGATCTGTATAATTTGAAAATGGAAATTGGAAAAATTTTAAACCTTAATATAAAATTGCAGTTTTAGAATCTTTTTCAATTTTCTCTTTTTTAAATTACAAATATAGGGCGATTTCAATTACTAGGTAAATTTTAAAATAATGCCTAAAATTTTATCGCGCTTGAATTTTCTCCTATGAAATTATTTCTATATTTGACTTGGGTTAAAAAAATGTGTGACGTTTAGTTAGGCATAAACCAATTCTAAAAGTAACTCTTTCGAGATTGAAATACATTAATCCAAATGAAATGTTTTATCTTTATTAGTATGAATACGCCCTTTTAATTTTTTCTGCGTGGCCTCATGTTTAATAATGTATTCATCTATCTAAAATTATTTTGATACAAATGACAAAAGAACTATGGATATGATTAAATAACATGCATTAAAAGGGAAGCCTTTATTTGTCTGAAATATTATATGATAAATAAAATAAAGGTTAACAAAAAATGTATATGAAAGGGAAAAGAGACACGGCAATTTTTCTGCATAGCTAGCTATACAGTATCCTTTGCAGCTTGGCCTAAGGTGAATATATAGGAAGGGAAGATATGAGGGGAAGATATACTCATATCTTCCCCTCCTGTCACTCAACTTTTTTTCGCACGCGAACTAAGTGATTTTAACTAAGCTTTTGAGTAGAAAATCTCATTGCTCGAGCATAGGCTTATTTTATTTTCCGGTTTCTTTGGTGATGTTTGGAATGATAAAAGTTTTCACTTTTGTGTTACCATTGCAGGATGTGATTCATAAATGATTTGTTAAAAATTCGCTTTAGAAAATGAAATCTTTTGTACAGTGATATTGTGAATATAGAAAATCATCTTTGAAATTCCGTATTTGGGGCAACATATCTGCAACTTCTATTAGAAGAGTTGCCTCTTTAGTTTCCTATCATATTCACAATTATTGACGATCACCTTTTAAGAATTTCGAAAATAATCGCTTTGATCGGTATTTCTTCTTCTTCTTCTTCAAAAAAAAAAAAAGATTTATCGGAGATGAGAGACTAAAATTTTAGGAAAAAACATTAATTGTGGTATTTTTTCTTATTCGCTTACTTTCAAATGACACTTTGCGATATTGTTGTGTTAAACTATCATAAGCTAGACTTAATCTTCTTTGTACTAATTAGATTTTACATTTGATTGGTAAAATTTGATTCGTATTGCATTTTTATAGAATAAAAATCATTGTTAGAGCTTTGATGAAAACTTTTTTCACAGTTTCAAACTGTAATATTAGATCTTAAATGCAGAAAAACATAAAATCCTTGAAATTTACCTGCTGAATTTTGAATTAAAATATTACATTCTTGATTATGAATTTATTTTACAAAAATTAATTTCGATTCGAAATTCTTTTTGTATATATGTTGCGATCAATTTGAATAATCGATTATTGTTAATACTAACTTGCCAATATATAAACAATACCGCTTCTTTTAGCCAAAATGAGAAATATCGCAAATTATTCACTTTAACCAGTTATTATTAATAGTTTCTTGAAGTTTGCTCATTGCGATTAAACGGTTTATATAGGATTGGTATATAGGTGTGCTTCATTGTATATATTTTTAAAAGCTGCTATGAAATTTTTCTATGATATTTTATATTTATATTTATTTCATAATTAATTAGTATCGCTTAAAAAAGATATTGTGAAGCATTTAAAAAACCTGGATAGAGTAATTGGCTGATTTAGCAGATTATATTTTTTGGAGGGGGATCAATAAATGTTTCTTTTAATTTTGTCAGGAGGTACAATGGTCCCTGCTCTTTAGATAATTTATTTAACTATTATTGTCTAGCTGTTGCCAACAGATAAAAAAACGGAAAACTTACATTGACCAAATTTCTTTGGTTATTATTAATAATAACCGATTAATGTGATAAATGATCATAAATTATTCACTTTAACCAGCTTATTTTGTTATTATTATTAATAATGACAGTATTATTAATAATAACCAATTATTCGCATTGACCGTAATATATATTTGTAGACAAAAACTTTGTTCCGTCTTTATTTGAAAAAAAAAATCAAATTGAGCCTATATGACATAAAAATTTATCAGACTTGGTTTTAACATCTGAGAAATAAATGCAGAGTATAAAATAAAGCCTCATGATCATAAACCATTATATCTTTCTCTTTTCAATCTCCCGTTCTTGATACAGAATCCATAACATAAAAAAACTGAGATCTTCAAGAACAATTTTTTCCTGTAACTTTAAAAAATGTGCTATATTTTAGTTCAGTTCTCCCAGATAGGCGTGAGATAGGGTTGAAAAGCGAATGCAAAATAGTTCTTTCCACTACGAGGCTGATTGGGCGTTCTACTTGAAGTGGCATAATGAGATCGGATCTATAGAGAACGTGCCCTGAATTCTGAGAGCAAATAAAACTTCAGGAATAGAAAAAAAGAAGTTGAGCGTTTTAAACTGAACAGAGAAATTCTAGTGATTTTGAGAATGGAAAGGGTTTAGGGACCATCTTCTGTACTGAACTCTTCTCTGTGAGGCTTTTAAAAATATTATTTTTCAAGAATGTAAAAAACGAAGATGTTACTTAATAAATTGGTTTAGTTATGTTGATGTCCCTTTTAAGCCCACAGTGGGCCACAACAAATCCTGTCGATAGTGCTACGTTCAGTGGTGGCGGGGTGGTCGGCTGTACAGAAGAAGAAGATGTTCCTTTTAAAGCAACATAAGAGCTTTTTTTGATAGAGACCCCATAATTTTGAATCGCAGTTAGATGACGACACCTGGCCTGCCACCCCTTTCCAAAATCCACACCGCACCAGCTGGAGGACGTTTGATCTCAAAGAATCTAGCAGACACCAGAATTGTTTACACGATGGTTCGGAAGCCGACACCTTATCACCGGGACTCAACTTGCCTTTGGAATTAGCCTAACAAAAATGCACCGCATTATATCATACCTAAATAGAAATTCTTAAGCTGTAAAATGTTTAATGAATATTTAAACAAAAATCATTAACCGTAAAAAAATATTGCAGAAATTTTTAAGGCTAAATAAAGAATAAAATTCAAGTGAGCCTCCACTTTAACCCTTTATGTACTAAATCATGTTGCCATCAATGTTCCAACTTCATTTATGCACCAGTAGTTAAGTTTATTTACAAAATATACCAGAGAACCCAAGAGAATTTTAATTTATAGAAATATCTTAATTAATTTATTAATTAAATATTTTTATTGCTCCTTTTAGCTTATATTAACTTCTTGCTATTTGAGTTACATTCTCCGCGTTTTTTAGAATACCATCGGCAAAAATAGTCATATTACGAAAATATAATCCGAATTAAGATGGTACTTATAAGTACCGTCAGTAGATAAAGGGTTAAAACAATCTGATTGTATGGATATGTTTCGAGAACAAAAGTATTCATTAAGAAATTCGTGTCAGAAAACTCAAGAATTATATGAATGAAAAATATTTCAGAATTGATCACGATTTAGTTGGTATTTTTTATGAAATTTGTGACTTGAGACTTGAAGGTGACGAGTTTATTATTCAAGCTAAAACTCAATTGAAGAATATGCTTTGAAACTACCATAAATGCCGTGAAGTCAAACGTTTCTAATCTGGCAAAATAGGAGCTGAGAAAGGGAGAATCCTAAGTTTATTATCTTGTGATTGACGTTGAGATAATGAACTGTTCAGTAATAGGTAATATTTTTCAGAAGAACATGCAAATTAGCTATTGACAAGAAGATCTCTAAGATGATACGCTTCTCCTGCTTCTAAATCCCTAAACATTTTCCAGTTTTAAGCTGACACTCTTTTAAATAATAAAAATAGAGGATTTGAGCCATTAGTTGCAACGAAGTTCGTGGTGAAGAGTATATCTAAAATCAGCACTCAGATATTCTTTTATACATAAAAGGAATAGCCTTTAAAAATCTTAATTAATCTGTTGTTTGAGGGCTTATTGGAGGAAAAATAAGAGATTATAACGGTCAAACAGTTTGTTTGACTCTTTTAAGCAACATTTACGATTCTTTCCGTAGTCATCATGTTCTCACTTTTATCTTTTTTTAAAACTAAAATTCAACAGAGTTTCTTTAGAAAAATCTTTATAAATGACACTTGAAGGTTGAAAGTCACATGATTGTTTATTTCCAGCTCTTTCACGTAAATGAAGATTTTCTCTTTTACTGTCCGAAATGAATAATTTTGTAGCGAAATAAATGAATAACATTTGTTGATTTCTAAAATGTTCTAAGTATCTAACATGTGTTACTCTTGAGACATATTTTTAGATAAAATTTATTTAAAATATTTCAAGTGAGCAATGGATCTGAATGTATGGAAAAGATCTAGTCAATTTAATTTTTTCTGTTGAAATATTAAATATGAACGGTAAAAGATTTTTTTGGGGGGTTTGGAAACATAATGTAACTTATAGCCCTTAAATATTGAAGAAATGAACAATACATAGTTTAATAATTTCTTTTGTATTTTGATGATATTTTCATTAATTCTTTTATACTTATTCTGATTATAAAAATGATAATGTCTATTCATTAGAGTAGTTGTAAATTGTTTCTATGACTATTTTAATATTACAATCTCGGATTTTCACTCTGACAGCCACTCATGATAGACTTGCTTATTTAAACTGTCAGTTGAATTATGGCATTGATTATTTTAATTCAACTGTATCTAACTAATTTTGATTATTCTGAAAGATTTTATACAAAGTTCCAAATGTGGATGTGATTATCTATGCAGAGACTTTTACGAACCACTTCATTCAAGTAGACCAAGCTCTTTCAGTCCTCAAAGATCGGTACGCGAAAAGGCACTTTTCAATATTAACTCTTCAGCATTCTATGCAGTATGACGAAAATAACAGATTTAATCTTATTTGTAGATCTTTTAAATAATTAGTCGACTTCCTAATTTTATTTACTAACAAAATTTAATGGATTTTACTCTATATTATCAGAATTAATTTATGAATGAATTTAATTGATGAGTGAATTTAATTTATGAGAGAATTAACTTATGAGTGAATTATTTTATGAATTAATTTATGATATAGTTTATGAGGGATGCCTTTATTTTTTGGATATTGAAAGATTCTTAAAATAGGAAAAATATTTCTTTTGCCTATCCTGATTAAGACTAGAGAGATAATGATATAAATTGCTGATGGAATCCTAGGACTTTTAAAGGAGGACGCTAGACATAAGTTACTAATGAAAAAGGTTTTTTTGGTTTACAAAACGTTCTATCAAAAAAGTTTTTAAGGGGCTTCTGAAATAATTGATTCATTTAATTCACATATTTTTTTGAAAAATCATTATTATGTTCACTGTCACTATATTATTTATATTCTAGGTTTTTTGTAATATTTTTCTTGGCTTTAAAATCCTTTATATTCCATAGTATTCAATAAAGTTTGTTATTTATTTTGAACTTAAAAAAAGTTTAATATTTACTAAATTCAAGTATATAGTGATTGTTTTTTCTCAACTAATCATTTCTCAACCATAAATTCTCAGTGCAGATTGGAAGGCTAACAAGGAACTCTGAGTAAATCATTCGTATCTGACTGAAAGACTAAAAGTTTCAGTCAAAAGTTATTTGCAATAAATATGAAGTCCATAACCGAAGAAAAATGAGAGCCTCCCCTACGCATTTTGCCGATATTCGAAGAACATATATTTTTTTATTTCTCCATGATTGATTTTGTGGTAAGCTAAGCCATTTTCCCTGAATCAGATTTTAATTATTTAATATATCAGGTCAATTATTAGCCTGAACATTGTCTTAAATGATGATAAATGAAAATTTTCTTCTAAACCAGCAGCTAGCTAATCAATCAACGACGAACGCATTTAACAGGCAAATAGAAACATGTTCGGACATTAATTTACTTCACTTGTCTTTTCCACTACCTTAAGAACGGAGGAAATTTTTCAAGGGGACAGAATTCATCCATCTTGCTCATCCATTTTGAATTTTTCATTCATTCTGAGATTTTCTCAAATATTTTAAAAGGTATAGAAGGGACTTTATTTTCAACTGATTTATATTTATTACTTAACTAGTTCTTTTATCTATATTTATTGAAAAAGTGGAAGTTTAACTATTGTTTCGCAACTTTTATTTTCAAATTACGCACTTCATCTTCTATTTTGAGCCTGTTACGCTTGGTTTAGTACTGACATATTTTAAAAGAATAAACGAGATGGCGAGCTTTGTCTTCTCATTATTTAATAGTTCAAAATTTATAGCGTTTCATTGAACTGATTGTTATTGAACAAATTCACCAATTTTTATACGTTTAAACATCTTATGAAAGAACAAAAAATACTCCAACATATTGAAAAGAAAGGTATGTGTTCATAGAAAGAATAATTGAAAAATCCTTAAAAAAGAAATGAGTTAACTAAAAAAACTATATTGAAATCTTGCCAATAAATATTTCAAGTTTTTTCTTAACTGGGTATTCTAAATTAGAGACAAGCGCCTTGTTAATGGACAAAATAATTCAGTAATATTAGTGTTTTTGAAAATAATTTTTGTCTGTTCTCGGATTTGTGCTGATGACACATATAAAAGAACTAGCTATTCATTGAAAAATTTTAAATTTAAATTATATTGACTTATTTTTGGTTTAGCTTAGTAATTGATTCTATTTTGTATTTTTTGTTTGAATTGTAGGAAAATGCAAAATAACTTTTAGTAAGAAACTTCGTTAGATATATTCTTATTGAAAAGACATAAATAAAAAATGAATGACGACTTTAGTAAAAAACCCAACTCACATAAGGTTATTCCTTTTCTTATAGAAAACGAACAGGCATTTTCTTTTGGCTATTTTAACTCTTCACTCTTGATATTATCTATAATATTTTCCCAAGTATTTTACTTATTCTATTCTATATTCTATATTCATTTCACTATCAGTATCAGGCTGCAGTTTTGAGTTAATATTTGAGATGCATAAAACAATTAATTTAGGTATGATTTTACCATGAGTAATTGTTTTACTCTTCATTTAGTGTTTTATAAGAGAAAAATTGGCATCCTAATCTGGGGACTTATTAAATACTTATTGACGCCAGATGTTATAAAAATTTGACATTTTTGCAGCAATTGTTGTACGATTCTTAGTTTAAGCTTTTCGTCCTTAATTTTTTTTCTACCAACAATTGGGAAATCTCAGAGGTTTTGAGAAGTAGAAATTATTACTCACTACTAAATACCGGAAATAAGATATCTTTATGAAAAGAAAATGGGTAAAAGTATTTTTATAATCGATTCAGACGTTTAGTAGCAAGTTTCGGAACGATTAACTAATTTTTTAAAAATGGAATACAAATAAAATAATAAGGCGTTTGAGTCCTTTTTATTTCCGTGGCTTCTTCAATGCAACTGCATGACTGATTTCATGAGTGAATGAACGAACATTAACAATTTGCTTAACTTATTTACATTTAATTTTGTTTATTTGCTCTTCAGTAGTTATACTTCCAAATTTACTTGATAAACACGTGCTATTGAAGGAATTGTGTGGCCCTCTGTAGTTCATCCACGTTTTCATTCAGAGTTTTGAATAATCAACTTTTGCTCGATGAATGCAAGTGAGAGCCTCGCATTAAGAATGTGTGTAATGGTTAAAATGATGGCACTTAAAATAATGATGCTGATTTGTAATATAAATCTTCAAGACCCATTTCAATTACCCCGCTTCCTTCAACCCTGGTTTGTTTGGTGAATAAAAAGTGAGAATGAATTCGAAGTCAAAAAATGGCCTGTAAGGTACACTTTCTGTGAACAAGAAATGTACTTGTGTTATCGTAAGACTTTCCGTGAATTTTCTGAGTAATATTTTATACTGATAAAATTAGCATTTTCCCTTACGAAATAACTCATTTGGAGAAATGCAGGTTTAATTGCACAATAATTGATTTAAGTAATGTTTTATTCATGTTTGGTGAGTTTGTATTTGAGAAATGATATTGATAAGCAAGTTCCCACAAATGCTCGAATATCTATTGATATATTCTTTTCCATTAAAAATACAGAGAGAGTAAAACAATTTGTTCATTTATGGTACTAGTTAAAAGTATCACACAAAAGTACCAAAATGTTTTTCAGTTACAAAATTGTGCTGATGTCGACACTCCTTAAAGAACATTTTTTCTTGCACTTGTTTAAATTCATAATATCGGACATCAACGACATTACCTACAATAGAGATCAACAAGAAAAGTCAGCCCTTTCTCTAATTTGGCAGCCTCGGCCTATACTTTAATGATAGTCGAGATATTTGTCCCGAAAAACTCTAACCACATTTACTCCAAGCTCCAGAGAATGATTCTTTCACTTGATCCCTAGCAGATTAACCACTTAGGTGGTTAGCTACCACCCGCGTTGATACACTGGAGACCTCAGTGCGTCAGTTATCTAAAAGAATTGCCACATACGGCCAATAAGCGACTTCCCTAAGCTGTCCAGGAAACGTAAGAAGCAAACAGAGAGGCAAAAGCTTCTCGTGAACAATTAAACAAAAAACGGAAACTAGAGGAGATCATAAACTAAAAAGATGACAAAATCCCTGGACAACCAGGTATGGATGCACTGAATTCATTCCTAACCTAAAGAATTCGAAATCTTACGGAGGGAAGAGGGGAATGGTTACGTGATGTTGAGGGCATTTCTTCAATTTATGAAATGTTTTTAAAAGCGGAGGCATTTAGAAGTATCCATGAGAAAAAATTCTTGCAGAGAATTGCTTGTAATTATTTTAGTATTTTACTATCTCTCAAACCTCATTCTTTTACCTTTTACCATCTTGATTTCATATCATTTCAAAGGCATTTTGAATTTTTGATGAAATAATGGTTTTTGAATAGGTGCAATGTCAAGGATTTAGTGGCAATTTTAGGGTGCAAAAAATTCAGGCACATTTTGTAAACACTGTTGATTATTTTAATGATCGCTAAGATTCTTGCGACATGCTATTATTCTATATTATTTTTGCAATTATTGTAAAAGGCTTTCAAAATGAAACTGCTCTTTTAGAACTTAAAATCAGTAATTATATTTTCAGTGTTATAGTTTTAACATTAGAGGTAAACAAAGCTAATTATTTTTAAAAGCCTTTGTTATTTTCAAGCAAATCCAAGTTATTGTCTATAATCTCTTTAATTACAATTTCCGATCGTGAAATTTTTGGAAAGAATTTATTATTCCTTAATGGAATGTTTTCAGGAATAGAAAGAGAACATGTGTTTGAGAAATTCTTTGATTGAATTATTTCCTTCCAAAGATAGCAGTGATTATAAATTTTGTTATCGATGCTATTAAAGAAATGAGACAAACTTAATAGAACTTGTAAGTCTTGTGGAAATTGAAGCAAGAGCTAATGACTTCAAATTAATGAAAAATTTCTAAATATCGCGTTGTCAAAAATATACGATGAACGTTAAGGAGGAAAGTGCAATTAAAAATAAGACGTTTGCATGTCATTTAGAAAGCCTGAAATTTGAAACTACATCCTATATTTTTTTTGTTATCACAATTTTAGAATAATAACGGAGAAATTTTCTATTCATCTTATTTTTTAAAAGGTTAAGTTCTGTGTTTAGTCGTAAAACTCTTGCCATGTAAAACAAAATAAAATAACAAAAAACAACTTCTTGTTAAAAGGAAAAAGCAGATTATAAACAGGATACATATTCAGTGAAATGTAAATGCTATTAATTCTCGTTTTGAGGTCTAATTTAATCGCTTTTATTTTTTAAATTTATCTTCTAGTTAATTTTTACATGAATAATGATAAGAAATAATTTATTCAAATTTTACAAATATTATTTTTGTCTTAATTTATACGAATGGTGAATATAATGTATATGAATTATGCATCATATACATCATATGAGGCTTAATTCATATTTATCATATCATATAATTTGCATTTAATATCATTTAAATTTCACGAAAAATATATTTTACAAGTTTTAAGAAGAAAAGTAATATATTATATTACATTTTCCATTTATGCAAAACATTTTGTGTAGATGTCAAAGCTTTTGACCACGGAGTATTTTATGAGTACCAAGTCCGTTTCAACAGGGATTCGGGGTTCTGCAGGGAGTTCGGGGTTCGAACCTGATGCTTTCCAACCCTGAATTTCTCCAACAGGAAAATGCGCCTTTTTTGTCGCGATTAAAATTTTCTGAATTAAACTACAGCTTTTTTCCAACTATCCATTTCGCGACTATCCAGCCTAGTTTTTCAATCCTGAAAGCTGTAAATTTTGACTCTTATTTGAGGGTTACCTTTTCATATCCGTGTATAATTTATCAGTGAAAAATAAAATCTGTCCGAGTCAATTTTCTTACGAATTATGTCTACGATTTACGTTAATGTTTTGTTTACTTTTCCTGCATTTAAATTAAGCATAGCAGAATTTATGTTAAGATGCGAACAGTTTATATCTTTTAACTTACTTTTTCTCTGATAAATGCTTAAAACATGTAATGCAGTACATAATCATATTTAAACTATCAGTACACGGCCATCTATTTTTACTCAACACATTACCAGCAGCTGTTATTAGGATTCACCAGGCCGCTGCCACATTCACATTCTACTTAGCTTTATACAAAGAGGGCTACATGCTACTTCATAATTAGCTACATACTACTTCATACACTATTATAATATGAGAAAATACATATTATAATTGTGAGCTTTGGTATAAAACCTTCGAATTCTGCTATTGTTGGGCAAAGAAATGAGTTTACAGAACTCCAGACTATCCGGCTTTTTTGCTATTTAGCTTGCTCTTCCACCGTATTAGGCCGGATACCTAGCTTTATACCGTATTTCATATCCTATCATGTTTTCCAGTTTGACCCATTCGCTGCCAAACCTAAATTGTATGAGGTTATTCCCATTGTCATTTCTGTTTTGAGTGTTATTTTTTATCTAAGCTTTATTATTTTAAAATAAATGCACATATTTTGTCATAAATAATCATTTACTTCTATAAAAATCAAATATAAGTATATTCGTGGGTGGCAATGGGAATAATCTCATACAATTTAGGCTTGGCAGCGAATGGGTTAAATAAAGTAGAATTTCTGTAAAAACAATTTATTTGTAGTTTTTTTTTCAAGTTTTTACACTATTATATATTTATGTTTGTGGCCATAAAAATATTTTAAATTTGACAAGTTGTGTGTTATAATATATTGAAAGTATCACGAGTATATTCGTGCTGGCAATGGGTAACACCCTGACAACCACGAATATACTCGTGGTTGGCAGCGAATGGCTTAATCTTTAAGTATTTTGTTTATCTTAAGCGTATATTTTTCTCACAATGCTGGATCTGATTGTTGAAGATTGTTTCACAATGTCTATTAAGATAGAAAAGTAAGAATTTGATTGATTGAATACTGCTAAAGCCACTCGTGCCACACGTGAAATTGCTCTACAAATGGAGAATGCAGCAGATATGACTTATTAATATTCTTAATTCTGAAAACCTTTTATTATTCATTGAATATATTATCAACAATGCTTAAAAATGTAAGCAATGCAAAAAAAGATTAACCGAATTTTGAAAGAAAAATTTATTAGAATCCTTAAGCATTGCCTGAATTCGCTATGTTGAGCAAAAAAGCGTTTTAAAATATTCAAAAGTTTAGCCATCATTTGGAAAACAAAATTACGTAGAAAAGCAATTTAAATTCATATATTCAGAAGAACGAATGTTTCAGACGTTTTGTTGAAGAAAATTAACTATTGTTTACACTAAAGGGAATAAATTTCTCGAAGGCTAAATAGACTGAATCGTTTAGAAACATGTATTTTTTACAATTTCGTTTTCGTTCAATTTTAGTGAATAATATGCTCCTTCTTTAGGGTGTAAGCGCTTTACTAATGTGTTTTCACTCCTACCACCACAAGAAAAAAAATTTCGGCTAGAACTCGTGTGGCTTAAAAATATAGAAAAGTTTCGGTAAGCATATTCATTTCAAGTACAAAAAATCAGCATGCCTAGAAGATTAATACAAAAACATATTTTTCAAAAATTAGCCTTTAATATTTCATTTAAATGAAGATAGAAAATACAAGTATATAATGAAAGCTTTTCTTAAGAAACACTCGGAAAAATATTTTGTGTTTCAGGGAAATTAACTATAATAATTTTATTTTATAAATTTCTATTCTAAGATGGACGAGAGAAGGAATCTTCTATTCCATTTAAAGTAAGGAAACTAAGTACTATAGAAGGAAAAGGAAGTGCTTCAAAAGTATGTAGTATAATGTAATAAATTTTGAGGGAGTTTTATTTTTATAAATTATAAACTTCTTTTAAGCCACAAATAATTAAAATGCAAATGTGTGCTATTATTGGTATTTCACATATTAATAAATATCGCCTTTAATTGTAAGTTCACTGTTATAAAAAGGCTTCTAAAATAGGAAGCTTACTACCTCTGACAGTGGTTGTGGCTAAATTGTGTATTGAACAATATAATTAATTATGTGGTGTTTTTCATTTATTTGGAATTAGTCCTGAAAAATTAATTTCTAGATCGGAAAAGTTAAACAGTGCTAACGCATGCAATATAGCTTCACAGTGAAAATATTCTCATTCTCCCCCCTTTTAAATATTTTTTTTTGTTTTATTTGTTTGAAGAAAAGCTTCAGTTTATAGGCATGTGTTTAGAAAAGCAAAAACCCTTCACAGAAAAATAGCAAGAGTGAAAGCTATAACTTCTTCAATCACTTTCAATTTAATCATTCTCATTTTCCCCCTTCTAAAATTGTGTATTTGTCTTTAAATTTATTTTCATTATATAAAGCCCTTATGCTGGAATATTATGTACTAATTCTAGTTTAAAGATAACTATTCAAATTTGCTTTTAATTTGCTATGAATTATTCAGTTTTTTGTCATTAACCGAATATTCGATTCTCGAGGACTTTAGAAAAGGTTTCACCGTTTCTTGTTTAGAAAGAAATATCAATATGTTTGAAGAATTTAATGGGAATCGTAAACTTTATTCACGGGTCTTACTTGTCGAAGTAAATTCTCACAAGTAACCTTAACAATTATTGAAACTGGAAGTCTCCAAAATTGCTGGAATCGATAAAGGCAGTATATATTAAAATAATTGTAACATTTTCCGTTCGAAATCCTTTAGGATGTGTCAAATGCCAGAATTTTGGCCACTTAAGGATTAACTGCCGCAGATTCTTGCTTCTATTGGGGAATGTCTATCTGCGAGAGCATAGACAGTGCATATGTGAATTGTTGTAAAGGTGAATTTCAATAAATGGAAGTCAGAGAAAGACATAATCGCAACTAAAATGAAAAATAAATATATCTTGAAAATAGCTGTCTGGTCACAATCCTAAACACCTCTAACGAAAATATTCCATTCTGAGGGTGGTAAACGATTATACAGGGTAAGTCAAAATGAATATAGCGATTACAAACGGCTATAACTATTTAATGAAAAAATATTTATCGATAAGATTTACACAGAATGTAGAAGAATCTTCAAAATTTTATATACAGAAGTCATAGATGTTCTATGTGACTTCCCTTGGTCACACGGACAACATCTAATCGGTATTCCATTTCACGCCATACATTCTGAAGCATTTGTTCATTAACCGACTCAAGCGCATTACAAATGCGTACTTTCAGTTCTTCAATTGTTTTGGGCAAGGGAAACACAAACACTCTGTCTTTCACATAACCCCATAGGTAGAAATCACAGGGATTTCCTCAAACATCCGATGCCATCTGCGTATGTTGTTCGCATTTGGAGGTTCTTCATTGTACCGCTGACGAAATTTTCTCTGCACTGTAATAACAGAACGGCAACTGTGAAATTCCAACACAGAGAATGCTTTCTGCACGGGACTAGCCATTTCCACTAATGAGACGCCGCGCTGAACAGGTTTCTTGTCGTTGCGAAGTTCGATTTCGCGCATGCGCAGGCATCCGCTTGGCTGCACGTGCGCTTTACGTTAATAAATTTTGAAGTTCCGTCTACATTCTGTGTAAATCTTATCGATATATCTTTTTTCATTAAATAGTTATAGCCGTTTGTAATCGCTATATTCATTTTGACTTACCCTGTAGATTGATATCATTGCATTAGATGACACTAATGAAGACAGAATCTCTTTTTTTTTAATGCGAAAACATAATTCGACCTAATCGATGAAGATGATGATAATAGCAAAGAAAAACTATTTTCCAGAGATTTAAAATTTCGGAAATCTGTTGCGTTAAGTATGGATAAAACAATCCTCCACTTGAGATTTACCATCTTTGTTTGAAAATCCATTAACATATTCCGAGCTTTTAAAAATTCGTTTGATTTTTTTAGTATCGAAAGTTTATCCAAAGGCAAACAAATAGTTGTGAACTACTTGAAAGACAGGGACTAAACTATTACGGGAAATAACAGATAGATGTCCAGTAGTGGGTGCGAAGGCGTTAAAGAAAATCAATAACGCCTGCCTTGCGTGAAGTGCACTTGCTGTATGGTTTTTGGAGGAACATAATGTGTCAACAATTGACTATGCTGCCAAATTTGTGATGTATTCTGAGAAAAGGCGATGAGAATATTTGGAAAAGGATGCTGCAGTTTAATGAAGGATATCATAATATTCTTTATAAGGATCGCAGTGAGATGCCATCACTTATGACGAACAAATAAGTTCATGCTGTGGAAGAAAGGTGTTTTATTTAAATCTCCCAATTATTTTTTTATAAAATTGCATTGAAATTATATTAAATTGCAGCCATCTCGAAAATTCTGTACTTTTTGGACTCCATGTCCATTAACATATAGGGTGTTCATTAATTATTGTCGGGGTTTCCGTACCTCATGACTTTCGAATAAAAAATATTTCGCAAAAACCGATTACGTATTCGTAAATTACAACTGGAAGAATTTTATTAATGATATTAAAGTGCTCAAAAATCTTATTAAAAGCTTGCATAATTTGCATTTTGTAGGCATTCAGCTGAAGGCGGTTATGGAGAACATTCCATATTATCATATACGACATATGTAACTGCTCAGCAGATTGTCTCATTGATTTTCGTCGACTACGAGTAAACGTTTCTTGAATGTGATCATCATTTTCCTGCGAAATGCTCGGTCTTCTCGCTCCCTTTTGGTCTAGAACACTAACAGTTTCCTGAAATTGTTTTAACCAGCGTCTGATAAAATTATCTGAAGGAGAACCTTTCTTTTATGTGGTTCTGAAGTGACGTTGAGTAGTTATGACTGATTTAGTTTCGGAAAACCACAATACACACATTGCCTTTTCTTGCACAGTAGCCATTTTTATTTATGACGTCATAATTACCCAGACTGCAAATGCGCTAAGATTGAATTGTTGTCATGCAAAATTCTTTGAGCTGTAATTTACGAATTCGTAATCAGTTTTGGCATAATATTTTTTATTCGAAAGTTATGAGGTACGGAAACCTCGACACTAATTAATGAACACCCTGTAGAAAAAATGAAACTGGAATTGTATTATATGTGAGGGCAATAATGTCTCTGGGAGGGAGAGTCAATGGAGATAAGGGTTGATGAATCCTGAAGCCATAATGAGTAGAATACCCTCTGTCTTGTTGAAGAAGGTCTGGATATCATGAGCATCAGCATCGTTCTTCGATACGAGAATACAAAAAATAATACTGAGTATGAGTGACATTTATAATCTAAGACAACAGGTTCACTTATCAATAAAGATTTTAGCCGAATTACATTTTATTTTAAATTGATCTACTGCACTTACTATCTGGATGTCTTAAGTATGACGTCTGCAGAATAAAATAAACTCAAATACCAAACATTTTTATTGCCCTTCAAAATACCTAAAAGAAAATACAAAAGTCTAACATGATTCATACTTTCATGAAGTTAAAAATAAACTATATTAGTTCAACACATCTTATTTAAAATTTATGAAAAGTTCTGGCAAAATTTGAATGTTTATATGCACATATTGACAAAATAAGGGAAAGTTGGTTGTCTCTTGAAATTGTAATGTTTCTTTGTAAAAATTTGTAAACACATTAAATTCATTTCTTTCAAGTTTCGTTATTTCGCGGAATGCTTTTTTCAGTTTTCAACGGATGAAAAGTTTTAAACAATTTATTTCGTGGATTTCATTATTCCTTAATTGCTAGTTGATACCTGCAACTATTCATTTTTTCCCCTATTAATTATTATGAAGAAAACACTTTTATCAGCAGTTTTATCTTCAAAGAATAATTAGAAAAAAAAGTTAATAGATTTATTTCCAACTGTTTATTTTGCAGATGCCATTGGGCACATATTCTATTTCTTTTACTGTTATCAAAAATTAAAAAAAAATTTTCTTAAGAAACTCAAAATTAAAATGCGAACTTATTAAAGAAAAAAAATTTCAGTATTTTGTAGGATGAAATTAAGTTTGGTTTGCTTTCATTCTTTTTTTTCCTAAAAACTTATCAGAATTCAAATAGCTTTGATTTACGTTAAGAACAGAAGAAACATTTATCAAAGATTTTATGAAGATATTCTGACTTTTTTCAAAACTCCGAGATATATTAGGTTTTGGAAAATTTTTTTCTCCTCAAATATTGAATTGACTTCATGGAGTTTAACAAAGAAATAGATTAAACACCTTCAAAGTTTAAAATAACAAAAGAGGGAAGATACAATTTTGTTTTTAAAATTTATACATATTGCATTTTTTTAAAAAAACCTTTAGCTTCCTTCGTTTAAAATTTCATATAATTTCTTTCCGGATAAAAGAATAAACTTTTTTCAATGGAATAATCTTTTTATTCTTTTAGAATAATGGTTCTGAATTCTTATTGATCATTGCTTCTTTTTTATAATCTGTATTTCTATAACAACGCATGAATAAAGTATGAAGAGAATTTATCCATTATTATTGTTGATTTTTTTATTGTTTGTCTGGAAGACTCATTTAGCGTGAATAATGTATAAATAATTTGAACGACGATTCAGAAATATTCATTTCTCAACGGAGATGTTTTAAAAAGCTAGATACTAGAGAAAAGTGAAATATTTTGAATGGTAATTTAATGATCGGTATCAAATATGGGAAAAAATACCAATTTCAACTATAAAAATTTGAAAGCGGAAAGATCACGCTTTTAAGAAATTCAGTGAGTTCAAAATATTGCTTTCATTCTGTTTCGAAGAATACACATAATTCGCAAATTTCTGAATGAATCACTAAACGGATAGAAGTCTGGTAAATAATTTACTCCAGTTCAAATCTTGAGTGATCTTGTGAATATTTAAATTTGAAACAGAAAAAGATTATTAAAATATTTCTCAGTAACGAGCTTTTCAGTTCGAAGCAGATAAGTTTTGATGTGGAGTTAATGTACTTTCCAAAATTGCTTCTTTATTCTTTTCAAGCCTTCAAAGCAAGCTCAATCTGTTGGCATTTAAATTTTTTTTTTCATTGCTAATACTTTAAGCAATAAAACATTGGAATGCATATTTTTAGTTGCTAGGTCCCCTAGCATCCTCGAAAATTCTTAAAAATTGTTTATTTTGACTGATCCTTATATAAGAGCATTAAATATATATATTTTTTTGGCCAAGTTCTTATTTATTTGCTAACTTATATGACTATTTTCTTTGCATTGTCTAATCTTTCAATACTTAACGGATCTCACTTAATTCGGAAGGGAATGGAATTGAAAAGTTTTATCCTTATTCAGAGAAATACTGATAATATGAGAAAAATAAAATCCTTTAAATTATTTCATTCTTCTTTCATTTACAAAGTTGAGGGGGGTATTTACAAAGGAGTGGGGAGGAGGGAATACTTTTTTTAGGGATAATTTTAAATACTAATGTAAAACCCCTTGAGTTAGTTTTTAACAGTAAGTTAGATTGTTACTTCACGGCACTCGATTTTTTAGTTTGTAGAGTATTTGCTAATTATATTTCCATATCATTTAGTAAATTGCCATTAATAAATTATTTTTGCATTTTTATTCCAAACTAATTTTATATAAAAGATCAGAATTTTTTTTAGCAGTATGCTGGAAAATGTGTATTTAATTCACTGCGGAATTTCAAATATGAATACACTGAATGATTTAGGATTCCAAAAATAAAAGTTTAAAAAAATGCTCATAATGCTCCGAATTACTAATTGGTTATTTATTACACTTGTCAAAAGATACCAGAACTAAATAATTGCCAACAAAATTCCAATTTTATTTTCTTATACATGAAGTTTTTAATGACGAAAAAAATTCTTCGAACTCTTTCCATTCTTCACGGTTTAGACTTCAGAAAAACACATTTTTAGAATCGTGTCTTTCTGCAAGAACTATAACTCAAACACGCTTGGAAATAAAATTTCTTCGTAAGAAACTTGAATATTTCTCTAAAAATTTGAACGAAAGCCATTTCCAATATATTTATTTGTTTGTTTGAGTTTTGTTCACTTGCGCTAATTCAAAGATCTACATCGATAGGCTTTGTAGAACGTTTAAACAAAATCTAATGTATAGATACATAATTATATGTTGAACCAGATCCATAAACGTGTTGAGAAAATGATCTAAATATGTGACACACACACACACACACACACACACACACACACACACACACACACAC
>JAOUZG010016587.1:2984689-3031307 GCA_026289955.1 Argiope argentata | reverse complement strand
ACACACACACACACACACACACACACACACACACACACACACACACCATAACGCCATCCTGTTCCCCCGGTGCCTATAACACTAGGTTATCTAACCAGTTGGATGAGCACAAGATGGGTGAAAAAAAGAATGCTCACGCTTAGAATTCATAAAGGGAAAAAAATCTACTTTTCTGGGCCTTATCCAAGGTTCCTATTTCGTAGAAGGGAAGGAAAAGTGGGGACACTTATATTAGGAAGCATGCACTAAGGTCTTGGGGAGACATTTCTCCGCTGGTTTTACATGCTACATAAGTTAGTAAAATTGCGATTGTATTTTTATAATTTTTGAAAAAACATTTTTCAGTTGATTTTTTTTTTGCAAAAAATTGCTAGTGCCATGTGAGTTTTTATGCATCATATTCTGCAGTTGGCAAAAGGAGCGCTGGTATAAGTGAGAACAAATTATTACAAGTTATTCGACAAAAGAAAAATCCAATAAAGCTACGCGCTTTTCAAGTCGTGATTATCAGTAGCTTGTTTTCAGAACACTGGGCCGGCGTCCTGAAATAGGGGTAGCGCGTCTTCTCCCAGAGCTGGGTGTCACGGGTTCGAATCCCGGTTCTGGCATGATTGCTCTTCTGTGTTCTGTCTGTAAGATGTATGAATTAGCCCCCTGTAAAAAGGGGCTGTGCAAGCGACTGTGATGAGTGATAGCTAAGTCGTCCTCTTGGCCCTACTTGGCGCTACTTCAAAACAAGAGACGCTCCCTTCGGCTTAAAATTGGCTAATGCCTCGACGAAGTTTATCCATGGCAAGTGCCACTAATAGCAACAAATAGCAAGAATGCTGGAATGCATAATGAACACATTTCGTAAATTATGTATCTGTAAGAAATACTGTATTGGCAAAGAACAAATAAGTATGGAAAAATAAAGAAACATACTCTGTCTTGTACTTTCACCTGAGAGGATGAAAGTATAAAAATGCCATCCTCTTGTAAGTTTATATATCTCTTGTTCAAATTATCGTTACTCAATTTCGTGATTTTTAATGAAAAGAAAATGAATTTGTATGAGTTTTTTTATCCTTCATTTGAAGACCATAAATTACCAAACTGTGTAGAATTTTGAAAATTATTTTCATTCTTTGTCATGAAGAAGCATATGCTGAAATATGATTCATCATGAATAAAAAAAATGAATTGTAAATTTGAATGAAAAAGGCCATATATTTCGAAAAATTTAGTTTTAAACCACTTTCAGCAGTCTGGTGGAATGTGGAGAATTGAGAATGTTAGTAAAATCAACCCATTCAAAATATCACATTGGGGGGGGGATGGCGAAATGAAGAAACTTGGCTCCGATTTCTTGATTTTTTTTTTTTACGTAAAAAGAAATTTTTTTAGAAAAGAAAATTGCTGAAATTGAAAATGAATGAAATGTTGGCACTTGTTCAACAAGCCAAAAACATTGCAATGTTATGAAAATCTATTGAGTTGGTAAAAAATATTAATGAGAAATTTGAACAATTTGACAGAATCTAAAAATCTCTGAAGATAAATAATATTTTATTTACAAATTTAATAAAATTACCATGCTTTTTATATTTTAAATTTGTTTACTTATGTTCTTAATATTTTTTTGGGGGAATTGGAATGTTAATTCAGTAACCATATAACTATTTTTCCTCATAAAACCACTAACCGTCGTGTAATTAAATAATTTGATATGCAGCTTAAGGCTTCCTTGAATAAGATTTTTCAAGCGAAACTTGCATAAAAACATTTTAATTAACTTATCTTCAATGTTAATGAAAAATACCAGAAATTACTGGAAATGTTTTATGTTTATAGTTTTATAAAAATGTACACTTAGTTAATAGCCGACTTAGTTTATCTCAATGAGCTCATAGTTCTTTTATCAAATATTCTACGTTAAGGTTGGTTCTTATTTTTTCTCATAAGGTACTTAAAAAGTACTTGTAAAGTGCTTATCTTTTAAGATAAAATTTGTCTCCTTTAATTTGATTTAATTTTGTTAATCATAGCTGAGTGATTAAAAAGAGATAATCAATTTATGACATTAACTGCATACTTTGCAAACATGTGATCGGAAGGAGTGTTTATTTCACATCATCTTTCAGTGAACTTTTTTTATGATCGTATTTTTGGACGCATTTTCTTATTTATATTTTATCTGTAAAAAACATATTTTCTCATTTATTCACAAAAAAGGTCTTATTTTTCAATTCCTACCATTAGTTCACACTCTCCATATGTATATGCGGTTCAAAATTTTTAATCGTTAATGAAATATTTTTTATTCATCCACTCAAGTTAAAATTCATTTTTTAAACTTGTAGTGAACGACAATTGATGTTAATACAGTTTTTTCAAATATTGATTCATTAATTAAATTTAATTAATTTTTCATATTTTTAATAAAGTTTTAGCAGTTTTTAATAAAAATTGAAATCAACAATCCTAAAATAAAAAATTTCTTTGTTGACTCTAATAGGAACTGACTTAAATTTTTAATATTACTTGTAGTATTTCTTCCTACTTGTCGAAAATATACAGCAGATAGTATAAAAGGAAGATTTCTTTTTTAATATTTAATAACATGATTATATAAAATATTGTATGTCCAAATTATATTAAATATTATATTTTTAAAGAGATTTCATTATAAAAATGCCATATTTTCAAATAAATGAAACTACAGGAATTCTCCAGATTTGTATGAATGTTTTAATTTTATATTATATCTGCGATTTTTTAGATAATCAGAATGATATAATTCAAAAGAAAACAGGCGATCTGTACTTCTTAAATATCTTTCCTTGTATTTGCTTCTTTCGTTTATTTTTTGATTTTATGGATATAAATTTTGACATTAATAGTACTTTCATTTATCTTTTTTTATTTTTGACTGATTAATAATTTAGGTAAAGACAAATAGTTAAATATTATTATATTATTTAACAAGTACTGAATGTAAGAATCTCAGAATAATTTAAGTTATTTTCAGTTCATCAGAACAGTTATTTTCCGTATCATCTCTTTAAAATATATTTTGCTGATGATTATTTTTATTATTTTTAGAATTTAGATGATTCTTTTTATTATTTTTAGAATTATTTTTATTATTTTTATTTATCGAAATGATGAATCTTTTTATTATTTTTAGTTTAGTTAGTGATGATTAGTTTTAGTTATATTAACGCCCCGTTTTAATTAACTAAAGCTATTTTGGGACGGATCTCGTAATGTGAACCGAGGACGAGGAAAACACCTGAGCTGACACTCTCTTCACCAAACTTCTACACTACACTAGCGAGAGGATGTTTGACCCTACTAATGTAGCGCATTTTTATGATAGAAAAGGAGTTTAATTTATTTAATAATAAAATGAATACATTTTAGTTATAATTCAATTTGATTCGTTAGAGAAATTTCAAATAATCCTTTTAAATGATCATAAATTTTATTACAGAATTCTTCAGATCAGAGACGTTTTTATATAATTCTTTGAACTTAAACATTTCTTTTATTGTTTAATCATGATATCTACTAGTTTTTGGATAGTTTTTTGGTTGATGATTTATTTTTGGACTTCTCTCAAAACTGATTCCTATTTTATCGTTTCTCCAAAGGCGATTTCTGATTAAAATTGACTATTAATTTTTATTTCAGTTAATGTTTGACGGTAGAAAGATTAACGGAAATGCTTGAATTTGCGGCAATTAATAATGACTTGACAGTTTCACAGACCAAAGAAAATTACCTACTAAATTTAATACAATGAAATTTTTAAAAATGTATAAAAATAAAATAAACCCAATTCAGGCTGATTTAAAAGTAACCTTTATCTTCAGCCATCAGAATAATAGTGAAAATTGAAATATATTCTTTAAAATAATAATTTTTTAAAGTAGTAGCCATATTTTAAGAAGTAACTAAAACATAGATATTTATAAAAAATGAAATAAAATGTTAATAATTTCTTTTTTTATTATTATTTTTTAAGTTTTTAAAAGTTATTAAAAAGATAAAATTGTAATAACTCACTATAACATTTATGAACAACGCTGCATGTAAATGAGGCATATTTTGCTGAATTATGTTACCAAAGATATCCATATTTTACATGAACATCAGTTGAAAGGGATTCCATCTTTCTGTGCCATCGCCTGACTTGTAATTTCATTTTCAGTTTTGGGATATTTTCAACATCTTATGAATATTCTTTTTAGTTCAGAATCGTTATATTATTAACACGAATTAATTTTATCCACACAAAGAATAAAAAGTGTGTTCATTTTCTGAAGAAGTAAAACATTTCTCTGCCTCACTGACCGTATCGAAGATTGTTTCGATGTTACTTGAGGAAATAAGCAATAACATGCAAATGAACTCATTAAATCTCCTAACAAAAGTTTTGTTTCGAAAAACTAGTTTGTCTCTGAGACAGCAAAGCATTAATCATGAAGATATTAATTTTTTCTCTGCTTTACATTTGAATGGTATATTGTAGAAAAGGAATGACTTATTCGGGAGAAGCGTATTTCGCTTTGCTAGTCTCGATAAATCAAATTATTTAGAAGGCGATGAAGAGAAGGCACGGAAAATGAAATTTCTTTCTTTAACATTTGTCCCGCCTCTAAACTATCTACGATTTTTAAAAATATGTGGGTTTTCGTATTCAAAATATGAAAATTAAATTTTCCCTCCACATTAGGATGATCATAAGATATAAAAGGAAGGATATCTTTTCTTCAATGCAAAAATGATCGCCATTTCTGTGTTTTCTTACAAATTTAATAATGTTTTAATGTTAAAAGATTCCTCACACTTGCACGTAAATTTTATGAAAAAAAAAGGAACATTTATTCTGTTATGATTTTTTTAAAAATGGATGTCTGTAAAAAGTGAAATGGAGGGTTAAACATTTGATTGGAATTATTATCCTCAGAGAGAATTATAATTTTAACTGCTGCATAATAAAGAATATTCATTCATGACTATATATATAATATGTGTTTCTGGGGTTAGGGAAAAAGAAGTCCATTATTATTTTACAGCCATCTACTGAGAAAATAATGGATTTCTTTCCATTATTTTCCTATTTTTTTCATATGGAATTTTTGAAAATAGCGGAAAAAGAAATCCATTATCTTCTTGGTAGATGGCTATAAAATAATAATGGATTTCTTTTTTTTCCAATCTTTAATTTTTATATATATAATAATAATAAATATGATTTTCAGTATATCCAATTAATTAATTAATTTGATTCCTTAGAAAATTTTTAAATAAACCCTTTAAATAATCATACATTTTATTAATAATCATACATCATAAAAAAATTATGTTTGGACGTAGCTCAAAACTGATTTCTATTTCATCACTTCTCCAAAGGCGATTTCGTCTATAAATTTTTATTATTGTTAATGTTTGGCTGTAGATAGATCAACGAAAATGTCTGAATTTGTGGCAATTAACATTCACTTGACTGTTTCACAGACCAAAAAAAAATTACTTTATGAACTTAATATATTGAAATTTGTTAAAATTTATTTTAAAAAAACTAATTCGGGCTGATTTAAAAGTAAACTTTGTCTTAAGCCATCAGAATAATAGTGAAAAATTGAAATATACTCTTTAAAATAATAATTTTTGCTATTTAATATTAATCCATTAAATTAATATGAAGATAATTCATATTAATTCTCTAGAACATGGTTAAAAATGATCCATAGTGCTAATCCTCCTCTATTGAAAATAACTTGTTCTTTCCGGAATATTGTATTTACATATTAAAAAAGAAAGAAAAAAAGTAAACAAACTTAAAAGATGTAATCAAAATAAAAATTCTTACATTCAGCATCAGGTGCTAATTGTTATGTTCAGCATCAGGCGCTAATGTCATTTTAACAATATTAAATTAATACGATTCCAGTCCATCTAATTGGCTTAGCTTCATATTAACTCATGAGCACATAATTTAAAATGGTCCTAAGTGTCAGTTCTCCTCTATTGAAAACAACTTGTCCTTATTGGAATATTGTATTTATTTATTAAAAAAGAAATAAAAAAAAAGAGTAAACAGGCAGCAGCAAACAAGTAGTGAAATATTTCTTCATGTGCATGTTGAGACGAAATGATTAAAAAATACCCCCCTCCCCCAAAGAAAGGGGAGAAAAACATTGTCCGAGCAGGAAGACATTGGAAGAGTGCCAAATTCTGATTTTCCCCTGCAATTAGGGGTGGCTATATATCTCAGCAACCTCAATATCGTCGCTTTTCCCTTTTTATCGCCAAATCCAAGGGGGGGGGGGTATTTTTGAACGAGCTAATATCTAAAAAAAGGCAGTATTATGACTGGAGTTAGGATTTGTAGGACAACACGTTTTATCTAATTTGCAAATATAGGATTTGTGATTTACAAGATTGTTAGCTCTCACCGAAATCTTAGTTAAGAAATGTTTACAAACTTTATGAAAAGAAAATAATAAATAATTGAAATAATTGTTGGAAAAGTGTGGATATGTGGTCCCAGTGGATAAAAATAAATGAAGATTGAATTTTTGAGAGCCATTACTAAGAATTTCATTATGATTGGTGCATAAGAAAATCAATCTCCTAACCATTAATTTTAAGCGGATTAAACAATTACGTTTTCTTGATTAGATATTCAGTATAAAGGAAATTATCTATTAAAATTTTGACATGCCAGTAAAGGAATTCAACTATAAAATCATCCATTTTATCCCAAAGAATTTATTTACATGTTTTTACTATATTTTACTTTCGGTAATTTGTATTTTTTAATTTCATTTGAAATGTATTAGTATTTATTATAAGAAACATGAAAATTATCTAAAAAATAATATGTCACTAGCATCCTACACGGAATACTTTTTTGAAATTCGATTGAATGGCAGTTTAATGTATAATATTGAAAAATAAATACATACTATGTTTCATTTAGTTGATTTAATCTGTTATATTAATAACTTGGATTGTAAACAAAAACGGTAAATAGCAAATTCTCTTTCTGCAGAGAAAACAAAATAATGAAATGTTTTCCGTAATTCATTAAATTCTTACAAACATTTTATTGAAAGAATATGTATCATGAATTCCATTTTCAAATTATGCAGCTGCACATATTGCGTAAGAAAAATTCACATTATTTATCGAATAATAGGAAATTGAAATGCTTTGTAATATTGTGATTGTGTAAATGCTATTTGTAATCGTAATGAATTTAATGCGAGAATTGAGCTCTAAATAGAGTTCCATTCTGAATGGCTGTGCAATTTTCTCAATTTTGTTGCGTAATACGAAATAATGAATATAAACTATGAATAATTTAGTTTCCATATATTTGTTGATTGGGAAATGTCCATGTTTCTATTATTCGAGATTAAATTGCAAATGTAATCGTGAATATTATTGTTGACATAATAAAAGAACTTCATAAAGGGAAATAAATCAGATTTTGCATGAATCTTTCTAGTATACTATGCTAAATGGAGAGAGTAATAATTGTAAATTTTTCTTTCGCTTTCTGGGAGCTTGCTTTTTTATCTTTTAAATTACAGTGTGGCTACTAAATAGTATTTTTATAAATATTAAATGCTTTTACAAATATTTAATTTACAGATACAAAATAGAAAATAATAAACGCTCCAATATAATAAATAACACAAAGGCAAGAATTTTCAAATAATTTTGTTCTTATTTATCTCCTACACTTTCAACTTCTATGGTAATTAGCAATTATTATAAGCTCTAAAATATTATTCTGTGATAGTCTAAACGATCTATATCCAATAAAAATTATTCCGATTGAACTCATTAGACAAAACTGGAATAAATAACATGGAGGCGATCCTGTGTTGATTTCGCTTGGCTAATCATTTAAATGAAAGAATGATTTTTGTTTACATCATCATGTGCAATTAATAAGTAGTCAACAAATCCTTTTTGTAATATTCTAGATTCGATTTTTACCCTTAATCAAAGAGTTTTAGAGCCGCATTTCCGTTGTTTTATGTTACAACTTAAACCACGATATAATTCTTGTTTTAAATGCTTTTAATAATTCAAAAGTTTCAGATATATCTTAGAAACTTGTGGAGTATCGTTTTTAAGATTACATCATTATTTCTTGCAAAATAGCTTCTCAATTGAAAATATTATTATGCCAACACTTACTATGGTGCTAGTGCATCAATTTATTTTTTTATGCCGTAGTCAGGCATTTCTTCTGTGAAGATTCTTCTGTGAAGATCGGAAACCCATATCTTTATGTTATGATAAATTGCATATCACTCTGATTCATGTGTTATTTTTATTCCTTTAATTTGTAAAATATCAGAATTTTTTTCGCATTTTTTTCATGAATACATTTTACAATTAATACATTAATGCAGATACATTACAACTAATACATTTTTTATGAGCTGACGTGGATCATTAGGTTGAAATATATCGTTATATTTAACAATATTAGTAAGCGGTTTATAGTTATATATATAATTGTCTTATCAAAACCAAGTAATTTAACTACTTAAAGGTTTTATTCTGCTGAAAATCTACCATCAATAAGCTCTTTCAAAATTACCCTTTAAACCTCCATTTATATAATAATTCTAAATTTTTTCCTTTTGTACGAAATATTATCTGGAATAACAGAAAACTTCCAGCCGTATATATGGAGAAATAAATTGTTTTACTATGCGATTAAAATTAATTCTTGTTTTTCGGAGTGTCATAACATTTAGTAGTTACTTTGTATATACAATAAAATAGAAACAAGCTTAACAAAGTTAATATTTATGTTTCCAAAATATTATTAAGAACGACATTTTTTATTGTCCATCAAGGATAACATATTCGACTTTTAAAGAATTTAAAATATTGCATAATTTAACAGAATTGCTATTAATGTCATGCCCGGATGATTTTTTATGATCGGTGAAGACTATTTATAGTATGTCAAAAAATGATAGATTTAGATATATCAAAACAACTTATAGTATATAAAAAACATGTATAACATTATTATCCAAATTATTTCCACAATTATCGGGTTGAATAATTTGCAAATTTGATATATGCCTTCATTTTTTTTTGTGATCAGACTCACTTGTGAAAAATACTACTGCTTTGATTTTACGTTTTTTAAAATCAATTTTATATAGAATTTCTTAAAAGTTTGTTATATCTCTCTCCGTGTTCTTGTGCTACGGTATAATACGGAATTTTGACAGTAATCTCCTCTTGAAAAGCCTAAGAGAAATGAAATCTTCCGTGTCAATTATTAACTACTAAGAGATCTACTAGATTTATGTCTAAAGTTATTAAGTAAAACCTGAATAAATAAAATTTTATTGACTGATTAGGTTCATCATCTATGTGATAATTTTCTTGATTAGCTGCCTTTTTGTCAAGAAAATTATCCTAAATAAGGCCTTTTTGTCAAGCCATTCTTTAATTGCAATGTTTTTTAACATTATTGGATTAAACAACATGAGCGAGCTTTTTATTTTCAAAGAGAAAAATGCCATTTTTTTTAATAAAAAAGGAACATGAAGTTCTTTTCGTACTTCTTGTTTAAAGATTATCAGAATTTTTATCATTTATTTTTGTTTATTTTTTCAAAGCACTGTTTACTATTTTTTGAAGGCATACAAGATATTTCACGGGAATGCCTTTCACATTACAATGTCTTTCATTTAAAACTAAAATATTGTTTTCTAAATATCTTTTATTGACGACATTCATTTCATGGATAGGATCTTTCACTTACTTATAAATTGCATAGAAATCGCCATTTTTAGAAAGAATAAGTCGCTTTTGGGCAATTCAGTCAATTTGGATTTTAAATTTATGTAAATATATTCAACATATGCTTTAGTAGCTGAATACTTTACGTTCCTTAGATATTTTACATTTTTTAATCTTCTTTTTTCCAAACCATAATTTCCATAATCTGTTAATTTAAGATCTAAACCAATGAATCTTTCTTTGATTTAATCATTAAAAAGTGAATAATAAGCAGTCATTTATGAAGGATGAAAAACCACTAAACGAAAAGGTTTTGTCTTAATCGTCTTTTCTTTTAAGCTTATTGAATTTCTATGTATATTTAAAAGTAGTTCGTGATTTTTTAAAGATAAAATATAATACACAATATTTAATAGCATTATTCCTCAATTGTAAATTTAATTGCTGTATCCTTTTTTCTAAAGCCGACATTTCTTAGGATGTAATAAATCGAAATTGGTAATAAGTTCATCAAACTGCGTTATCATTTAGTAAACTGATTGTTTCTGCATTAACAGTATTTAAGTCTTTTTTTTAAAAAAAATAAAGAGCTGTATATAAATTACGATAATTTTTGGGGGAATTTCATTCTCTAACGACTATTTGGATATTTTTGACACGTATCTTTCAATCTATCTTTCCTCCATATCAAAATGATCAAATATCAAATTCTTTTTTCATCGTAAGCTTCATCTCTTTCAGAAAATTTAGGAATATTATAAACAGCAAAAGCTTCATCAGATTCTGTTGCAACTTTGAATGAATCATCTGAAATCAAATTTTATGTTCATTACTGAATTTGTCAGTACTGTGCCAATTTATTTTGCACCACGAATCTAATACCTTTATTCGTTAAAATGCATAGCTGTTGAATAATTAAATTCACCATAAGGCAAAAAGAAAGATAAGCTTTCAAATCTTTCTATAAAACTAGAATTTTTAATAATGGCCATTACCATATCCATTATTTCTCTGAAACTGTATTTTCACATGAATATCAAAAAATACTCTTTAATATTCATTGAAACTTCAAAAATATATTTCTATGAAATCAATTATAAACAGTTGAACTATTTATGACAGAAAAATATTTTTTCCCAATTTCTGCGTGGTAATTTCCATTCATTTTTAAAATTGAAAAAAAAGTCTGCTGTTCAATTTTTTTTGTCTATTAAAGATCTTCTATATTTAAATTTATATCGATTTTCCATATCAATTATATCTACGTAGAAAATAAAATTTCAGTTTTCGAAGAATTATAATCTTTTGTAAAATGGATATGCCTTCAAACTTAAAAAAATTAGAATAATGGTTATCATTTGATTAAATTTTATTGCCTCCTTCAACGATTTTTAATATCTGATGACGGTAACTTATAGAATTTTTACTACTAATAAAGAAGGTGTGTATGTGTGTATTGGAATTTGACAGAACAGGCATGTAAACCCGAGCAACCAAATTTGGTACAGATATACTTTGAAAATCGGAAAAATGCTTTTTTTTCTAGAATTTCTTTTCTAGAACTCTTTTTTTTCTTTGATTTCTTTTTTGATCTTAATTATTATTTATAAATTCTTGGTTAATCAAAAATTAATTGAAACTTTTATGGGTTTTTCACTATAGTTTTCAAAATTATTAGAGCACAAAAATATTTTAGCATAATTTTAGATAAAAAATAACTTATTTCAGTGATATCAATTTAGTTTTTATTATTTTTAATACATTTTCCATTAATTTTAGGTGTATTTTATAACAATATAGTTCACTGTTGTAAGAAAACTTAAATCATTACCATTGTTGGTTCAAATACCTCATCATGAATTATTTTCCCATTGTTGATGACGGAAATATGAAATCGCGCTTTTTTCATATTTACAGTACGTTTTTAAAATACTTTTTGAAATTTGTTTTACTTGCAATTAAGGTTTAAATTCAAATAAAATTAAATAAGTCAAAAAGTTAAAAGTAAGCAATAATGGAGTGATTTCTAAAGTTTTTTTTTAGTACTGTTACTTTTTAATACTATACAATTGAAATATGAATATATCTTATAATTCTTTCATATTATAAACATTGCTTTTTTATTATATTTTACTATTTTTTTATATCAGAGAAATTTTTGTTGAATAACTTTCTGAGTTATAATACAAATTAATAAAAATCTTCCATAGTACACATGAATCAAATTTGAAATTACTCCTCTGAGAAAGCACCCTACATAAAATATTTAATTCAAAATTTCGGTAAACTAGCGCGTTGCCAAAGGCGTCCAATTTAAGATATCATCATCTTCTTCATGAATATCAGATTTACAAAAAAAATATTTTCTGAGGAATTAAAACCTTATCTTCTTCTACTTGTAATCCCCATGGGCGGGGACCTCTAAATTGAGGATGAGAAACTTACGGCATTGTTGTTGGTTCTCGCCCCCCCCTTTTGGGTACACAAAAAGGTAGGGATCTGGAAAATCCCATTGGACGAAGCTCCTTAGGAAAGGGTTGTACCGTAACCGTTGTTGGCTCTTATAACTCAACCACAGTTTCCACCAGTGCGGCTGTTGCGGCTGTCCGGTTATTCAAGATTTTTCGTGTGACAGCTCTGAGTTTATGATCATTCTCCATCTTGGTCGACGCATTCAAACTGTGCAATGTATTCATTTAGATAATGATGAATTTGCATAAAAATTATAAATCTTACTCACTTATTAAGGATAAATTTTCTTCCTTATTTTCATTAGTTTCAGGAAAATAGGAAACAAAAATTGTTTTTGTTTTCGGATAAATTTTATAAAATTTGTTACCAATAAATGGTTTATCTTTCCCTTTTAAAATTGCTTTTGCTTCTGAAATGATTGATACAAATAAAAAATTGAAAGAAAAATTATCTCCTTCGTACTTTTTTTTTATATAATCAATGGCTTTTTATTTATTCATTTATCAGAAATTTAGATTATAATAAATAAAATTTTTTACGATCATTTACTTTTTTTTTCTTCCATAGATATGAAATTATATTCTACTGATTCTTTGTTTAAATCCATTTATTCATTGTTTTAAATTGCGAGTTTTATTCTTATTCTATGAATAAAATTTTTTTCAAGGTAAATCCTAGAAGATGATGTAGTTCACTTACTCTTAAACATATTTCATTGTTATCTTAATTTTACAAAAATTCTCAATCTTTTATCGTAATACGATATGGAATAGACGAATATTTTCCGAATAATTTAATCATATATTTACTCTTTAGCAGAATAATTTTCCCTGTAAATAATAAAACTCATTTCATGGGTCTCTTTAATTAATTTAAAAGCCTTATTTTCATATTTCTCCCTTATACTGTATCAAGGGTCTATTCAAAATGGTTGTAATGTGAGCTTTCTAAACCTGAAATGAGGAAGATTAAAATGATGAGTTTCTGATTTTTCATAACCATCAGATTACAATTTTAAAAATATCGCTCTAATGCATATTTTATACTAATTACCAACATAGTTTTCAAAATTAATGCATGATTTTTGAATGAACGGATATAAAATCTAAATTGCTGGTTTCCCATTACTTTCGTCTGTTGAGTTTTCTTTCATTTCTTAACATCTACTAAGTATTTATTCAGTTATAATCTAACATTATATATATATATATATATATATAATATGGGTGGGTGTTTAATTATTGAGATATTCTTCAATATTTTTTGGAATATAAAAATCTTTAAACTTTGTATTGTTATTTTCATATCTTTTAAGAGGATCTAAATTTTCGTAACAATGTTTAGCTTAGTTTAGTTTTATTAACGTCTCGTTTTAAAGCAACACTAGGAATATTTAGGCATGGACCGCGTAATTTTAAACCGCGGTCAGATGACGAGTACTACTCTTTAGCTGGTACCCCTTTCCAAATTTCCACCACACCCCGGAGCGGTAGGACGTTTGGCCCCTTCGTATTTAACGTGCACCAGCCCCACTTAGATTATGGCTGTTCGGTGAAATTGGGTCTCGAACCTTAAAACGCTCCGGCTCCGATGTAATTAACTTATTCATTTGAATTTTATAAATTAATAAAGCTTTACTTACTTATATACTCAATTATCTTACTTACTTACTTATATACTCAATTATCTTACTTACTTACTTATATACTCAATTATCTTACTTACTTACTTACTTACTTATATACTCAATTATCTTACTTACTTATATACTCAATTATCTTACTTACTTACTTACTTATATACTCAATTATCTTACTTACTTACTTACTTATATACTCAATTATCTTACTTACTTACTTACTTATATACTCAATTACTTATCTTACTTACTTAATTACTTATATACTCAATTACTTATCTTACTTACTTAATTACTTATATACTCAATTACTTATCTTACTTACTTAATTACTTATTTTACTCAATTATTTTGTTTGAAATTACTAGTTTTGATTAATACTCTTCTTATCAAATTCTTTTAATCCCCCAATCAGTTATCTCCCAAAACTTAATACATTAAAACTGAAATAAGAAATGTTGAAAATCTATAATTTTTCTTTAACTGAGTTTTATTGATTTTATTTTAATAGGTTTGTATTTAAGCTAAGTATATTTCAGAATTACTCATTTTAGAATTATCGATTAGTAATGTTCATTATTCTAAGATCAATTTTCTATTAATACTTTTATCAATCACTCAAATATATTTTCCTTAGATATAATTATTCATTTATTAAGAAAAATCATTATAATATTAACCTGATAATTAGTCGTTGTTCCATCTTTTAATAAATCATCTAACAACACAATGACTTCATTATAATTTTCCTTAGATTGATTTCTTTTACAATTCTTATTTATTAATTTATCTAAAATTTCTAATTTGACATATTTTAACCTTACTCCGATGTAATTATTTCCTTGTTCGAAAATGTTGAGAGCTTTAATAATTTTTTTATTATTCTCATTTTATAATCTGCTTCGTTAATCTCTTCATTTTTTAAAAAAATGTGTACTTGCTCCCCCTTTTGTTCGTTTGTAATGATCACGTACTTAGTTTGCCGATTCTATAATTTTATTAAGTTCTTCATTTGTTTTATTAGCTAATTAGCTCGGAAGAAAAAATATTTTTCTTTGACAAAAAATATATTTAAATCTTTATCGAAATTTAATTGGATAAATCCTTCAGTTTGATCATATATTCTTCGAACATTTGAAGAATAATCTATTTTTGGAATTCTTGAGGAATCATAATGTTGGAAAAAAAATATAAATATTCTGTTAAACCTTTTATAGTCTGTATTTGTCCTTCTCTTGTCATATCTATTTTTTTATTTCTTCTAAAACTCAAGGATGAAATTCTTTTAGATTTTTTGAATACTATTTTTTCCTATAATTATTTCTTATTCCTTATTTTCTTTTCTTTGTATCGTTTCAAAATTCCTATCAATTCCTTTTAATCCTTCCTTAAATTCATTAATTTATTTTCATGCACTCATAAAAAAAAGAGAATGTTTTTGCAGTGAGTAAAAAATATTTTACAGCGAGCAGAAAACGAAAAAAAAAAAAACTGTTTTATAACAAGCAAAAAATAATTTATTAAGAATTTTCGCTTTCTTAATGATACAAATAAAACATTATAGTAAAATAAAAGAATTTCCAGATCCGAATCAAAACTCAACAACAAGAGATTCATAGTTTGAAAAAGGAATTTATTCCTCGGTTTGATTTAGAATTCATGTAAATTTGTTTATGTTAAAGATTTCATCGAATCAAATATTTTAAATTGCTAGAAAATTATACGCTGTTTCAAATTGGTGAAAGAGATGAAATTATCAAATATGAAAAGATCAGAGGCAAGAAAGAACATTTTGAATTATACGACAAGATCAAAAAAGAATTCTTGTCTTTATTCGATTTAAATGAGTTTTTTATTGTTGATGATTTAGATTCTTCTATAAAAAATATCAAGGTTTTTGGTGATTTCAGAACAGAAAAATACAAAAAGAAATCGATGAATATTTTTTCATCTATGAGAAAAATGCAAATTGCTTTTAGCGTTCGTTTAGAACAGTTTATTATTCGACATCAAGCAACAGTCGAAATAATTATTGGTATTTTATTTTATTAAATCAACTAAGGGAAATTCATTTATTATAAGATAAATTGGTGATGAATTAATCGTAGAATTTATACAAATTTACTATAACTGCTTTGAAAAACCGTATAATTTTTTGTTGGATTTAGAAAATATAAAAAAACAAAACGACACTATATAAATATGAAATAATGTTTACAGATTTAACTTTTAATGTACAGAAAATGTTTTAATTACTTTCAAAAGATTAACCTTTCTTTTCTTTTACTACTTTTAGTAAAATAATTGAATACATATTGCAAATATGTTTGGGTAATTCAATACAAAGACTTATCCTATTATTGTCAAATAATATCAAACAACAATAACAAAAATAACTCTGAAAGAATTCGTAAAAAATACAAAAGGATTGAGAAATAGTTTATCAATAACTATACACAAAATCTATTTAAAGATACCAGTATGTATGTCAGCATGGCTTACTACCGAAAATACAGAAATGAAATGTTAAATTTCCTGAACGATTTTATCAGTATATTTAAAGATTAGATGTTAAGAAAATATTTGGTTGTCTTTAATATATATATATATATATATATATATATTTAAACATATAATTATTTAAATATAATATAAAGTTACTAAAAAATCCTCTTAATTTTTTAAGGTCATTTTGTTTGCTCTCATTCATATCTTATAAAAATTAAATTCATTCAAAATTCACTTTTTTTCTTCTGAATTATTGAATTTTTAAATTTATTTATACGTAGGGAAAGTTATATCTTCTGCATCGTTTTCTGTCAGATCTCAAGAGAAATTCTTTATCTTCGATTGTATTTTTGGGAACACATGTTAGAAAAGAATATATATATAATATAATATCGCCACCACATGCGTAATAACTGGAATAAATATGAAGTTCCACAATCTACAAAACAATGTAAGTGTCCAACACTCTGTTAAGTAGTTGTAAAGCGCGTTGGTATGTGGCGTCAATGATTTAAGCGCCGAGAATTTAATAAGAGCTTTTCAGGGTATGCAGTTTCTTGGCACCCCTAAACAAAGGGAATTTCTTCCTCATTATTAGGTTATCGTATATTCATGTATACTTTACCGAATAATTTTTATCTGTTAGCGAAATGGGCAAATAAAAATTATTAAAGTATTATTTAAAGTAGTTATTTCCAAATAATGTCTTCCCTTCTTCTATGAAGTTTTAAAATTTGTCACTTAATACATTTATCTGTCCAAGAATTCAGCTGCCTTTTAATTTTTTCAACAACTGTTCTTTTAGTTTATTAAACTCTAATATATGAGAATCTGAATTTACGAAATTGAAAGAAAAATACATGCTCTCTCTTTGTATATAATGTATGGAAAAGTCTAGAATAATTTAATTCAAATCGCAATTCATGAGAATAAATCCTTTTAAAATTGGATCAATTCCAAGAAAGGAAATATTTTATATATACCAGAATGCTTTTTAAAATCTTTTATATTTCTTATAATATTCTTGACACATTTGGATGTAATAAAATGTTTATGAATAATTTAAAATAGACGACATTTATTACAGACACGTTTAATATAGGTAACGACGCATTGCAGAAACGTGAATTTCATCATTTTTGGAATCAAATGTCATCATTACTGAGATCATTAAAATCTTGAATGTATTAATGATACATTTTTAATTGTTCAACATTTTTTATAGTAAATTTATTATTTTTTTGCTTCAATTAATTATTTTAATTTTAATTACTGATGTTTATTTTTGGATCAATTAATTTTTTTAATTTTAATTACTGATGTTTATTTTTGGATCAATTAATTATTTTATAAAATTAAATTTTTTTTTAATTCATAGCCTCTGTTATATATGTTTATAGAATGTGAATATTTCATATCGGGTTTCTCATAATATTCTCTCGGAAATTTCCTTTTTTAAGCCTCCTCAGAGAATTTCTTTTTTTTTAAAGAAAATTTATATTTCAAGATAGAATAAAAGCTAATGCTTAACAATTTTCTGTTGAAATATTATGAAAATCCCTTTTCAAAAAAAAAAAAATAAAGGCTTTTCTTTGTATTAATACTTATTTTTTGTTGTTATAATGCTTATTTGGTCTTTATTCTATGTTAAAAGTAATTTTTGGAGCGAAGAATAAAAGAATTTTCTGCATTATAAAGGCTTTGATAAAGATATCCTTTCAAAAAAATCTAGTATTTCAAAATTCAGTGGCAGCTATTTTCTCAATTTTTTATATTTAATTATTTGGAAAAGTATAAAATATTTTCATCCTTTTTTTGTAGCACCTTTTTAAGCTACGATGTATAAAAAGCTCTAACAAATAACAAACTCTATCTTATAATGGATTTTTTTTCTCACAATTGATAACTTAGTAAATTTTCAATTAACAAGCGCACTTCTTTATAAATATTAATCTCTGCCATTTGTAATGTGTCTTAGTATCGATGTAATTATATATTACATTTAAAATTTAAAATAATTTAAAGCCATCTTGAAAAGATAGTTCGAAATACGATTCTTTCATATCACAACTTTTTAGGAGTTACATTTGCTACTGATACTCGATATAAATCAAAATACTATAAATTAAGGTATGATTCTGTAAAACATTTCGAGACGCTGATAAAGAATACTGTAAGCATAAACCTTCATTTTGGGACATATAATCGTATATTTGATTAAAAGATGCTATTTGAAGGGGCATAATGTCCTTTAATTAAAAGTTTTTATGGAGTCATCAACATATAGAAATACATAACAAAATATTTTGAGATTTGTTTTGTGTTATTTAAATTGTATTTTACATTTTGCTGAAATAACTATGAATTTAAAACAGTTTGAAGTGCTAGAATTAAAAAAAAGTTTGATTAACGTTTTTGTATTTAAATAAAATGTATTAATTCATTTGAAAGAAATTTAAAAATGAAGACACAATTCAGTTAATTTTCTTTTCTTTTAAAAGAAATTTGCTTATATTGAAATTAAGACGTCAAATTATTAGCGTAATCATGCTGAAATATTGACTAAAAAATTTATTGTTATTTAAAACTTTTAATTAAATAAATAATATTACAAAAATAATGTCGAACTAATGCTTAGTGTTCTCACTTTTCGTTTTCAATCATGACTAAACAATATATTGTATTAACTAAATTTTAGCGAATCTTCGACTAAAGCAAAAGTTGTTATATATATATATATATATATATATATATATATATATATATAATATAATTGCTATAATAAAATGTGTCAAAAAAGAATAGAAACTCTTAAATGAACCAATTTTTATCATACACCACCTGTGATAAGCAAAGAAATTTAAGACAATATTCTTAAAATATTCAGTTTGGGTTTTTCTTGCAGTCTCGTTTATTGATCCTAAATCAATGGAAAGGGCAAAAATCTGAGAAAGTATGGGTATTTTAAAATAAGAATATCCATTCAAAGAAGTTTTATTCCAACAGAAACTTTTCTTTCTCGAATTCTGTGTACTGGATAGTTTATACCTGATGTTGTTAAGAAATGTTGTTAGGGATAAGCAATCAGCTCATGAAGATTATCTGTAATGACCGATATTAAGAATTTCAAATAATTAGCTTGAAAATGACGAAGAAACTAAATTAGTTGGAAGCATCTGTTTATTATTTTTATATTTAAGTTAGAAAATTTAGAAGTTTGATTTCATTGGTTTAGGCTATTTTGTATGATTGTAAGTAGAGAAAGAAATAAATGTCACAAAGTACATCGAGAAATATAAGAATTTTATTTCATAAGTTCCATTTGATTAATATTAACTCTGAATAGGTATGTGCATGTAATAATGGCAAATCGTGCTCTGTTTCCATTATGTGACATGCTGAAAGCAGAATTTCAATTCAAATAGTAAGTGTTGCTACGATAAATATTTAATTGCAACATTGGTGAGTGCATGTACGCAATTCTAACTCTGCGTGATATTTAGAGTTCAAATAAATATCTTAAATGATTTTAACTGAATTTCCTCCTGTGTGAAAAGTGGATAATCCACCCCCTAAGTTCCCCAAGGATCATTAAACTTTTATCCTATAGTCGACGTTACTTAATTCTGTGACCAGACCCAGAAAATGAGACTAATTCCAAAGTGTTTGTCCCTGTCAAGGCCAAACCTCACGTGTAAGAGTTGCATCCTATCATTTCAGTGGTGGCAATTAGACCCCACAGTATTAGTATGCCCATAAAAGAAGGAAGAATCTATCAATTGAACTATTGAGACAGTTTTTTTTTTCATTCACATACTCATGGTTTTGTCTAATGGATATCATTCTGACTGAAGCGAAAAGCGCACTTAGAAAAGAAAAATAAGCTTAAGAAACGCTACGCCTCTACGCTACGCTCTACTCTGGGCTAGAAAGAATTAGGTTTCTCTTATGCTCAGCAGTCAAATGATCTCTCACTTCCTTCCCACTAAAATATTTTTGAGCATTTCATATTGGTTTTGATCCCTACCGATTAAATATTTGTGAAAGAATAGTTTTCTTTCAACTTTTCTTTTACAAATAATTTCGTGTGATAAATATACTATGCTAAAAATCATTAAGTTATTCGTCATTTTTCTCTACTTGCAAATTTCTTAGATTAGTGAATAACAGAAGGGGCTCTCTGATTGTGTATATTTCAGCTCTTGAGAAATATTATTTGCATCTCAATTTGTTTCTGAGCCTCTGAGATGCTACAAATCTACATCAATAATTTTGAATCATTGGTAATTAAATCAAATCAAAATATTTAGAAATTATCACTCTAAACAAATTTTATTAGAATAAATAGAATCTGAGTCAAGGGACCTTTCCCATGCAGTACTACATGCGTTTGAAGCATAAGCAAAAATAAAAGGCAGTTTATTCCTGTTTTTCACAGCACGAAAAAATATGATACTGCAAAAACAATAAGAAATGTGATCTGATTACAGTTTTATAATAATTTATATGCTTGTATAGAGTGGCGAAACATCCTTAAATGCGAAGTTTCGATAACACTTCCTCTACATTTTTATCGCTTCTTTTATAATCTTCCTCCGGACATCGTTCCTTAGTTCTTCACTGCTGCGTCTATATTGCTCATGAATCAATACAGTCGTACAGCAGGGGCAACCACAAGAAGCTTTTGCAACAATTTCATTAGCATTCCATAGAAACGTTGTGCATGCGTTAGCTACTGCGTAAGAATTGCATTTCTATTCTACAATATTTGAGGAACATAGTATTAAGTGAAGAATGATACCACATAGTTGACAATAAAATTTTTATCAATTTTTAATTCTTTGTCAATCAAGATTTGTTTAAGCGTTGCTTGTTTTTCATATGAAGGACACGGGCATATAACATGTTTAAAAAAATGAAATATTTTGATCGAAAATTTTCTATCGAGTATTTTCAACTTCTGTTGTTGGCTGAATAAGTAAGTTTAATAATATAGCATTTTTTAATCCGAACAGACCAAAAGTAATTAACAAACTGATACAAATAAAATTAACAGAAAACATATGGTCACTATAAGCATTGATAAAAGTAAAAATTGTCTTAATTATTGTTTTTATTTTGTCTAAACTAAAAATTTGGCTGAGTATAGGATGTAGATTTTGAGTGATCATGAAAAATATTTCCCTTTAAAAGAACAAAAATACGAGATGATCTAGTATCTTTAATTTTTAATAATTCGCTGTAAAATAATTATACACAAACCTCGTTGCAGCTTCAAATTTCAATTTTGCTGCGTCCACTTTGATGTCTTTTGATCTTCTAAGAGCATTTTAAAGCGTTTAAAATATATTCATAAAAATGTAGAATCATGTAGTCTTTGAACAATAGAATCTATACAGTTTTTAAAGTAACACTTTGTATTCCGGATTTAATCAAATTAATAACATGAGGAGTGAATAATTCCCAATTTTAACATTAGAATCAAAAAAAGTTAGTAAATGTGAGTAAATGTAATAAAATTTGGTAATTACAGTGCTTAAAAAGGACTGTATTTACTAAAGTGCATCTACATCGGTTGTTTTATGGAAGTTTTATTTTTATTAATTAATTTCTCTATATAAACTCGTAAAACATTTATTTAATGAATGGAAAGTTTTGATGACAAGTTTTCTGATAAGTTTGAAATAAAGCAATAATTTTCAGTGCTCATGCAATAACATACTTCTACTGAAATTTATGTTCTATTCCATCTGAAAAAGTTAAAAATATAAGCAATCACATTAAAGTATACTTGCATAATTAAACTTTACATCCACTTTTATTTTGCAAATTTAGACTTGATACATATGCCTTACAAAGTTGTTCAAAGAAAGGTGAAGAATTTAATGGAATTTATTAAAAGCGTCAAAGAGTTTGATGCTCTGAAATATTAATATTAATTTTATATGTTTTCCCTGAGTATTGCACATGCCATGTATATGGCCATATTAGGTTTGCTGATTAGGTAGAAAAATCGCCTAATAGAATTTTTAGAAGCGTCGTTTTCCCCCGGGTATTAAGATTGGTAGAAAAAAATACATATTGCCAGTTTAATTAAATTTATCAAAATAATGCAGATATTGATCTAAAACTTTAACTAGGCATTTGAGTCTGCATAACATATGCTTAAGTAAAATTACAAAAATTTCTTTTTGGTAGTTCGTCTGGATCCTTTTTGCCCGAGAAATGAGATAGGTAGAAAAATGCATATTGCCATTTTACGACAGTTTAATTAAATTTATCAAAGTAATGCAGATATTGATCCGAAATTTTTACCAGGCATTTGCTTCTGTATAAAGTATACTTGAGTTAAATTACAAAAATTTCTTTTGTGTAGTTCGTCGGACAGTTTATCTAAAGACTTTTGAATTTGACATCATTCAGAATTTCTTAATATGAGTGTCTGCTTTGACGCTTTGAGGCTCACTATGTTTTATAATTTAAGCTCAAAACAAACAAAACAAAATGAATAAAACTTTAGACATGAAATTTAGGTCGAAGGGAATGCACAGGTTAAACTTTGTGAAGATTATACTTAGCGTTTGGATTCTGTGGATGTTCCATCAAATAGGACATTGCTTTACTACGGCTTTGAAAAGTGCGACTTAGTGAGTGTCGCAGTAAAGCTCGAAAATGAGTAAAATATCGTGGAGATGAATGAGAAAACGCTTATTTATAACCTCTTTCGGTGGGCAATTCTTGAAGCCTCTTCAGTGCTTCCTTTTGTTTTCTTTCCAATATAATTTTGGAAATTATTTGGAATTACAATAAAAATTTACAATAAAAAATTAAATAAGATTATTTTTACAATAAAGAAAGATAAAATTTGTATATATATAATGAAAGATATTTATACAATTATATAAAAAACGTTAGCGAAATTGAAAAAAAAAAGAATATGTGCTGCTCTAAGTAAAGATGATCAAAGTTACCGACAAAAAATTCACAAAACTCCTACGACGCTACAGGTCAGTCACTTTCAAGAATTATAACTCTTTCTCATAATGTTCCTTGAATTCAGTTCATTTTCTACAAAAAGAGAGAGGAACAGGAAACGTAAATGTTCTTTTTCTTTCATAACTTCCTCCCTTGTAACATGACCGTCACAGAATTTCATTTGGTGGAATGCTCAATTTTATAATACAATTATACGTAGGATTTCTTTTTTTAAATATAATAAATACTTTAATATACATTAAAAAATTACGTAACCATTTTTTCCTACAATAATTTTGTGTATGAAAATAAATTCAACGAAATTCCATAAAAAATTTGATTTTGCAAAGCGTTCTATAGCTAAAAATTATGGATCTGCTTCCTTTAATTTGGAGTTTATTATTAAAAAAGAAATTTAATATTGAATTATAAACTTATTTTTTCCATTTCCATTTGAATTGAATGATTTGAGAAAGGTATGAAGTTAGTTGTTCCAAGTAATGGAATAGTCCGATTCAAAGATACTATTCCACTACATGGAGCACAATTAAAAACGACTTTTGTTCTCATAGAGAAATTATATTCTTTACTCTATTTTAGTTTTGAATAATTAATTTTAGAATGTGAAATTTATTTTTATCTCGAACGAAATCTTATGATTTAAGATGAATAATTGCTACATTTTTTTATGCTCTACTTCAGACATCTCTTTCAGATTCATTAATTGAGAGACTTTTAATTTAATTGTTTCATCATTCAAAGAACCTTTTAATTTAATTGTTTCTCTTAATTAATGATTTTGTTATCCTTGAAAACCATTCAAATGTTTTGTTTCCGTCATTAAGTTTTTTTTTGCTGCCGATAGAACGCAGTTTGTTTTAATAAACACAACTTAAAGAGAAAATGGAATAGAATTGAAATAGTATTCAGAGGGAAAAATTTATTTTGGATACATTGCTTTTAGCTTTTTATTGTTTTATTATTGCTTGAGATATATTTTTGACATTTTTCGTGTAGCTTTAAAAATAGAATATCTATATTTTGGATTTTAAATCATTAAAATGTTTAAAACATTTATTTGTAATTATTTAATTTTTCAAAGATTCTAAAAATCATGTATAAAAATTAGATTAATATATATAATGAAATTCAATTAATTTTTGGAATACTTTTAGAAATGCTGTTTATTTTAACGTAAGAAACTAATTTATTTTCTAATTTTTTGTTTGTCCAGTTATCAGACTTAGAAATATGGAACACTATAATATGCGATAATTAATTTGTAATTTTCTTTGGGATTTTTCCATGTTTATTTTACGTAAAATCTATAGTATCTTTGCTTGTTCTCTATTTTTTAAACTTCTAACATCTACTTTTTTATAAATTTCGATTGAAGGTCTAATTTATAAATGATATTTATAAACGCATTATTCAATCAAAGAAATGTAGTTATATATCTTTAAAAATTATTCGCTAACCCTTTTATTAATCCTTTAATTTGCTTAAATTTTTTAAAATTAAAATGCACTAGCAAAGAAAGAAAGAAAACGAAGCTTCTGTAGTTAATCCCATTACAATTTTATGTTGAAGTTTAGAAATGTTTTTGACCGATTATAGAAAAAGAAAAAAATACGGAAAGAACAGTAATTTCTTTAAATTAAAATACTAAATCGACGAAAATTGGTTGTGAAAATATAGCTTTTAAGTTTTTTTTACAAATTAGAATTAATGTAGTTGATATTTAATCTCATAAATCATATTCATCACGGTTATTTTACTCTAAATTCGTAGAAAAAAACGAAACAATATTATTCAATTTAAAGAAGATGACTTGGTTTCTTCGCAGTTTAAATTATTTTTTTTCAATGTTAAAAGATAAAAATTATAATCGATCTTTACAAAATAAAAGAATAAAGTTTATTCACTGCATTTTTGTGTAAACTATCTTAGTACTTTAATAAAAGTGTAGATTGATTTTCGGTTTGAACTAAATGAATTCTGAATAATGAAAATCTTGTAACAGTGAATAAGTCAAGACTCCAAGTAATTCGATGATTAGCCAGTTTAACCCAAATTCATTCATTCATTCATTAACTTTCATAAGCATAATTTTATGTTAAATTACGTTGATTTTAAACCGCCTGATACGTGTTTGAAGCGAAATGAGTTCTCAAGAATTAACATTCCATAATTATAGAATATATTTTACAGGTCTGAGTGAAAATGCACCTTCCTTAATGAATATTCCTTCCCATGGAATGTACATTGGAAATATTACATTCCATCGGTAGTACTCCTTCCAATGGAATGTAATATTCTCTGTCTGTTAACACTGTCAATGCGTACCTTATAATTTGCATCTCATGCATTTGCAATAGATTTAGAATCTGCATTTGATTTGTTTCGGGGCAACGAAATTTAACGTAAAAGATAATCGGTGGTTGTAGAAACCACACTTTCTTTCTACAAAAATTGTGATTTTACTTTCTTTTAACTCACTGGCATTAAATTGAATTTAATGCTTTCTTTTAATAAATAAAATTCATATCTCGTGGAAATATATTCTACGTTATTTCTTCGGAGCTCAAATTTGTTGATAATCGACATGAAATTTAATTTTCCGATTTCTTGAAATTTGTCTTAAACTGAGCATCACGTAAGTAACTCAATATTTAATGATATAAGTAGAGAATTGAAGTATGTAAGTAAGCGAAGTAAGTGTAATGCCGTATTGTGCAATCATTCTTTTAATTTCAAACCGTGAAGAAGAAAAGAAAAGAATTTAATAAGGAAATGAAGACAAGGAATCCATAAGGAACCAAGGTAGGTACTATTCATCTCATTTTTCAAATTTGTTATACATTCTGGCTTGGTTGTTATGCTTATTTAATTAAAATATTGTAATTAACAGATGATTCAGTCGAAGCAATGTCGATGTTTAAAGTGAGTATGAGTTCATCAGTCCAAATAGAAGAAGCAACCAAATGGACATTTTTTCAAAAAGTAAGTCATTTCATTTATAAGAATAAAAAACTTTAAAAGTAGATAAATGGTATTTTCAGGCGAAAACACTTACGTTTAAATTAATTTAAAAAATAAATGCATTTTTTTCAATTTTAATCCAGGATATGGTACAAAATCCTATTAATCAATTCTAAAATGCCTTTGAACTCTTCTAAGAAATCTTTTTTACGTTGAACCATAGGAAATGTCTCCCATTAATTTTTTGCTTTTTAATTTGGTCATTCATTGACAATTGTTGAAATGCCTTATTTTGAAAGCAGATTCAGAAACTAGCTATTCTTTTTCACATAAATTTCAATTTTCTTTAAATTCATTAATTACAATCTTATTAATGAGAAATTCAAAATAACAATGCATTTTGAGTTATTTAAACAGTCGAAAATGTTTTTGAGTTTGATACTGAATATTTGCCATAAAATCGTATGCTAAGAATTAATGTCGTAGAAATAGAGATTGGCTGCGTTTTTTGTGACATAGCTATGCTATTGATCGATTGGTGAAGCTTAGAATGGCTCATGGTATTTCAATGGAAATAAAGAAATAAAAAAGATTAAAGGCTGAAACTTAAAAACTCAGGATCTAGCGCTCAATTTAGAATAAAGCATTAAGTAGAACGATGAGCATCAGATGTATTTCCTCAAAGTTATTGAGGCATCACACATCAATTAATTTTTTTTTTACATTGACAGCCCGAAATATTAATTTTTTTATCCTGTCATCATATGCAATGTAAATGTTCCAATAATGCAACAGCATTCAAAATATTTTTGAAGAAATTATCAGACTTCAGAATCATTGATAAAACTGTTTTTCAGTTGAAAAAGAGTATTCTTTGTGTATGGGTTTTCAAACGATATCAATGTATGAGTTTTCAAACGAAACGTTCAATCAAACGATAGTTGAAAACAATAGTGATACAAAATTGCATTATAGAGGACCTTATATCTTAAGATATCGGAGGGAAGAATTCTACTCAGGAAAGATAAAAGTGTGTAGCTGAGAATTGTTTCCATTCTACCGGCCTAGGTACTACTATATTTTCAAAACGTTACTTAATTATCTATAAGAACAAATTTTATATGGAAATCAGATTTTGCTACCAGAGTTTTTCTTTGCAAATGACTTAAATCTTTTTATGACGTCATTATCTTGCAAATCGTCAATGAGTCGTTGAAATTATGACCAATTTTAAAGTAAGGAAATTTGATATCTATAATTTCACAAAATGACTAGAAGATGCAGAAATATGCATAAATAGCGCTCACACACAAAGTTATATAAACTTTCATAAAAGATGATTTGAGCAATAGTTTATTATTTGCATTTGCATTCTATTCCTAATTTCGTTCGATTCATGTCTAGTTTCAAGACAAAAGTACATAAATCATAATTCTTTATAAATATTAAATTAAAATATGCATTTTAAATTTTATTTTTGAATTCATACAATAATTTCCAAAATTTTGGCCCCAAATTTCACTCAGTTATTTTCAAGAGAATTAATGTTATTATACTTTTCGCATTGAACAATAGATAAAAAATAATTAGTCCATGAAACAACATTGATATTTACTTGGATTTCGCATTTTCCCCTGTAGTTATTAGTTTACCGACAATTTACCAGTAGAAAGAAAAGATAAACTATTACGGAAAGTTCAGAAACTTGGTTTACAAAAAAAAATATTTAAAAAGTGTCTTCAACGCTGTTTTAAATCGGTTGACATTTAAAAATATTTATTACAACTTCGGTTGCAAAGCAGTGTCTTTTAAAGAGCTTCAAAAAATTAATAATATTAGATTTTAATTAACAAGATCCTCTGACACATTTGTCAATAAAGATTCATTTTACTGATTTATTTTCATTTCTTATCTCTTCGGATTATTTCTGCCAAATTCATTTATGGAACTTTTGAAAATGTACTACTATCTATTAGGTTTTAAAACTTCTCATGTGACCTAAAATAAACCGGAATGTAACATAAATTATGTAACTTAAAATATTCCTAAAAATGTATTTGACTATGATAAAATTCATAGAAATACCTTGTATCCAGTCCTAACAAGATCTCTTTTTCTAGAAAAATATATTAAAAGGAGATAATATCAATAATTGAGAATCGCAAAAAATATAGCAGCAATATATATTTATCATTAACGTGTTATATTTTCTTGAATTAGTTATAAATTAATAAACAAGATTATTTAACGTGTTTATATCGCCTTGATTTCGGAATTATATTAATGTTAAATATTACTTAGATCTCATGCAATTATAATTTATTAACATTAAAATTAGAAACTTATTCACGTTCTCGAGGAGAAAAAAAATTAGAAACTTCGAACTTAGAAACTTGGAGCTCATTCTCATGGCTGCAAAGTACAATGTACGAGGAATACGCTATCTTGAAGTTCATTTATTTTCAGATGTCTGAAGTTTTATGAGAAAGTTCTGAAATTTTAAATTTATGTGAATGAAGAAACGAAAAGGCCCATTTAGAAAATTTCAAAACTATAAAATGCTTTATTGTGCTGCATTATTGAGTAACTGTGTTTTCTTACACATGGATAGCAAAGAAACTCTCCTTATCGAATTTGATTCAAAATTTTTGTTGCGCTCAAGCGACTCTTTTGGCGTGCATATCACGTTTGATATTTTATTTGTTCAGCTTGCTCATTTTAACAGTTATTTTGTTCAAATACTCTCAGACAAAACGGAAAAAAGCGCTCTAATATTTCTGTTTTAATAATGTTGATGTCTACTCTGCATTTGAACAGACATGGAGCAAACGGACAGACAGATAGGCACACAAGCTTACTTACAGAATAGGGAGTTCGAAAATGAAAAGCTTATCAAAATTGCATGATAAAACCTTTTTGACGAGTATAATACTTTCTGTTTTCGTCTTAGTATGTGAGAAAGTAAGAAGAACGAGTAACAGTTACAATCAATTATACGAAAGTGGGAAAATACCCCACTCGTATCGAAATGCTAAACATAGTTTCTGTTTATATGAATACTTGAGGAATTCTGAATTGAAAGAAAGGAAGCCCGTTTAATAGGCTAAAGAAGAAAAATTGATGCTAATATTGACTTAAAAAAATCAAAATAAGTTTGAAAGGAAAATGAGCAGGCTTTGAGTTTCAACTTTAGTGAAACATTCAGAGAATATTTTATGGTGGAAGCTGAAAACAAAAATTGCCTACTGTATTATTCTATTATACTTAAAAGATCAAAATCTTTACATAATTTTATAATTTAATATAGTATTATTCTATTATATTTGATGATTATGACGTGTCGGCTTTACAACGGAAAGAAGGGGTGCAGTAGCTTCTGAGGCTATGGGCCCCTGAGCACCCGAGGACAGAAGTCTCACTTCTAGCTCCTATGAAGATGACACACTTATCACATTCACTTCCGCAGCCCCTTTTTACAGGAGAGCACATTCACTCCCCTCCCAGATAGAACAGCCGTGCCCTGACCAGGACTCGAACCCGGGACACCCAGATCACGAAGAAGACTCACTACTTCTGTGCTAGGATGCCGACTCTATTATACTTAAACGATTAAAATTAGAAGAAGTCAATGGTCACTTAACATTCCAAGTATCTCCACTTTACGAAAAATCATTAATTAAGCTTTCAGTATAAGAAGATGCGATATTATTAATGAACTTTAGCAGCAAACTAATCGACAGATTACCTGAATGCTTGAAGATTTTGTCTCGATATCTTTTAGAAGTAACAGATTATTTATCAAAGATGTGAAGGTCTATGCTGGAATCTAGCATTCTACTTGTCTATAACATGAATTCTTCTAAAAGATAATATAATTATTTATCTCAACGTTTTCCGAATGAAAATGAGATCGAAATTCTTTCCATATATTTTCACGACGATAGTTAGTTAACAGACTATAAATCTAAATTCCTTACCGAACTTGCCATTATCCTACTTACCCTATGCCATTGTAGATACTGTAAAGTAAACTGTAACCGCAAGCATCTCCGTAGCCGGGAGGGATAAGCAAACGGAAAGCCGTCTGGCTAAGAGACCAAGATATACAATTCTTGAGTGAGTCTCTTATAAACATTTTGTCTGGAAACTCTTACTCCTGTGGTATTAGTGTTTCTTAATCAACCTAGTTGTCTAGCAGCTCTTCTAAAAGTCAAGAGTAAATACCAATTTAATCGAGCAATGTTTACGCTTGTCAGACATAGTATTGTCATTGGGCAAGATTTTCATTGCCTTGAAATCTGTACCATAATCTAGAGATCACGTACCAAAGAACTTTTAGAATACGAGATTCTTCAATTTTGAAACTTTTGGATTGCAGCATTTAATTAATTCATTCAAAAATATGCATATTTGTATTGATTGAGAAATTCACAAGATCCACAAGATAGCAGTAGTAATAAATTTACTTGAACTGATATGCAGCTTAAAAACTGTTTATAATTGTATAGAAGCCGAGACAAAAAGATCTTATTGTTAAAAAATGCACATGGGAATTGTATGTTAACATGTCAATTGATATACTTTGTCTGTTCAAACCTTTATTCACGCTGTTCAAGGGATTTTGAACAATTTTATGCATAAAATTTTGAGTTTGATTGCATACCATCGAGTAGATTCGTTAACTTAAAATTTTTTATACAATTTATTGGATAACATTGTTACATATACATTAAAATTTAAAAATGGCACATAAATCTGAAAGTGAAGCGAATTACTTAAAATGCCGATAACATGATGCTGCGATTGAATTCTTTTAATTTTTCCCTTTTCACGACTAACAATTTCTTTTAATTATTGTCGAAACCAAGAATTTCCAGGATTTAGACTTAGGGATTGATATGCAACGAAAGGGATAGCGAATTCTTCTGAAAAACATATCCTTTGACATTGACTTCACAAAAATGACAATGGACGCAGAAGTTTCATTTTTCTTGAAAAAATGTCTTGTGAAAGTCCTGCTATCTAATTTGCACGGACGAAAATGTTTATGTAACGTATAACGCTCTCCTGATACGAAACAACCATCAATAAATGAGGCTTTACAACCATTACACGAAGTAATCTTCTGAGAGACACTGGCACGTGCAGAATTCTTCATTCCAAGTACCATAACCTTGAACATTCTATGGTCTCCAGAGTAAAATATATATGGCGATCAAATCCCTAAAATATTTGAAGATCAATTCATATCAAACTTACATTAAGTAATGAATTTCTAGATGAAGGACATAAATGCGAGGCTATTTGTAATAAATTCTGTACATGTGAATTTTTGAAGAAACAATATGAGTATTTATTGGAGAATTTAAAGACTAGAAGCACTTTGCAAACCTAACGATTTTGGAACTTAGCAAACGTTTGTCCTTTATGATCTCTTCTCTAATTACAGCAATAGCTTCAGTTATCTTAGCTGAGACTTTGTTTCTTTTTCTATGCTGAATACCTATTCTTACAATTCTAAGCCTCAAATTTCTAATGATTTTTTTTTATTTACTGCACAGTCATTAAAATGCTGTGAAACGTTTTCGAATTTTAGGTATCTACCAAGTTTCAGCTTTAGTATCTACATTTCAATAATTTGATTTATATACAAAATTTTTATTTGGAGCTTAATTTTCAGAGAAAATCAAATTTACTGACGAATGGAAAATTAAATTTACTGTGGCATTTTAAGTACCATCTCTTTACTACACACGATCATGCATGTTCAAGAATTGTTGAAATTTCTACCATAAAATGCCTGCTTTGGTAGAAGCAAATAATCAAATATATTCGATATTATTTGTAATTAAATTATTTTTTGTGAGGAAGAGGTAAAATATTTTTTTCAATATGTTTTAATATTATAAATTTATAAAGGATAACTTCCTACTGAATGGTAATGACTAAAGATAATGCTGAAAAGAGAATTTTAATTATATAAATCTTGTACTTTCAAAAAATTATGTTGGATATTAGTCAGGTTGTGAGAAGATTTTATGATGAGTGCAAATGAAATCTTAATTTTAAAAAAAATTGTACTGCAGAAAAAATGACTTGACGGTGAGAAATAATTTATATTATTCATGAACTTTTTTAGTAATGTACTCAATTAAATTCGTCGAAATTATTATTTTTATCATTTTTTTCTTCATAATTTTCAAAAAGGCTTTGGTTTTTATGACACAGAGAATATTTCGATTTTCTTTTTTGCAAAGATATTCTTTCTCATTCAACTTTTTGTCCTAATACAAAAAACAAGATTCCTGAATTTGAGATTATTAATCGTCTCACTTTCTTTCATCTATAAAAAAAACTTTTGGTTCAAATCCATTTATTTTTTTATGTTCAATTATGAAGAATGGTCCTTTTAATTGAATGCCAAATGGAATTAATTTCAATCATAAACGTATGCACTCTTTAACAATCTTTTAGAATTTGGAATTCGCTATAAAAGAATATGATTTTTGTAATTTCATTTACGTAAAGAAATCAAATAAATGGTTTCTTGAGCGGAGTAGACATATTTTGTCGATTTCTAATATTAAATGTGAGGATTTATAAATAAATTAACAGCTATATAGAGTAATTTTAAAATATCTGGTAAAAATGAAAAATCAAGTTGAGAAACTGGGCAGCCTGGAAGAAGACAAATCTTGCAAAGGTATTTTTGTTTATAAATGGAGCATTAAGATGATCGAGACAGTTGTCGAGGTGATCAGAGATGCCATTACCTTTACGCATAAGCCTTTGTATTCGTACAAAGCGTACACTTCTCACATTTGAGGTCAAGATAACGCCGCGAGATGGCATTCTTAACTGGAAATATTCTTCATTAATATTTGGGATGGAATGATGCATAATTAATTGCTTAGCACTCTGCCCATATGTTCAAATGGATGTATTTTGTGTGTTGTACAATATAGAGATGAAATTTTTTCCAAATGCTCTGTTTGGACAATTATAATTACAGCATGTTGGAGCTGCAATCATTTTAGCAATAAACCACAGAAAACCGACGTACTTTCGGGTAGTGAATATTCCCGGTGATCTGGGCGTCCTGGGTTCGAGTCCCGGTTTGGGCATGGTTGCTCTTCATCTATTTTATTTGTGAGATGTGTGAATATGCCCACTGTAAAAAGAGGCTGTGCAAGCGAATGTAACGCGTGAGTATCTAAGACGCACTCTAGGCCCTAGTTGGCGCTACTTAAAAAAAAAAAAAACTAATGACGCACCCTTGGTTTAAAATGGCTGACAGTTAGCTTGTCTATAACAAGTGCCCTTAGAAACAACAAAATAACCGTAGAAATTATTTCGATTCTATTTAATGCCATCATTAGATCACGTTAGTAATATCAATACAGCCATGAATTAGATTTGCATGCTTCCCTTTATCATATGAGGGTACATAAAGAACATGCCATAAGAATCCTATTGATTCGGATGAAAAAGAATCCTAGGAATCCTAGAAGGATGCCATAAGAATCCTAGTAGTCAAACGGTCTGATGCTATCTGAAATATGCCTCCTAGCTGTTAGCGAATGCAGATTTGCACTTGAAGCTTTTATCGAAAAAAAGCTGTTATTGAAATTATTAAATGTAGTTTTCTTTTATTTACTTTTTCTCATTTTTCTTATATTCAAGCCCTTTCCGCAAACATATTTTTTAAAATAAAAATTGCTTGTCTGGATTCTCATTCTTTCACCTTTTCAGTTATGCCATATATTTTAAAATTACCCTAAATTGACGCATCTACGAATATATTTTTATTTAATATTTAACGAAATGCATTGGCCTTGTGTTGGTCGTTTAACACAAATAATTTGATAAATGATGCATTTCTAAAATACAATTAATAAAATATTAAATTTCTTTGTAGGGCTCGAGCATGCCGGTGACACTTCAATTCAAACCTTAAATCTGTGAGTGTGCAGTCATGATAATGTACGCCCTGTATATTGTCGAAGAAGAATAAAATATTCAGAAAATTCCCTTTACTTCAAATCCGGCTTGATTGGGGAGCGTAAGTACACGATTTACCTTCAAATTTATTCGAATAACAGCTACCACATTTCTCAGTTGGAAAAGTAAGTGGTATTTAAACCAATCGCAAAAATGCCTAACAGAATTTATCTTTGAAAAGTGATGCGATTTTCGACGAAGTAAAAGAAGTTTCGTATCTAGGAACTGGTGGCGAATTCAAGGTTTCACGTAAGTTTTCGAGGACAAAAAAATGACAAATTTCAAAAGGGCAAAATATGTAAAAGGTGAAAAAAAATAAAATTTGATAAAAGGTTTTTTTAAAAAATAAAGTTTGACAAAAGGTTAAAAAAAGAAAATTTGACTAAAGGTTAAAAAGAATTTGACAAAAGGTTAAAAAAAGAAAATTTGACTAAAGGTTAAAAAGAATTTGACAAAAGGTTAAAAAAAAAGAAATTTGACAAATGCTGAAAACAATAACAACAACTACGACAAAAGTATCAGTCGGAAGGAAAAATAAAGTTATTGTAAGGGCTTAACAGCCTGTCATTTTAAATATTTTTCGCTTACCAGAGTACTTATTGTACTTCTGAAAAAAAAATTAAAATCCACTCATCGAAAGAGTATATCTTTTAACCTTAATTTCAAAGTTGCTGTTGTCAGAATTCTGGTTGGGTAGAAAGTTACGATATCTGCTTGATAACAGCTCGTTTAGTCGATAACAATCACGAAGATTTTAATACAGAGTATGCTAGGCACTGTGCAAAAGTTGCAGCTCATGTATGATGATTGTTTCTATTGCAATAGCTCTTGTATGATTATAGTTTCTATTGCTGTAGCTCATGTATGATGATTGTTTCTATTGTGATGCGGAACTATCTGTTACTTCCCGCCATTTTTTCTCAAACTTAAATCCTTTAGATTTCTTTCAAGGACATCTTAAAATATACGTTTCTGCGATGTCCTTGGATGAGCTGAAGGGTATGTAACTATGGCAGGTATCCTGTATTTTTGAGTACATCGGGCAGTTATTTCTACGCCTCTAACAACGTTGCACTAATCATACAGTAAAAAAAAAATGTCTTGCTTATACTAATGTAATTTTCTGCTCTGAATCTGTACTTATTTTTTTGTTTTATGTTGTACAATACAATTTCACTGCCAAATAAATGTTTTAAAAATCACTGTCTTTTTTTTTACTTCTATTTGATGCTTACTCTTCTCCCTCTCTATTTGTTATTGATTCAAAGAAACATCCACTATGATCATGAAGTATTATTTCATTACTCTATTTTAATGGAAAGACAAAAATAAGTAAAATCGATTGTTGAGAAATAATAGGCCCTATAAAAATCTTTTATTTTATTTTAAAGCAATATTTTTTAAGAGTTACAAGATTAGAATTTAGAATGCATTGATAAACACTATAGAGCTTGAAATACGTTTTGTAATTACTTTAAGCCATTATAATTAATAATTGAAGAAATTTATATAAAATAAAATAAAAAGTAGTTTTTTTAACGAAAGAACAAAACTAGATTTAAAATTTAATAGTAACACAAAGAATTAAGCCTTTGTACTTGAAAAAGCAATTATATCCATCACGTCTAATGAACAACACGAGATTTTTTTGTTTCTTTGACTGGTAAGAAATATATTATCACAAGTTATCTTTAGAAAAATTAATTTGGGATTTCCTGCAAGTTTATAGGTATTTTTTTAACTATTAAAATCAAGAGAAATCAAAATGATTCACTATATATAATACTACCTGAGCCAAACAAGTGTTTACTATTAGCGTGCAGAAGATATGAATTCAACATTTCTATTTAAAAACAGAAATAAATGTTTCAACTGATTCTTAAAAATTTATAATGCCTTAAGAGGATTATTTGGAATAAATTACATCTATTTAGATTGCAAAATAAGTTCAAAATCACTCATAGCAGAATACCTATTGACATTAAAATTAATTTAATCATATTTTAGAATGCTTGAAGTAATGTAATTGAAATCTCTCGAGAACAACCAATGAACCTTTTCTTAATTTTGATTCATTTTATATTTTATATATTCCTTTATATTATTTTTATGTATTATATATTCAAATTACATTTTATTTTCTTATTTGAATATGAAATAATCATCAGTTTTCGCCTTAGAGTTTAATAAACTTAAATGGGAAATATATTTTCTTTTTATACAGTTTGATTCTGCCGTAGTTTTATTTATTTCATTCCCATTATTCCGTCTCTACAATAAAAACAGTAAATATAATCCAATGAAAGATTTCATCATTAAAATTTATTATTCCATTGGGTTGCTATTCGAGTGCTTTTAAATAAAATAAATTGAATTTGAATAATATTCTGCTTAAAAATATATTCTGAGATTTCAAAAGACTGTATTTTATCTGAGTAAATAATGTAAATTTTTCATTTAGTTCCTTAGTCTGTATTTGACAGAATGAATGGAATTTTTATTTTTATTTTGGAAGAAACTGTGAGTTGAAAGTATTACAAATCTGAGGCTATTATTTTTTTCTTTAGCTATCAGAGAAACAGCTTCAGATAACTGATTTTCCACACATTAGAAGTTTGTAAGATGAATCGTATAAGAGTTTTAATATAAAATATTGGTATTGCTCCCGTCTTGTTTAAGTATCTGGGGTAAACTGAAATGCCGTTAATGGGATTGTGCAGAGGTAGAAACAAAGGCTAACTCGGATTCAGGAACAGCTATCCGTTTCCCTTAGCAGGAACATCTTTTTATGGAACTCAATCGCTCACTTTTAATTTACCCACCCGGGGAAGCGAGAAACAACCACAGTTCGGTACCTTATAATTAAGGTTCTATCTGATGGAACACTTATAATGTGCATAGTATTTTTGTATATTAAAATATCTAAGACAAAGAATCTGTCTGACAGTTTACCGATAAGGCATGCGAAATGAAAATATTTGCCAGGTAATTTCTCATGGTGTATTTACCAAGCTTAAATGTGGGACGGATGGGTTTGTAAAGGGCTGAAATAAGTGACAATATGTAATAAGAAGAAAAATTAATCAGAATCATTCTACTCAGCATTGATGACTAAAAGCATTTAAAATCTTCGTTATTTGATGATTTCTCAGCACTAATAATTTGTCATTAAAAGAATAGTGGACAACACAGCCGATGAAATGAAAAAATCTGAGTTTAATGCTCGGAAAAGCTGGATGTTAAATATTTAGAAATAGACATCTCACTTACAACAGATAAGAATAATGGATGTTCTCTTAATGAACGAACATTCTAAATGGAAAACTGTGCTTTGTAGAATCATCATCTTCTAAGATGCAAATAATAGCAACCTAAATGCATGCTAGTGAACGCTTTGAATGGAGAGTTTAACTAAAAACAGAAATTCACTTTACATTTTCAAAAGATCTAAATATTTAACGGAAAAGATTTTCTACAGTTACTTTGTCATCTAGAAATCTGTCATCAATTACTCTAGTCTCTGCAGAACTACTTAATTGCTTATGTTTAATTAATTATTTTTTATTGAATAAATCGATGATATCCATATTTTTCTGTACCGGTATTGCTTGTTATGTTGTATTTGTTATGTCGTTCCTTTTATTATGTTGGTAAAATTCTTGGACATCTGGCTTAAAATAATATGGTGCAATTTTACATATGCCAATAATTTCACGTAATATCATTTATTATAAATTAATCTTTTGACTATTTATAGATTGAGTTAAAATATATTAAGGACCGCATTAAGACATAACTCGAGACGTGAAACACGAGAAAACTCGGGAGCGGTCGTTAAAGTGTTAACGTTCCGTTTTGAAGAAACACTGGACTATTTTGAGACTGACCTTATAATTTTGAACCACTGTAAATTGAAAAGGAAGGCAACCTAGCTGACGCCTTTTTTCATATTTCCACACCACACCAGCGCGAATGCGTTTGATCCCGACATATTTAACGTTTACACGACGTTTCTTCTGTGAAATCGGACCTTGAACCTAAAATCTTCTGGTTTTGAAGCCGAGACCTTTCCAAGAAGCCACCACGGCCTCTACTAACAGATTGAAGATATGTATAAAAAACCACTCACTCAAAGGTTCCTTCCTAAACTAAATCTGATACGTCAAAATTGTGATGGGAACGTGTTACTTTCCAAGTCGATGGAATTCTGAATATTTTTTTTATTTATTAACTTATTTGTTTACTAGATCAGAGGCAAATAATTGTTTAAGTTGTAATAAGTAAAATTTTATGTTGAATTTAAATAATATAGAAATATTGAACTAAATATTTTATTATCTTGGGAGCAGAAAGTATAGTAACCGTTCAATATTCTGATACTGTTTATCTGGCATTCAAAAGTGGAATTGAAATGTAAACAAGCAATGTTTTCCCTTAAATTTATTGTAGCATTAGCAAAATATTAAAATACTAACTTAAATCTCCAATTTCAATACTCACTTTTCCCATTTTAAATGAAAGCAGAATAGTGAATCGACAGAAAATCAGCTGTAAATAAATTACCTAATTATATCGAAAGATATTTAACATTTTAGATTTTTCACAAGCATTATAAATCAGAGTTAAACTTTTCAGTTCAGTGGAAGTTTATCAGTCATATGAAATACTTAATACTCTGAATGCATAAGGAAGATAAGTTAAATTTTCTAGAAAAACTTGGGTTTCACAACATTTACGTTTGAGTTGTACAACATTTAACGTTTAATCTAAATGAAGTTTGTATCTATGTAACTTAAAATGACAAAGATAAATTGCCTTACAGACGTTTGAAGGAAGATTGTATCACACCTGCGCAATTATTTATCATTACACAGACATTTTAATTAAAGTAAAATCTGCCAGCTTTTCAACTTATTTTGATTTTTTCCCTGAGATGTTTAAACCTTATCAATGAATGAAGAATCTGATTTCTATAAACACTTTATTTATTTATTTTATTGTAATTATTTGTAGAAATAAACTTGTTTTAGGTATTGGTTGTGCTAAGAACTAAGTTTTAATGAATGATTATTATTAGATAAACATGCTTTAAATATAATTTTTGGTTGCGAGAATAAATTATTACTTTAAAGACAGCACAAGATATTTCGATAAAAATTAATTTACTTTGAAATCCTAAATCATAAAATGTACAATGTTTCGAAGGCATATTTAAAGTTATTCTGTCGGAATCTTAAGTTTTCATATTCAAAACCGATTTAACGTTTGTTTGTATAATTTATTTATTAATATAATTGATTCATCGCATGTCTTAACGCTCGAGAAAGAAATGGAAATCAGGCATTTGTAGATTTGCATTAATTGTTTTCAGAAAGTTACCCATTAGCGTTTTGATTAAAATTTAAATTTGAAACATTTTGAATTCATTTTTATAAAATTCATTAGAAATAATGTGTAGCAAAGATTTTCATTAAAAGAATATCAATAATAATCATTACTTATAATTTATGTATGATATGTTTATAGAAAAAGAATAAAGCACTCTGGATATCATAAATTATTCATTTCCAAAAAGGCCGATTTTGTGCTTAAAGGTTTCAGAAACTTGTTAGTTTTAATTACTTGTTTTGAAAAGTATACGATAAAATTTCTATCCTTCTGCAGCACCTGAATACAGTTTTAATTCGATAGAATTAATTTTACAAAAGTTTAAAGCAAGTTATTTTGCTATATTCCAACACTGGGATTTAAAAAAACGAATCTACAAACTCTATAATAGTATAATTTACGTATTCAAGAGGATACTTAGAATTCAATCATATAGTTTTTCTCAAATGCAGTTTAAATTTATATTTCTCTTCTTTTTATAGTTATTTAGGATTAAACTTAGTACTTAGATTTCGATGGTATCATATTAATAATTTTTGTTTCCTTATTAGAAAGAAAAATTCATATTTTATTTTTGCTGTTTTCCTCATTGTCTAATTAGAAAAAACTTCTGTTTTGGAAAAATTTCAATTAACCTTTTACTGCATGAATTAATAAATTGTTGAAAAAAAAACTGTTTCTCGGAGGAAATAGCTTTATTTAATTATTAATAAGACATATTAAAACAAAAATAATGATTATATATATATATATATATATATATATATATATATATATATATATATATATATATATATATATATATATAGTATACTCGTAGATAGTATAGAAAACAGATGAAAAGCGGAAAAAATATTATCCATCGAAAAAGTGTAGCGACCCCATGAAAATATTTTTTTGTCAAAAAGTACTTGCGTTTTACTCTGTTATCGTTTTTTGAAAATGAATCACTCGCACTTCAATTCTGCTTTTTCACCCACTTGCACAAAAGTGAGGTTAATCATAGACAGTATATTAAAATCATAGACAATTCTTTGCGTTTTATTATTGCTAAATATATATGTAGATGGATTAAAATAGTTTGAATTATTTTATAATTCTTAATTTTAAAATAAAATTGAATCAAAACTGCAATACCACATATGGGCCAATATGCGGTAAAGGGTTAAAAATCCTTAGATAAATACGCATTATGGATAGAATATTTTTTTCGATTTATAACGTCTTTGTCTTTTAGATTATAAGCTTAAAATTGTGACAATTCAATGCAAGGACCATAGTTAAAAGGTAAATTCTTTTAGAAAACTTTAATAAACCGCGGAATTCTTAGTCTATTTTTTAAAAAATATTTCTTTTAACGACTGATTTTTAAAGTTTCATTGCGTAAGAACTATTTTTCTTTATTGAACTAAAAAAATGTTAAAACAGTGGGGAACGTTCCTCATTGAACAAATTGTATAAGATCTAAGTCTCTTGATATATTTTATTGTAGTTTTTTTCTTTTCTTTATACAATTTTAAGGAAGAGAAATAATGGCAAAAATGTAATATTTGGTATAAGGATTTAAATGCGCCATTAGATTTACGGCAGTAAGCCCAAGTTACTTAAATGGCAGGTACTCTGTTCATGCCTATATTCCTTATCATTTGATACGTTCATTCTTTTGGATTGAAAAAAAAAACAAAAAAAAAAATCTTAATATGTAAATGATTCCAAAAGAACTTGGTAGCATTATTTTCTTAAGTCATAATTAATACAAAGCATTTTTTTTAAAAAAAATCTTTTACCTGTGTATTAAGATGTAAGAATATTTTTTAAATCTAAAATTTTAAAACAAAAGTATACATACAAATACCTACTTTTTGACTTATCATTAAATTTCAAATTGTGATTTCCTTTTTGGAAATCAGTGCTGATGTATTTTAGAAAATAATTAAAGCATACTAAAAAATAACCTAAGTATTTATTAAATTCTAATGTAAATTAAATACTTAAATTTTTAAAGTAATTCTTCTTCTTCTTTTTCATTTTTATGAATAAGCGATGAAATGTTAAAAACAAGTTCTAGGAATCATAAACAAACACTGCATATTTTAACGGAATTTTTATTTTATTTCAGATTGCTTCCTTTGTAATTGTGTTTGCAAAGCTTGTGATAATTTTTTTGAAGAGAAAAAAAACAACTTATTTTGAATAGAAATTTGAGAGAAGTATTCTTAATTTTTTTCCAGGAAATATCTAGGTTTCTCCAAAGTAGTTTTAAGTAAAGACTCTTTTTGAAAAGAAGTCACACGATTAATGCAAATTCACCTCTTGTAGAACAAAAAAGTACTCCTTTATTTTATCTATATCGTTTTATTTTGAATGTTGTTGACTCTAGAAAGGATTTGAAGCTATCCATATTGGAAATACTTTTATATCTATTTAATTTGAAAATAATTCGCAGAATTTCTGATTTCTAATTATTTTATATTTTCTGCTTCAAAAATTCTTTTAGTGGAAGGTCTCTGTTTCCAGGATTTTTCTTTCCTTTCATATTCACATAAATGTATTGAAAAAGCTTTTCTTTATTTTTAATTAGAAAGCTATAAAAACTTCAAAACACTTTGAAATTATTTTTTATATTTAATAGTGCTATCAATAAGATGTTTGAAGTATCCAGTGAAACTAAATGTCTGATAATAAGATTAATCAGTTTTTCTGTGATTGAAATAAATGAATAATTACATTTCGGGGAATTTCGCTCTTTATCAGGAATGGTTATTTTTCATGTATATAAAGGATGCCATTATTCAGTTTTTCTAGTAATTCAATCAAATAATTTCTTGAGAATTTTCCCATGATAGCAAAATTAATGAATTTCTCGTAACAAAAGATGATAATACTGAACACCTTCTATGATTATCTTTAAATATAAATTATTAGATTTTGAAATGTATATCAACTAAATACACCTACTACCCGTAAAATTTTGAAATTAAAAAAAAGTTTTATTATTCATTTCTGAATAGCAAATGGTTTTAATTAAATCAGAAAAATAAATAAGGCGAAATTATTCTAAGAAATATGCTTTTACTTTGTGGTTTGTGTTTATTGAATATGGTGAAAATATATAAAGTTAATGCAATACAAAAAAAATTAAAAGTAAAACCTTTCAAAATTTACTAATAATAAAATAAATCCTAATCCTAAATGTCTGATAATAATATGCATCAGTTTTTCTGTGATTGAAATAAATGAATAATTACATTTCGGGGAATTTCGCTCTTTATCAGGAATGGTTAATTTTCATGTATATAAAGGATACCATTATCCTGTTTTTCTATTAATTCCAACAAATAATTTCCTGAGAATTTTCCTATCAGAGCAAAATTAATGAATTCCCACTGAACGCCTCTATGCTTATCTTTAAAATATGAAAGTAATAGATTTAGAAATGTATATCAATTTTATACAACTTCTACCAGTAAATTTTGAAATAAAAAAAAATCGTTTTGCTATTTATTCCTGAATAGCAAATGGATCTAATTAAATCAGAAAAAAATAAGGGGAAATCATTCTTAGAAATATGTTTTTACTTTGTGGTTTGTGTTAATTGAATATTGTGTAAATATATAAGGTTAATGCAATTCAAAAAAATTAAAAAAAGTAAAACCTTTTAAAAGCTATTTATAATAAAAGTTTTAAAATCATCTAGAGTTTTCTTTAGAAAAGTCGTTAATTATTTTAAATGTATCAGTGGTTTTTAATAATTTTTTATTTATCATAGGACTGTACTGCATTAATTCTCGCATATTGCCAGAGGCATTTTTAACAATTTTTCCCCTCTTTTCAAAGAGAAGCATTGTCAGTTTTGTTATATTATAATTTGCAAAAGATAAACAAGTTTTCAATACTCTCAAGTTTGATGCTTGTTCTACACAAGATGCAATACACAAGTTTTCAATACATTGGAATTCATTGTAAAAAACATCTCTATTAGTTTTATCTTCAAGTTAAAACATGAATCAGCAAACACAATCAAACTAACGTTTTGTTTTTGAGTAAAAGAACTTGTTTGTTCCGATTTTGAAAGTTTACGTTAAATGCCTGAAAAGATAGTGCCAAGCAATATTTTACATTCGATAACTAAAAAAGAAACTATGTTTCTTGAAAAGATTTCTTTTGTCCTACAATTTTTGAAGTTCACAAATAGAAGTAATATTTTACCATTATAACTTTATTCTCTCGAGGTGTATTTTTCAAATTATTCTAAATCTAAATTAATCTGTTTAATAAATCTCAGAATATTATTGCTTGATTTAATTATATTTACTTTTAAAAATAGCATAATGAATTGAAAAATATATAAAAATCCATTTTAAAGACATATTTTAAAGATAAAAAACATATCAAAATATATTTTCATCAAGCAATAACAAACAGAAACTGTTTTGAAACATAAAAATTTAAATTGATTTCTGATTTCTAACTACTTTTGCTTTAAGAATACATTGAAAATATTTTCACATCAATGGAAAAAAAATCGGAATGTATAAGAATAAAATTTATGGAAATAATTAAACAGATTATAGAATTATTTATATATATTTAATTTACTTTTTAAAATATTAAATATTGCGAAATTAATTTCTATTAATGAAATGTTCTGAAAGTTAGCAAATTGTACCAATATTTTAATTCTTTTAGAGATATATTAGTTTTAGTGTTATTAAACAAATGAAAATCTTAACTTTCTGCTTATTAAAATTCCTAATTTTTGGCTGATAAAGTAATTTAATGAATTAGAAGAAATTAATTTTTTAGCAGTTAAAAATATTTTGAAATTATATGTGAGCAGAGATATTGCATTTTATTGGATAAAATTATATATGTGGGATAAATTTCATTATCTTTCAGGAACTCTGTGAGCTTATGTAATTTTTAAAATTTGTTTTGTGAAATATTAATGCTATCTCATATTATATAACATTAAAATGATATATTAAATAAAACTTCACTCGGTGATTGTAAAGCAATTTTTCAAATTGCAATTTTCTTTGTGTAATTCCCTCGATAGCTTATTTCGTTTCCTAAAAATGGTGTAAAGCCATTTTTTAAATGAAAACTATTCAAGCTATTATTTGTTAAATGAAAACTATTCAAACTATTATTTGTTAAATAAAAACTATTCAAACTATTATTTATTAAATAAAAACTATTTACTGGAGCTTATTTTTTAATATGATGCTGCATGAGCTTCAAGTAATATTGCTTTTGGAATATTTCACACTTTCAACAAACAGGAAACAGTCAAAGTTAATATATTCCTGAGGTTATGGAATATTTATTCCTTTTACACATTCAGCGCTAATATATTCTAGTGGTTATGGAATATTTCATCCTTTTACTAGATATTTCATTTCAGGAATGTACCTTGATGACCTGATTTTGTTAGGAGACGGTAGGTACCGTTGAAAAGCTTCATCAAGTGACGCTAAATAGGTTTGTGGAAGTATTATAAAGGAAAACGGATGGATGAACGGAACACGGGAAGGCTCTTTGAAAATGCTTATTGATAGTAGAATGCGGAAAGCGGTTATGTTGGAATTAATCTTATGCATTGTGATAACTCAGTACTGAAGTGTTAGTTGAAAATGAAAGCACATCTTTCGCTCTCATGAATTGACAGCTTCGTGAGAAAATGTTTTTCTTTATGGTTATTAGTCCTTCCCTCAAGTTAGGGAAAGGAAATATATGGATTTCAGTCTATATGAATAGATATCTCATTTCAGGAATGTACCCTTATGACTTGATTTTATTACGAGATGGTAGGTACCGTTGAAAGGCTTCATCGAAGAACACAAAATAGGTTTGTGGAAGTATTATAAAGAGAAACGGATGCATGAATGGAAAATGGGAATGCTATTTGAAAATGATTGTTGACAGTAGAATGTGAAAAGAGGTTATGAGAGAATATGCGTTGTTCTAACACATTAATGAAATAATAAACATTGAAATCATTGAAAATGAAAGCACATCTTTCACTCCAATGAAATGGCAGCTGCGTAAAAAAGTGTTTTTTCTTTACAGTTTTTAGTTCTCCCCATAAGCCAGAAACATCCCCGACCTGCCCGAAGCCACACGGAAAAATCTGAATAATCTGACCACCGCTATAACAATACTGGCTGAACTGTGATTGAGTCCTAGGGGTCATCACCGGCCACGGTACAACCCTTCCCTAAGGAAGTTCATTCCGACATCAATGGGAAGTCTCCGCCTCCGTCTTTTCGTATACCGATAAGGGGAGGGAGTGAGAACCAACCACCGTTCTATAAACTTCTCATCCTCAATTACGAAGTGCTTTTCCCCCTTGAGACCTTAAATCAGGGAAAGGAAATATCTACTTATGGATTTTATTGAACAAAAGTCTGTTGTTGTTGTTACTTATGGCATTTGCCTATAGAAAAGTCCCCCGCAAATTTAGCAGAAGATTTAAGCCGAAAGGAGCGTCTCTTTTTTTGAAGTAGCTGCAACTATGGCCAAAAATACGACTTAGATACACACTCACCACATATACTTGCACAGTCTCTTTTTACAGGGTAGCACAGTCACAAATTTTACTGATAGCACACAAAAGAACAATCATGTCCGAACTGGGATTCGAACCCGGGACTCCCAGAACACGAGGAAGACGCGCTACTCTGTGCCAGAAAGCCGGCACAAAAGTCTATCTGAATATATTTAATATTATTTTAGTTTTGATTTAGGCATTTACAATTATCTTGTTTAATATGAATTTGGGCAGTTCCATAAATATCAGTATCTGTCACGATATATATATATATATATATATATATATATATATATATATATATATATATATATATCTTT
>JAOUZG010016587.1:2958808-2976161 GCA_026289955.1 Argiope argentata | reverse complement strand
AAAAAAAAAGAACGCTACGAGATAACTCGTAAGTTGCAACCAGCACTGGAATTTTTATCAGTGACGCCAGCTACGAGTTATTTCGTAGTGTTTTTTTTCATTGAAAATTACTGTAAATGCAATTACAATATTATATCAGTGACTTAATATAGTTACATTTTGTAAACTTGCATGTATTCTTCAAAATAAAACTTTGGCACCCAAGGCAAGACGCTCTAAATATATCTGGCAGTCAATGGGTTAGTGAGATTTCAAAAGGAGTGAAATTATATAATATTTTAATCAAAATTATGCAGAAACTTCTTAACGTCAATACAAGCGATTATTTGTAATATATATTCATAATGTTTCTAATCCAACCAAATTGACGGTGCTCTATGAATTCATAATTGTAAAATTCTAAACCTGGAAACATTACCGTAGATCGTAGCACATTACCGTAGATCGGTGTAATGTGCTTCATCATATAATTATTTTAATATATCTAGTCTCCCCTTTGATTGCTACAACTGATTTGGAACACCAATTATTTGGTCTGAAATGGATTAAAGTATCCACTCTAATTACTTGTATCTTGATACCTAATATTGCAGCAGTTACAATACTCTTATATTCTCTTTTAAATATTAGATGACGATGCCTGATTAAGTATGTATCCCAATAGTACATTGGGGTTGTAAGTAGAATGAGTTGATGCTGTTCTATTAAGCTGCGTCTTGTCTTGTCTTTGTTTAGGGTGCAAATGGGATTATTAAAAAATATGTTCCCCAAAACATGAGTCCTGTTGCTTGAAACATGGATCCTAATTATCTACATTCCACCACAATATGGGGATTCTAAATTTTGAAGAATTGATGTAGATAAAAAAAATTAAGGCCATAACACCAAGAATCGTTATAAAAATCGTCTTGTATTATAAATGAACCTTTTTTCTCAACTTACTTCACAATTAATTTTATTAATGCATTATTTTAAAGTGATACTATGACTATTTTGAGACTAACCTCGTAATTTTGAATATTGGTCAGAAAACGAGAACATCTGAGCTGATACCACCCTTTCCAAACTTTCTCACCACACAAGTGGTAGGACGTTTAGCCCCGACATATTTAACGTGCACCAATCACACTAACACTTCGGATCTTCGGTTGAATCAGGTCTTGAACTTGAAACACGCGGGTTTTGAGGCCGAGACCTTACCACCAGTCAAGCGCGGCCTTTTCAACTATGTATTTACTTATTTACAATAGGATCAATTTTATTGTCGCTACCTTTTTTAAATTTAAAAAAAAAACAAAATAAGAGTTTTTACAAATTTAAACAATTAAAGAAATTTAATATATTTATTTCATTGCTTAACATTTGTATTGTAATAAAGACAAATTTATTGGAGTAATGTGACATGTACCAAATTTTACAACAGAAGTTGGGACAAGGGTGGGTTAAGAGCCCGTAATAAGTGTAAAAAACCGAATTTAATTGTTCTAGAAATAATCTTAAAAAAATATAAAAACAACAATATAAAACTCGAAAAAATATCATCCTCTAAGTTGATGTTTACTGCAGATTCAGCCTTGGCAAAATATTGTTTGAGATTTTAATACATGATTTTACAAAATCTTATCTAGTTTCAAATAATTTCAGCAATAAATACCATGTTGCTGCAGTAAATGTAAATATGACATTCCATTATTTATATGCCAGTCGTCTCTTTCTTAGTTCCATGCGTATCATTTATCAAGAGTGTATATCTAAAATGTTAGAGATGACTTAATTTTGCACTGGAAGTACAGACGAATAGAATCCGAAGTCTTTACCAGTTAGATACACACATACATAGATTCAATTGCTAATTTATTGAATATTTAATTCCTCAATACATTCCGAGAAATATTTTATATAAAAGCTTATTATCTTACATTACATAAGTATCATTCATTGTTACAATTTAACAACGACATTCATTATAACAATTTAAATTGACAGAGAATAAGTGGACCGTGAAAGAGGATTTGCATTGCATTCATAAATTATCCGAGAATTTACCTCTCGAAAATTCAGAGTCTTAATTTTAGAACAAATGATTGGCCACTAATTAATACGTTGTTTCTTCTAATTATATTTAAAGTACTTATTTTATTCTTTAAAAGTTTGGAAACCAGTTTATAAACCAATGAAATAATTCTGACATAGACAATATAAAATCATAATAGTGTTGCAGAGTTCTCTAGAGAATATGATATACGCGATATTCTGAAAATAGAATGATTAAATTTAATGTATTCATAAAGTTAATACTATATTATATGTATTATGTATATATACTTATGACAATTTAAATCCAGACATTTAATTTGAGATATATGCATAAAAGACAAGTTAAAGCATAAGTTAAAGGAAAAATAGAATTTCCAAAAGTCAGAATAGCCTAACTTTTTGATTTTATTTGAAATTATTGGTATTATTTTGGAAACAGAAAGAAGAAAATAAAGATTTTATCTGGGTTCCTTCAACAATGATTTTAAAAAGTAAAGAATGATAATTTATTTTCAATATTACAAAAAGGAAATAAAGTATAAATGTATCAAAAATTTCTGGCATAAATGATACAGAGTATTCATTTTTATGAATATTTCTATACAAAAACAAAAATGTCTGCTTGGAACTTTTAAAATATTATTTTTTAGCGAAATTAATCCTTTCCTTTTATTTTTTCTGAAAAGAAGACTATATTTGAAAAAAAAAGGAGCTAAATTATTATAATTACTGCGTAGTGATAAGTCTTTTTATTTCGTTTAATATAAATTTCGCTAATTAATTTATTGGTTCGTGTTAAAAAAATTAACCCATATTAGTTGCGATTTTTCTGCATAATTTAGAGTTAGAAGATTTCGTTTTTAGAAATTAAAGATATAATATATCTAATGGAAAGTGGACATTTTTCTGAAAAGTTACAGAAAAACGTATTTGAAAAATTGAAAAATAAAAATAATGTTGTGAAGATTTTTATTTTTATTACAACATTCTTAGTAAAGGTAGTATTCAAACGCTATTATTCATTTGCGATAGCTAATTATCAGCCCAAATTTATCATTATTATCAAGAAGAATAAAATATCTACTGTCTTATGAGCTGGAGTTGCTTATTGATTACCTTATGCGGATACACGCACACACACGTAACACATGTTTGATAGCTTGGAGGGTGTTTTAAAAATGGAAGCTGTTTTCCTTAAATAAGATAATAATTACCAAGAAACAGATGAACAATTAATAATCGCATTGTCTTCTGCCAAGTGGCTGTGAGGGGAAAACTCATTTTTGAAGAAATAGAAAAATTGAAGATGGGAGATTTCCGAGCAGCCAAAACCAGGGAGAGGGGAAATGCACTTCGGAAGTAACTACTCATCGGAAGGTTACTTTGGCACTAGAATCACTCTTTGACAAGAATAATGAATTAATATAGCTCAAAATAGCTGGAAATTGTAATTATGATTGATAATCTGGCTGGAGATTTTTTTTCTTCTACTTATCTCTCTGTCATCCTAAGCAAATAAATGTGTTATGAATGGGTGCTACAAAAAAATCGATGCTATCAATATTTCCTTGCTTGCCATTTGCGTAGTGTTAGTGGCAGGCATAAAGAAGTTGGGTCAGGTCAACCGATGCTATTGATTCTCGAGCAGCATTATCCGTGTAACCGCTCTTGCCTCATCATGCATACTCCGGAATTCTTTATAAATTGCCTTTCAGGAATTATAAATGTGTATTCGAATGAGCTAAGATCCAAAGAAATGAAGATAATTTATGCTATTTTTTCAAAAGGATATTCAGAAAGAATGCGTTATAACATTGAAGAATGGAGAATAATTTCTATGTGTAGATAATAGGAAGCGGTTCGTTCGTGGAATGTACTTCATAAACTTCTTGGCATTATTTTGATAAATGATGGAATAATTGATCAATTAGCTTATCAACGATGGTGGGAGTAGCTCATATCCCTTTTCAAAGAATAATGATTTATAGATATTTTACTATCGTTGCCCTTCACTTATACTTTTAAAAACAAAAAATGAATGTTTTGGCTTAAAAATAAAATCCGGGGTGTTTCAATTTTTCATTTGTAGATAATCAGTTTCATTTCATTTAATTCATTTTAATCGCATTCAATCATTTCTCATCTCCTTTTCATTTATCTTCTTCTCATCTCATTTTCATTCTCATGTGTAGATAGATAATAAGAAACGGTTCGTTCATGGAAAGTACTTCATAAACTTCTTGGCATTATTTTAATATATGATGGAATAATTGATAAATTAGCTTAGCAGTGACGTTGGGAGTACTTCATATCTCTTTTTGTAGAATAAAGGTTTATAAATATTTTACAGTCGTTGTTCTTCAAACACTTTTAAAAACAAAAAAGGAATGTTTTCTTTGAAAAATGAAATTCCGATTACATATTATTTAAAAGGAAGAGATGTATGAAAACTTAGCTATTGTTTTGTATCGGGTGCCACTTCCTAAATATATGGATAAAATATTTAATATTATGAATTCTGGGATTTGCTATCCTGGCAATAATCTCATTTTATGAATTTGATATGGAAGGATGTAGGATCACTTAAGTAATAAGGCCTTTCTTTCAGACCAGAGGGTTGAAACCGAATTTTACTGAAGGGTCGCCTTGTATACAGGATAGTATATGCTAGATCTTTCAAAGGGCAAATGTCTTCACGTTGATGCGTGGCAAAACTTTAAATGAGGGGTAAAATTCAGGTTCTTATTTTCACCTAACGGATGACGAGGTCATCCACAGGATTTCAGATTTGAGACCGGTTGTGTAAGCAGGTCTGCTGCCCGTTAAATCTGTCGGGGTCGAACATGCTACCGCTGTGTGATGTGGAAGTTTGGAGACAGGCAGTCAACTCAGATGCCGTCCCCTTCATCTGAAAGCGGTTCAAATTTACGAGGTTCTACCCAAAATAGCCCTAGTGTTGGTATATCTAATATTTTTTTTCGTTTTTTTTTATTAAAGATTACGATAGAAATATGATTAAGTCAGATCTGGGCAAAGTGCTTGAGGCCTGGTTTCACCGAATAGCCTTTGTATGGGTGGGTTTGTTTGTGCATGTAAAATATGCGGGAATAAATATCTTCCAACATGTGTAATGCAGAAGCTAAGAGAGGGGGTGACAACTCAGGTCCATCCTCGTCTCCTGACCACCGTTCAAAATTACGAGGTCTGTCTCCAAATAGTCTTAGTATTATTTAAGTTACAAATTAATATAAGTAAATTAAACTTTATTAATAGAAATTAATTGTACGCTATTTAACAATGCTAAAAATAAAACTCCTTTTCATTTTAGAAAGTTTATAAAAATAAGATAGATTTGTTTTAAATAACTTTAAATTGAAAAAAAAAATCATCTTTACTTTAAACTATCGTGTAAACATTCAACATATTATTATTACAAAGACTAGGAAAATCGATAGGGACAAATTGAAAAAGGCAGTTGAAACAATTTTTCATGAGTGCATTAAAATTTTAAAAGCTCTTTGTTCATTGTACTGGATTTTATTTGAAACGGAAAATAAAAAATTATACTTTTCTGAGGTAATTGTATTCATTACAGTAGAATTCTCAATTCTAAAAAAAATCGATTTGGAGAGGTATTCGAATTTAACTGTATTTGACTACATGGCGAAATAATTTTTCGGAAATTACCATTTACGTAGCCGCGAGTAATATCAACCCCTTTTTTCAATAACAATAAAGAATAAATCTCATTCGGTTTTCCTATTCTTTTTTTCTCTCTCTTTTTCAAAAGAATATGATAATTCAAAAATTTTATTTTATTCAATCGTTCCGAAGAGAATTGGCAAATAATCTAATGCGTTTTCAATTTATTTTTTTGAAGCTTTGGTTGAAAGGAAGTTAAAATGCGTTTTATATTATTCTATAATACTTTAATTTTTCGGGTTATGCTTTAAATACATTATTGGGGAAATTGTAAAATTTATGTAATACAAGGTTGCAGTTAATTGAAACGAAAGTATTAGTTTACTTGAGTCAATATTATTATAAAATCAGCGAAATCTTGAACGAATGTCGCATAAACATATTTCCGCAGTGTCTTTTTCAATCTTGTGTGTATCTTTAGAAATATGATGCATAACTTTTTCCTTTAATGGCTTTAACTGCAAAAGGAAAAAAGTTTATTTTTTACAAATTGATTTTATATAAAAGCTAGAAAGCTTTTTTTTATTTCATGAATTAGAAATAATGAGCAAAAGTATCTAAACTTTGAAACTTCTTTCCTGAAAATAGATAACAAACTTATTGTATTTGTTGGACTTTGATTTCCTAATGCATGAAGTTGCCTAATATTAAACAAGTGCCTATATAAATTTTTTAAAAGTCGATTTCTACTTAGGTCAACAAAGAAAATTTTTCTTTTAGTTCCTTTTTATTAAATAATTACAATTAACATAAATGATTAATAAAAAAATTATTGATTTTTGCACCATTGAACTCACATTCTTAACCTTCATGTGAAAAGTACTGAAATCCTTGCATTTTATCAATTGAGCTACTGCCTGTTGATTTCATTTTTTATTACTAACAGCTAAAACTCTATTTAAAGTATTAAAAATTCATTAAATATGTTTAATGAATTAATATTTAAAACAATTGTATTGACATTAAGTGTATCCACTACAAGCTTAAAAAATGTATCTGAACTTGAGTGATTGAATAAAAAGTATTTTATTAACGATTGAAAATTTGAACTAGATATATATAAGTTAGTGTGAACTAATTTCAGGAATCGAAAAATCTTGATATTAAAATTGAATAAAATGTATTTGGCATTCGTCATGAAGTAAGAATATTCAAAACGAGGTGTTAGCGTATTATCAAAAGATATTTCCCACAAAAGAATGAATTCTGATACTTAAAATTCATAATGTGGAAAGAAAGCTCATAAGACAAAAACAGAAAATTTAGGTGAACAACATAGTCACCAGAAGTTCGTGAAAAAAATTGAGAATAAGCTTTTTTTATATGAGTCTGATATATGCAGTAAAGTGGAAGTTTCGAAAATAGTTTTGTTAAGGGCTAGTTGAAAAATAAATTAAGAACATCAGACAATGAATTAGAAAGATCAAAATACAGTTATTCTATATTTTTGCATAAAAAGGGGCATCTGTTTGTGATAAACAATATGCAGCAAAAAGAATCTGTATGCTGAAATAGTTGTGTATGAAAATCATGAGTGGAGAATTTTATAAAGTTTTGCTATGCCGATGTTTAAAAAAAATAAGTTGCAGCATGAGTTCTAAGAAAAAGACTGAAACTTTGAGTATGCACGTGAATGCAATGCAAGTATGCAGCAATTTGTATTATACGAAACATCATGCAAATTTAAATTCTATACTATATAACGTTTCAACATAAGTTCATTCTTTCTCATTTTAGCCAGTTTTCATGGAATCAAAGATTTTAGAATCAGAATAAAATTAATGCAAAACTCCTACTAACAGTATTAAGAACCTTAATTAAAATTTATCAAAATTTATATAGAGAGAATGCTATTAAATAGATTTCTTTTACTGATATTTTCAATGATATACTTATAGTTATGAATTTATTTCTGTTCTCTATAACAAACAGGTTGGAATATTATGCATTTTGCTTAATTAAATTAAATTTCGAATAATATTAGTTTTAATAAATGTTGAAAATAAAGAATTAACCCAAAAATCTTGAAAATGTTGCATTAAGTTATTGTTTTTTATAATAACTATTTATCTTATAACAAAAAAGTCTGGGAGTCTGCTTTAGTTATTTTTTAAAAAAAATTCAATAAAACTTTTATAGGTGTTTGAAATAATTACCATCTATACCATCATAATCTATATATATATTTTATCACGAAGTCGTTTCAGGAACTTATAAAGTTTTATTTTAGGGAAAAGTCCCTTTCATATTTCAAATTCTTCTTCCGTAAATTCAGAATAAAACTGTCAAAATTTCTGTTCCACATTCTTTTGCAATGGCTTTTAACGTTTATTTCCAAAGCTCCTTTTTTGACCTATATATAGCTGAGTATGGGGAAAAATAGGTTTCACATGGAGTCTTTCCATGCATTATTTTTAACAGATTAGATTTCTTTTTTTTTATCGGTCTCTTTCTTTTATAAATATTATTTTTAGTAAAATTTACTCATTTGTGTTCTTTTTCACGAGACATTTTAAAGCATTCATTTTTTTCATCGTTTCCAAACTTTGTTTCTGTCATGAAATATTCAGTGTTGTAGGTATTTTCCTGATCTTGTAAAAGTGAGCCATATGTATGTAATTTTAAAGCTGCTCAGTTTTTCTGTTGAAGAATCGAAACCTTTTGCCTTGATTTTTGGATAGTTTTCAACTTCTTCTTATTTATTTTTTTATTATTATGCATATTTTTTCTCTAAATCTTCATCTTTGAAATTCTTCTTAAAAACTAAACTAAAAAAGTACTGAATTTTCAAAGTCAATTCCAATTTTCATAAACTCACGATGAGCTGAGATGACTTCTTATAGCACAAATTTGTTGAGCTAATTTTAGAATTTTCAGTCTCATAAGAATATTGATGTGCTCAAAAATGGCAAGGCTATATTACCTATCTTGCTTTTATCTATTAACTAGCATATTCAGAAGCGTAATAGTTTTTCTATTTTTTTAAATTTAGTCTATGATGCATCCATTCCAAATTTTTTTGCAGCATAATAGTCCTTCTATTTTTCTAAATTTAGTGTATGATGCATCCATTCCAAATTTTTCTGCACCTATAAAGTTATACACGTCTGTAATGATATCAAAACTATATGAATTCAAATTTAATTTGGCTTTTATTTAACAATTACTCTTATTCTAGCTACATCTTTTTTTATTAGAAAAACGTTTGATATTTCATATTCTACTCATTAAAATGTTTATTAAAGCTTGCTCTCATATCTATGAGTTATTTTATCTTATGAATTTCAGATAAAATCTTAGATGGTTCTTTCACTGCATTTCTTTTTCCACTTCAGGAGACAAATAAACTTCCTTTTTTGCAGATTTCTATATAAAACTGTACAGATTATAATTTTTGATGATAGAAACTTTAATTAAGATAAGTGATTTTACGTCCATAAGGATATATAGCTTAATAATTATGCACTAGATAGTTTTCTCATTTATTACTTTAAGTTTGAAGCAGTATTAATAATGTTTAATTCTATGTTTTAAAAATAATACTAATCTTTCTATTTGGTTCATACCATTTTTATTGTTACAGCTATTTTTATAACAATTATTCATTTCAACGTTGTCAAATGCTCAATTTTTGATAACGAATAGAATGTTCAATTTTTTGACTCTGGGAATCCAAATTCGCAATTTCTTTCATATAGGGAATTTCCTTGTATATATTTTTTTTGAAAAGATTTATTTTTTAACATAAAAAATATTCATGATCACAGTGTTTTTACTTGGATTTCAGACGAAACATTTCTGTTTTTATTAAAACTTTTAAACTTTTGGAATTTTTCGTATTCGTTTTGTTATTTTTTATTTATTAAAAACTGGAGGTATTTACCAAGGAAGTGTCAGACTTTTTATCATCGTTTTAGTGAAATCCCTTTTTCAACTAACTCCTGCTATACAAGGAATGCTATGAATTGGCGGACTACAAATCCCCCCCTCAAAAACTTCATCTGTGATTAATTGAATGGAGCTGCAGACTGCAGTGAATAAATTAGTTTCTTTGGGAGAGGGCCATGGGCACTTTTTTCTCTTGAAAAGAGTTGTTCGCATTTTTGCAGAAAACAAAATTTCCGCTTGAACGCCGTAATTAATATTCCGCGAATCACTCTTTCCAATGACTCTTTGCATTAGGAAGTGATTGTAGCAATTTTTCATTTCAGTTGCACGTTTTAGAATTAAGAAGTTTATTAAAGTTTATCAATTTTGCTAAAAGTTTATTAATTTAAAGTTTTGTTTATTAATTTTGCTAAAAGTTTATTAATTTAAAGTTTTGTTTATTAATTTTGCTAAAAGTTTATTAATTTAAAGTTTTAAGTCAATTAATTTTGCTAAAAGTTTATAAATTTAAAGTTTTAAGTTTATTAAAATTTATTAATTAAAAAAAGTTTATTGACTTTCTAGCAATTATTGTATATGAGAAAAAGTGACATTTGAAAGCAAGAATGATCCATTATTCCTTTAATAAAATGCATATCACCTTTATATCCGATGCATAATTAGAAAGCGGGATGTTTTAGATATTAGTTAACCCTTTCAAGACATTTAATGGGACATTTAAAAACATTTAAGGCAATAAGAATTTTATTAAATTCGTACTGAAAGGGTTAATGCATATTATTACATATGTTGTTGTTACCTATGGCACTTGCCTATGGACAAGCCCCCTGCTGATACAGCAGCAGATTTAAGCCGAACAGAGCGTCTCTTGTTTTAGAAGTAGCGTCAACTAGGGCCAAGAGTACGACTTAGCTACACACTCCCCTCATTTGCTTGCACAGCCACACATCTCACAGATAGCACACAGAAGAATAACCATGCCCGAACTGGGACTCGAAGCCGGGACTCCCAGAACACGAGGAAGACGCGCTACCTCTGTGTCAGAAAGCCGGCATTGTTCCATATTGCACACATGTGACAATTTTTATTCGGAAACACTTTCCATGTACCACGACGCAAGAAAAAAATGTTAATACAATTTGTTCTTTTTTGGAGTAATCATACAAATTACAATAGCATCTGAATAGTCCTACCAATTTATGTAGTTATTGTAGTGAGTATTCGAATATATCATCTACCGTTCAACAAATCATCCATGAATGAAAAATTGGCTGCATGTGGTGAATATACAACACTCCAAATGAATCTTTCTTTGATTCAGAGGAGGATGGCAAATCGATTCCATGTACTACAATTCTCCAAAGTGTATCTAAATCCATCAACCAATCACAGCCTTCTACATCTGGAAATAGACATAAGGATGATACGAAATATACACTATACATTTTGTTTCAAGAAGAATAGCATAACCTTTCTGGAGATCCAGAACAATAAGTATGCTAATTTCCAGGCATAGCGCAAGACTGTTGCTGCCTATCTTGGCATATAAAAGACACTATTGGAAACCAATAGAACAATATTGCAAATGTGAAAAGTAAAGATATTGAAACATTTCCTTTAATTTCAAGCAGCATTTACAACACTCAATTGCAGCAAAAAGATCGGGCAATCGTGGTCAACAAGAGTGTAGCAAGTTCGTAGAGATAAGGCATCTCTCTAACTAATTATATTAAATGAAACTTAAAGGATATTTACATTGCAGAATTTGATTAATTGTTTAACTTAGGTACATACATTCTACGAACAATTACCGTCGAGTAAGAAATCTTGAAAACAAAACAAAACTTGGCAGCCGAAGTTGAGATAATGTGATCTTTTCATGTCGAGTAAAAGTCGAAAATTTTGTTTGGATTTCTCTCAAATTCTATGTTGTTGCATTAATTAAATTGAAAAACTAAAACTCTTAATTCCTGCTCAAATGCGTAAAAAGATAAAAAAAATTCCCATATAAAATTCTGTTACAATCGCTTATCGGATAATGAGTTTATAATATAAAAAAAATATTTGGAAGAAAGAGAAAGAATAAAATTATATTTATATAAACAAAATTGTTTTATTTTTCTGAAATGTGCTGAGAATCAGTATTATATGAAATTACCGTGGAATTTAATATTAAAAATTACGTTGAAACATATTTGAGGAATTATCTAGACAAGAATATATAACTTAATTTTTCTGTTAGAAATCTTACTCATTTTCCTAGATCCTTTTACTTATAGATTTAAAATATGAACCTGTTCTTTTGGGTTTCATGGTTTTTTTAAAAAAAACGGCCGAAAATTAAGTATTTAGGACATATAGTCATTTGAGATGTATCTGTTTGTAAAACCAAACACAAAATTTGAAACCCTGGGTTCTTATGTTGTAAGAGTACTGTATAAAAGATCCTTTGAATGGCAGGAGAAAAGAATACAGGATCTTTAGTGTGAAGGAATTCTTGATGATTTAAGCGGCGAGTTTCCTAGAAGCAGTAACTGGCTCTGTGCCATATTGAAGCACTCCGCTTGTCTTAATTTAACAGCACGAGTCTATTCGAAATTCCCTCTCCCGTTTTGAATTCGCATTCTTCACAGCTGAATACACTACCGAAACATTCTTCTCAGCAAAGAATAAATGAATTTTCTCTTGCTACAGAATGATACCTCCCTGAAATCATTCACATGATTTGGAAAATCAAAATATTTCCTTTCACTTAGCGTCGGAATTTTTCGTTAAACAAACTATTTTTCTCGAGGCCTGAAATTTTATTTGAATGAATTAGAGCTTTAGATGACGATCAATGTTGTCTTTCTGCCGGAGATGCAGGTGCAGAATTTCACATTCCTACAGTTTGTGTAGAATACAGAAAGTGTCAGGCTGTCTCAGAACACGAGAAATAACTTTCACGGCTTTGCAAATCAGTGATGTTTTGAAAGGAACTCTGAGATTGTTTGAGATTTCTTGTGAAGATAACAGAACTTAATAATAATTTGAAAATGTAAAATATTGAATCTCATGGGTAAAAATTACCATCTTGCATTATCTTGCCGTCATATATTGAACCAAAATATCCTATTAAATCGTCTACATATTTACCATTGCCGCAGCTTCGATATTTCGAATTTTATGCTATTAATAAATTCTTATAGAAAATATACCAGATATTCAAATTTATATTAATATACCATGATAATACTAAAAGATACTTTCCATTTTATGTTTTTGATGAAAAAAACTGGTGTTAGAATTTTAATTTACTTCGTTCTTTAAAATCTGCATTTTATAATCGAAAAATAATTTATACATTTCTGAATTCTTAAGAACCGAAATTTTTACCAAAACTTTGATAATGTTCTTCGAAAATTAGAGTTTTAAAAAGCACTGGAAGTTTTGCATGATTTTCCCATTCACCTGAATCAGTTTTAGGCTTTAGGTGTTTAAATTTTGATAATACAATAACATTTATATGCTTAGAAAATACCTAATACAGAATATTTGTTCTTTTGATGAAATGTTAGCATCGAATTAGGCAATTATTAATATTAAAATTAAATAACGCTTAGTTTAGAATTTTTTTCACATTATTTCTATATTTTGCGTGGGCTGATAAATCAACGATATTCAAAGATTACTGTTAAAATTTATTTATTATCTATTTAAATTTATTATTACCGCTAACATTTATCCATTGAAACATTTTGTACATCATATTTGATAAAATATTTCATGTATTCAGTATCATTTTAAAATCAAATGCATTATTTCCGAATTTGTATACTTCAAATTATCATATATGAAAAAATCCTCTTTCAGTTACTAGATTATTTCTAAGAATAGAAATAAAATTAAATTTTTTTTGTAATAATAGAGTTAAAATTTCATTTGCTCATCGTTTGAAAAGAATAAAGCTGGAATGAAAGAATCTAATCTTTCGTTTATTCTTTTATTGAATAGAGTAAATAAAATAATAAAGCTCAAGATTTGGAATTTGTTACCATAATTGAGACATTGCCATAAGTAATTATGGAATTAGTACGGCTTTAAATATGTAGACAATCTCTTATTGAATCTTTAGACGTTATTTTCATCAAAATGCTTTTTTCTTTGTTTCATCATATGATGAAAGACGGAAAAACAATCTTTCGTAAATAGTTTTGTTTCCCCGCATCTGTATCTATTATATCATATTTTAACAACTTCTTTATCCATTGTTTTTAGAATCAGAAAATACAGGTTTTACAACCACACGACCAGTAAATTAGAAGTGAAATTTAATATCATATTGAAAATAATGAAATATGACACGAATATATGTTGCTTTATTAAATTATAATGATGGATCATTATTTTTTAGCTGGAATGCTTGTTTTTCTCATTTATAGAGTTAGAAAAAAACACAGAATTTATAATAAATAGAGATCTGCTTCAGTATTTTTTGAAGTATTTTTCCATTGAGGTTAGGTTTTAATAACTGAAAAAATATACTTTTTGAGGTTTTTTAGAAATCTTGCTATCCTTAGTTCGTAAAGGAACCATTTCGAATAAACAAATAAATAAATAAACATATAAATAAATAAATAAATAAATAAATAAATAATACACAACTATAGAATATTATTAAATAGCTATAAAATTTCCACATAATTTTAGAAATAGTAGAATATTAAAAATTAGTTTTTATTCGTAGTTTTTTTTTTTATGTAAGCATTTAGGAATTAAAAAGTACTCCATCAATGTTGGTATCGTTACTGATAATAATTTTTTTAAACTTTTTCTTTAGTAAAGACTTCTAGAATTAAGGCTGAAAAATAAAGAAAAATCCAATGTTGAATTCTAATCAAAGTTTATGATGGAATATTATTTATGAATTTATTTAAAAGAAATAATTTAGAAATATTTAGAAGAAATGTATTTTTTCATTGGTTCAATTTGATTGTATTTAGGGTATTCAAAAGCTCCTTTGGTTTTCATTTGTTATTAAATTCTGTCAAGTAACATGAAAATTCTTTATACATTACTTAATATAAATCTTTATAGGCAATTTATTATCCCCAGCCTGATAATGGTTAAATGGTTTAATTAATACTCATATAGTCAGCTACAAATATTATTAATAATGCTTCTGTTCAGGTAATACTTGTAGGCAGTTTAAGAATAAAAAGTAATTATATTTTTAATATCAGTAATTATATTTAAATTCGTCCACTATATATTAAGAGCAAACACATTTTATATATTTTCCTATAAAGTTATTTTATTTGGTGAAAATCGTTAATACGGTCTTCTGTTGAGTGCTATACAATATTGAAAAAGAGGAATTGATCTGAAAGTTCAATAAATAAAATAATCTCCGTATTATTCTGGATTACTTGTTTCCAAAAACTATTTCTTTTCTGTATTATTGGCACTATTAAAAGCTTTAGGAAAATTTAAAATATTTTTACCGTCTCCAATCAATTATACTCAATATTCACATAATTTTTTAAATTAATTACTGCTATATTTAAAATTTATAATTTCTGGGTTGAGTTTCTGTGTCATCACATTTGTTTTAGATGCTACTGCATTTGACCTTTAATATCAGCATATTAAAATTTTGTTATGCAATTTTAAATTATTATTCGTTGTTGTTTCACTGCATTTTCTCTGTGTTTGTTTGAAACACAAAAACTATTGATACTATTTTATATAACGATTATTATTATAGCAGAGTTAAAAAAAAATTTTGCAGAAATATTTTCGATAATTACCTTCAAAATATGATGGTTTCGTTTATTTTACCCTCCAATCCTTCATAAACACACATTCGCTTTAATTATTAATAAAGAAAATTTAAATAAGTGATAGGAATAATTAACCTAAGAATAATTTCTTTATAGAAACTATTATATTCGAAAAGGAATTAAAAATTAATTAAGTTAGAGTTTTAAAGTTATTTAAAATAATATAAATAATCCTAACACTGAAATTTTTACTTATAGCTGTAGAAGTGCAACTTTTACTTACCGTAACCACCAACCATCAAAGCTAAAAACACTCGCTAAAAAGAAGACGTTTCTACGCTGTCACTTTTTTCAATAAGAGCAAGTATCGAAACGTCAGGAAAGCTACCTTAGTAGCTTTCTCGATGCGATATTTCCCTGATGTTCTTCCGCATACTTAATAACAGACAATACCATGTTGTTCGGTAATTTATAATTTTGGTATTTTAAGTAATTTGTGCTAAAGAGGGGGACGTCCCTATTGGAAGATCAAGTTACCCTTCGGCCTTGATGTTCCTAGACGAGTTGTTGCGGCTTTGTAAATGACATCATTAAAAGTAACATATTATGTGTCATCTGCAAGCTTCAGAATCCCCGTGTGACGCTCATTTGCCGAGTCTGGTTCCCCATTCTGAATGATGGGGAGCCAGACTTATTTTTATATGTATTCATATTCATGTTTATTTTTATTTCTGGTAGAAAACGATTATTATGAAAGTCCTATGATAGTAAAAACTCAAGTTAATTTTCTAAAATTAAGGAAGAATCAATAATCATATTTTTTTAATTGCCTAAGTTTTAGTAGTTTTACTCGTGTATATGTGTTTTTTACTTTTCTGAGTTCAAAAAATTAAAATAGCAAATTTTCGTAAACTCGCTTATTAACATTAATGTAACTCTATCGTGTCGAAGATGGTTTCGAAATTTCTACGCATATTTATTATTGTGAAATGCTATACTTCTAAGTAAAGAGTGCATGAAAATATAACAAGGAAGAAACGGAGTAACTGGGGACATTTTATTCAAAATCGGGGAGAATACATAATGTAGGGTGTTTCTTTTATCTGGAGCAGAGAGTCTAAAATTGAATTTTCCGAGCAATTGCTCTTTCTTTCTTTGTGCATAAATACATAATAGCGAAGTTCTTGAATGAATGGTAGCACAGTATCACTCGTCAGGAGTGGCTTACACAAAGGAAGGATGCACCGATTTGCTGCTATCAATAGCTTTGTAAGAAAAATGAAACTGCGATAAAGATAGTGCACTGGAGATTTTTTTAAAATTTTTATTTATGACGAGTGTTTCAAAAAGCACTTTCATTACTTTCCTGCAAAATTCGAAGATCGTATATAAATGACAGATTGAAATATTACACTTAAAATTAAATCTATAATCAAGATAGTCATATCACTGACTCTCCACCCGAAAGCACACTATTAATAAATGCTGAATAACTGGATCGTTTCTATGGCAACACTGGCGGGAACTATGGATGACTCCTAAGGACCATCACCGGCCACAGTACAAACCTTCCCTTAGGAAGTAAGTCCAGCCATTGATGGGAGAAGCCTAACCCTTACCTCCTTGTACCCTCCAGGGTGGAGAGATCCAACTACCATGGCTTCATTGGGGGGGATTCGAGATAGAGTTACCTCTCCCTGCCGAAGCGTGCCGAGTAAAAGGAATGACCAATATTGCACGAATAATGCTAAGTCTTTGTCGCCACAAATTAGAGTACTAGTCCTTTTGTATGTTCCGTCATTAGAATGGGGGTAATAAATCTCGGAGCATTGCTGTTCGTACCCGGAAAGACAGAAGCAACATCCATACTGGAAGTTTCTCATTCCTGGATTTAACAATCCAATCAGAAAATGGATTGCCGAATGACCAATGGATTGCTCCTTGCCGAAGCGTGCCGAGTAAAA
>JAOUZG010016587.1:2945138-2958798 GCA_026289955.1 Argiope argentata | reverse complement strand
GCCGAATGACCAATGGATTGCTCCTTGCCGAAGCGTGCCGAGTAAAAGGAATGACCAATATTGCACGAATAAGGCTAATTCTTTTCCGCCACAAACTAGAGTACTACTCCTCTTGTATGTTCCGTCATTAAAATGGAGGTAATCAATCTCGGAGTATGGCTATTCGCACCCGGAAAGACAGAAGCAACCTCCATACTGGAAACTTCTCCCTGTATTTAACAATACAATCAGAAAATAAATTTATTTACTGCATACTTTAAGAGATACTGCAATTCCATCATTCCTGTGCTCGACACGCATTTGTTTTTCTTTCAATATAATAAAAATGGGGTGTAAAGAGAATCTTTTTTCTTCAAATATGAATTTATATTTCGTTTATTTATTGTTTATTAATATTAATTTTATTTTTACAAAACGTGGGAATCCAAAATCGCATTTTGTTGCTCTTATAAGCTGAAAAATAACATTATAAACCGAAATAGATTTTCCCTCAACTGAGTTTTCTTCTCCATTTCAGCACAAACTGAATTCTTCAATTCTTTTATCAAGTTGAGCAGCATTCATACAGTTCTAAAATTCTTTCCTCAAAAATATAATTTTTTTTTTACTTCCTTTCATTGGAAACCTGCCAATCGCGACCATTTTTGGAAACACTTTCTAGTATATTATTTGCCAAGTCTATCAATTTAACTTTTGTTAAACGGTACTGAATTCATTGATATTGAACGGTATTGACGGTATTCATTGATTTAAAAAATTATAAAACATGAATTTAATTTTTAATAGTGTTTTGTTATTTATTTAGGATATTTAAAGAGGTTTTGCAGTTGAAATTTATTTAAAAAATGGATATGTAATTATGATACTATGCAAAAAATGCCTTTAACATTTTTAAATTTTTTAAAAAAAATTTCTAATTCTGCTACAGTGAAATATCCTTGAAATAGAAGAATTCACAATTAATAGTTTGGTATTCCTAATTTCAACTACATATAGAGTAATGATTGCTTCATAATAGTTACTTGATGAAAAGTAAAGAGTCACGGTGCCTTGGTTGTAAGGTCTCGGCTTAGGAACCAAAAGATTTCCGGTTTCAAGAGACCCGATTCCACCTAAGAACTCATGCAAAGGGGTCTGGTATGCTTTAAATCCATCAGGACCAAACATCCTTCCACTGGTGTGGTGTGGAAATTTGGAGAGAATGGTGCAGCTCAGGTGCTTTCCTCGTATTATGACCGTGGTTCAAAATGACGAGATTCGTCCCGAAATAGCTCTAATGTTTGTTTAAAAATGTGACGTTAATATAACTAAACTAAAACTAAAATGTCATAAATATTAAAATCGATCTTACGGATTTTTTAATCCATAGAAACACACTCAAACTTTGTTTTAAAAACAAATAGTATGACTTCTCAGCAAACAATCATTTGTTTTACGAACGCATTTTAGATCTGTATTATCTTAAAAAATAGGCTAAGGTGCATGGATTTTCAAGCAATTGTGGCAAAATTACATCTCAATGACAGGTAAATAAATTTTAATGCTTGAATTTTAAAAATGGCAAATTGCCTCGATATTTCAAATATTTGGTTGTTGTGACTGAGTAAAACTGAAATGAATTAAAAAGGGAAATGTTAATTAAACCAAATGCTTGTGTGTGTGTGTGTGTGTGTGTGTGTGTGAGAGAGAGAGAGAGAGAGAGAGAGAGAGAGAGAGAGAGAGAGAGAGACCCCTTAAAATATTCAGCATCATTTCGAAATCATTTAAGGACCAATAATAAAGGTTTTTGTAGATGTTTATCAAAATATCAGAACATTTATTTAAAATAAAATTATTTTCTGTGCAATAATTTGGTACGGTTTTATGAATAATTTCCTACATCCTTCCTGTCTAAAAGTTCTGAGATTAAAATGCTCGCAATATTTCTACATGATGTTACGGATATACCTTTGGTTAGTGTGCTGACAGATTGCGCTACAAATGAATTTAAACCACAGCCGAAATAATGCACTAAATCTCTTTCCTAGATAGGCAATGAAATATTCAACCCAGCAGTAGATGAAACTTTGAAAGTTACACTTGTTCATTTTACTTTATCGCACCAGCTTTTAAATTCACCAACTGGAAATCTAAAAGCAGTTGAAAATATATTCGCCTGATTATATTTTAAGTTCTGGAATAAAATAAAATGAACGAATTTAAACAAGCTGCCTTGAATTATTCACATTTAAACAAACTTCTTGTTCTATTGAATTTATGTCTGTTTCATTTTATTACTTACTAAGAACTCTTAAAATATTAAATAAAATTACATATGATAGAAAAAGTATTAAAAGTATTTATATTGAACAAAACTATTCAATTTAAATGAAAAAGATTTAAGGAAGACAAATTTTATTTAAATTGAGCTGCTTGTTGTGATCCGCTTATTCATTCGGAATACTAGATTACCATATCTTACTCTATAAATACGGAGCAAATAAATATTTTGATTTCCTCTTTATTGTTTGGTAAAATCTAGAAATAATTCAATGAAAATTCATTTTTTTTCGAAAATGATTTATCTATTCATTCGATTCATTATTCACATTTAATAAATTATATTATATTCGAAATTTTCAAAGTAAAAATACTTTATTATTATGAGTCAAATAAATATCTGAGCATGGATAATTTTAACTGCAAATAATGAACGGGTTAAATAAAATTAATAATATCTACGTAACATATAAATTGGATGAATGAATATCATTATAAACTATTCCGATTCATTCGAATGCACATGGAAAAACTTGAACGACCAGACTACCGCAACACCAACACTAGCGAGTACTGGGGTTGAGTTCTAAGATCCATCACCGGTCAAGGTATAACACTTCCCTAAGGGAGTACGTGCGTGAATGAATAATATGATGTTCTAAAAGAGGAAGCGAAAGGATCGCAAAATGAAATTAAATTTTTACAAATATTATTTAAAAAAGATTTAAATAATACACTTTTCAAAATATTAAGTTTAGGAAGGTCATGATTATTTAGTTTTAATGGCTAAAAATAAATTATAATAAATACGGCAATTAGAAAGCAAATGTCTATTACCTCATTATAAAAAGTATCGAATACAATCCCATGCGAAAAAATAATCAATTGTACTAAACTTATCAACTGAATTAAAAAATATCTTGATTTAATGAGTTTGATAGAAATAACACATTTTGCAAAGGGTGTTACAATCATGAGTGTATCAAAATCTATATTGAAATAAATTACATCGAAAAAAGCTAATTTTTTCAAAATAGGAAAAAAAATCTTGATTAAAAGGTATAATAAGTTATTCTGTGCATTTTTATGAAGGTATACAAACTTAAAAGTTAAAAAATTCTGATTCATTCCCGTCAATTTATAAAACTACTTATTTTAACTTTTTTACTCAATTAAAAAAACCAATGATTCTTAAGTTTTAACAATTATTTATTTTAGATTAATTTAATGTCAAATATTCCTGAAAAGTTCTGGTATTGTGTTATTTTGCGTCAGTTCTTTAACGCCAATAAGCAAATGTTTTAATAATTGACGTTTTAAATTATAACCTATTATTAGTGAGTAATTAGGATTTATGTTGAAGAACAAAGGAACCAGTTATTCATTATCAGTTTCAAAATTGTCATCATTTTCTATTACAAGATCTTTAAACAATTTATGTCGAAACAATCCACACTTTTATTTCAATAAAAATATTAGTGCTCACAATAGTTGCATTTCAGATTTCCGAAAATCCTCATGTATTCGAACGGTCATTGAAAGATTGTTATAGCCATCGAAAGTTAACGAGTATAGTTGAGTTAATGATTCTTTTAGCAAGCTTCGTAGCTTTTTGAATAACCATTCCCAACTGTACCAGTGAATTATTCTACCAACGTAAAGAGATTGTTGCTTGAAAACGTCGGTACAACAGGTCATTGAGTGGGACGGAGTGTCTTCTCACATAGCAATGAATGCTTTTCACGGATCACGTTTATTACGGCATGCTATGCTCCTTGTTAATGGATTATTTGAAACACTTGAATAACGAAATGTAGTTTATTACTTCAAATGATTGAACAACTTTTGTGAATCTGAACAGCACGTCGTTCTGAAAATGCAATTTTTGGAAAAGATTCGAGGCTAACATAGTTTGATTTCTAATTTTATATCAATAACATTTTAACTGTCCGTTGACGCCATTTTCATCGTCGATCCTAATTATATGAGCAGCAAATTTTTTTTCTCGTTCTTTTTGAAAACGATTAGATTGTAGTGACTTAAATATTTAATTTGTAAATTTCGTTTCCAATAATCAAATTACTTATTAATAATTAGCTTTTCAACACCCCCGTTTAATTATAACCACTTTTTAAATGTTAATAAAACAAAATTAATTAATTCACATGAGATAGCATTTAAAAAAAATAATGTAACCAAATTGAGAATACAATTCAGGAGAAATATTATATGCAATCTTTTGATTTGATGTTTCAGTTCAAATTCTAATTTAATTAATTAAATTCTTTAAGAATGGAGCGAAAGAGAAATTATTGTGAAATGATGAAATTCTATACATTAACAAAAAAATTAAAGATATCAAAGTTGAAAAATAGATATTTTTAATATAAACGGGAAAAGATTCTTCCACGAAAGCGGAATATTGTATCTTCAGATAAGCTGGCACAAAACGTTTTTGTCTCGCGTGTATTACTTTCCCTCATTTAATAAAGTAATTGATGTCTGAAATAAAGCGATAAAATTACAGTTATTTCCAAACTGAAGAAGAAAAAGGATCGTTAGGAAAAACCTTAATTTATCAAATTAATTGTTCAGTTAAAATAGCGATTTTTTGATTAATAGAAAATTAGATATTTTAATTAATTTAAGAGACAGAAATAAACAGATTATGAAAAAATTATTTGCAATCAATTCAAAACAACTGAAACATAAAACTCCTAGATGAATTAATTAAAACTTATTTACTTCTGTAAACTTAAGACATTCTATAACAAGAGAACTCGCTCAAATAAGCAATAATTTTTTAAGTATCTTAAGGCTAAGAAAGACACAAAATGATGTTGTTAACGAATTTTTATTATTACTTATGTTTTTGAATCTTATAATCCGATTGAAAGAAGTATTTATTTTTTAAATTTTGCTGCAGGCATTTAAAATCGAATGTATTAAAATTCGATTGATTTTTAGAAGACTGCAATATTTAATGTGTCATTATATTAGTAATTAAATCAAGAAATGTTTTCCTGGTTTCTTTTTTTCACAATGAATTCTATATCTGTTAGAATATACTTCTACTTATGAATATAAAATCTTTATGTTAGATTAAATCAGGAGATCAGCAGGAAAATTTAAAACACAATTTTTCGAAAAAAAGAAGTTTTCAATTAATGTTGAGTAGATTTTTAAAAACTTTTAAATATTAAAAAATACTCTTTAAAAAGTTTAACGATGATAGAGACCATCTTTTGGTGTTGAAAGGTTAAATATTTAACATTCTGGCATACAGTTATATTTAGCAAGCCGTTTTTACGCTTCCTTATGTGATCGTCGTATTCATACCTGGTTAAAAAAATATCAAATGTATTATCTTTTTGGAGAGAACTATCTTTGATTCTAATACTTTTATTTATTTCAACTTGTAAAATATTATGTTTTACATCATAATTTTCACTTCAATTTTTCCATCACTTGTTTTTAATGTGACATTAGTTAATGTAATTTATTTTTCCTTTTTACTAATTTTTAGTTGAAACTTTATCTTATCTGTAAAATCATTTTAACAGAATTCCCTAAATATTAATTTGAATTTTTTGTATTTCGTTAACTCGTTAAAGGCTATATGTTTTCCGTTTTTATATTCTAATTCTCTCTATAGTGTGTGAGTGTGTGTGCTTGAGAGAGGGGGGGAGAGGGAGAACTATTTACATTAAATGTGTTTTTCACGTTAAATTTAAGATGTTTTTCTTCTGTTGTTTTGATGCAAAATTAAGATACCGTCTGTATCTAATCCCGGTTGTAATTTTATTTTACTAAAATAAAACTTATCCTGATACTATCATCATGTCATATTTACTATAATCATATCATATTTAGAAAATCCATTTTTTTTCCCAAATTAACTAATATTTGTTGTTATTTCATGATGCATTATTTAAAGCGAAATAAAATCGGAACAACTATTCAATTAACTAATATTTGTTGTTATTTCATGATTCATTATTTAAAGCGAAATAAAATTGGAACAACAATTCACTACGCATCACTTTATGCTTGATGTTAGATATAGTTTAATTTAGAAGGTTCAATACAGTTGCATTTTTTTAAAAAATGATGTATATGTGAAGAAAATAGAAATAAAATGGAAGAAAAGAATAAAATAGAAAAATTGATGAAAAAATAATAGTCTGTTTTCTTAAAGGCATTCAAAAACAATAATTTTATTCTATTTTAACTTTTGAAATACAATATTAATTTGATCATTTACCTGAAAGATTTGAGTCTTGATAATAAAATTTCAAGATAATAGTCTAATAATTTTTTATACTATTCCAATACATTGAGTTGCATAAACTGATTCTGACAATCCATTACGAATCACCGTTAAAATTTGCATGTTAATCTTGTCAAATGCATTAATAAAATGTCAAAATAATAGTTTAATATTTTTGTTTTTATAACCATTTTATGCTATTTCAATACATTTGGTTGTATAAACTGATTCTGACAATCCATTAGCAGTCATTATTAAAGGTTCCATGTTAATCCTTTCAAATGCAGTATAACGTATTTAAAAATATAGAAACAGAGATTAGTTATACCCGTCCATTAAATCTTTATAGGTTCTATCTATTGGGTAAAAAGACAGAGAGGAAACAAACTGGAAATAGAATGTTTGTAATACTTAAATACTTTTATACTAATTTCCAATAAATTTCCTATTAATTCAAATATTTAAGCTTCTCTAAAATCTTCTGAAAATAACCTTTTCTATTTGACGAAATCTTTAGTTAAAGACGGATGCTTTCTGAGAAACATTTTCAAATTCAACTTCAATTTAACTCTATTTTCAACTCTATTTTCAATCCTCATTATTTAAGATTCCAAAAGCATACTTTAAATCCAAAAGCGTACTTTAAATCTATGTCCATTATTGCCTGAATTTTGAAAAGCTTATAGCTAATTAATTAATCTTATAAAACTTCGATCAATTTATAAAGCTTTTAAAGATCAGAACAAATTATGGATTTCGAAAGTATTTTATTTCGACATTCGTGCATTAATAAATTCATGAGAAAGTTTTATAACAAATGACTTATATAATTAAATTATCATTTATATTAAATTTAATAAATAAGTCTCTATCGGTGTTTCTGACCACGTTTCTGAAAAATGCTGATGTTCAGTTTATCTATTTTGCTATAGTCAATTCAATGACAGTAAGGACTTGTAATTATCATACGTAATATATAAATTTTTTCCCAACGTGATGATACCATTCATTCTTTTTTTTACGGTTGCTTTCCTTAATAATTGTAAAAAAGTAGCCAGCTACAACCATTTTACAGTTACAAATGTTTAGAGTACAATCTTCTGTTCACTAAATGTAATGTGGCAAATTTCCATCATTATTCAAAGAAGATTAAGGTACATTTAAATTTTATGAGTTTAAGAATACAATTAACTAATTACAGCATTTTTGCCGTACTGCCGTTTGTCTATCCTAAAAAAGAAATCGAGTTGAAATGTCTATCTTAAATAAAAGGTTTTACTCTGGATAGACTGGAATGGAAAAGTTCTCGACGAACTTTCCTAAGAACTGAAGAATAGAATGACTAAGTGATAATTTAATCGCTAATGAGTCTATTAACAATTTCATGAAATTTATGAGTTTTGTGCCTGGCAAGTAAAGTTCAATGGAGATCTTCCAAAGCTCTTTAAAACGATCAATAAAATGAAGAAAATTCCTTAATGTCCCGGTGACAAAAGTAGGCGTAATCGGATCAAGTGTGTTTCCTCTCTGATACAGCGTACTTTAATCGGGGATTGAATGGAGCGGAAACTAAAGTTCAACAAAAACAATGAGCCATTTGCTACGGAATTATTTTATCTATGTTTACCTTCTTTGTGGCGCTTTATTACGATGTCTTAATGGAGAAATAATCTGGAGCTTAGAAAGGAATCAGTTTGTATCTCGTCTGAGAACAACTGCTAGAGAGAAATTATATGCACTAAGTGCTATATTAGAGTTCATGAAAATCTCATTTTCTAAGTGATTTTTTCAATACCATATTTTGTGGTATTCTTTGTAAAACAAAGTGAAAAGGAAAATTCTTTGTTTACCGTAATTTCCGAGATACCTAATAAATAGAGCTTATTTTCAGGCAAGAAAAATAGCTATAGGCATTTGAGAAGTGAAAATTTCTTTTACTTATCCTTAATTATTGGAAACCTATCTATTTTTCAGAAGCATATCTCATTTCATGTTTAATAATGTTTGAAATATGTTTTCATTTTTGGAAATAGCACGACAAAATTATTTTATTCTATTGTTTACCTTCTTTGAGGTGCTTTATTAAGATGTCTTAATGAAGAAATAATCTTGAGCTAAGAAAGGAATTGGTTAGATTGTTGTTAAGAAACTACTGCTAGACAGAAATTGTATGCTCTAAGAGCTATATAGAGTTTCTAAAAATCTCATTTTCTAAGTGATTTTTTCAATACGATATTTTGTGGTATTCTTTGCAAAACAAAGTTAAAAGGAAAATCCTTTATTTACCGTAGTTTTGAAATACCTAACAAATATAATTTATTTTAAGGCAAGAAAAATAGTTATAGTCATTTGAAAAGGGAAATTTTTTTTACTTATCATTAAGGATTTGAATCGCATCTATTTTTCAGAAATATATCTTATTTCATGTCTAATAATGTTTGAAATATGTTTTCATTTTTCAAAAATTATTGCTACATAGCTTGACGGAATAATTTTGTTCTATTTTTTATCTTCTTATTGACGCTTTATTATGATGTCTTAATGATGAAATAATCTTGAGCTTAGAAAGGAATCGGTTAGTATCTTGTTAGAAAAAAACTGTTAAGAGAGAAATTATATTCACTAAGAGCTATATTAGAGTTACTGAAAATTTAATTTTTTAAAAGGTTTTTTAATTCATTTTGTTAATGGAAAACATTGTTAATAAGAAAATCCTTTGCCTACCGTAATTTTTGAGATACCTAATAAATAGAACTTATTTTCAGCTAAGAAAAATAATTATAAGGATTTGAAAAGTAAAAGTTTATTTTACTTATCCTTAGTGATTTCAATCTATTCAAAAATAGGTCTTATTTTATGTTTAGTAATGTTTGAAATATATTTGCATTTTTGAAAATTTTTTACCACACAGCTTTTAATATTAATGCTTTTCAGAGATTCCTTTCATTTTGATAATGGGAATTATTTTGCTTTTTCTTCAAAATGGTCACAGCAAACAAACATTTAAGCCACTTGTAATTCTGGATTCTGTAGAAAATTGTATGAAAACAGTTCCAATGAAATTCTAAATGAATTTTTTGAAACCTTCTTGACATTTCCTTAAGAAAAGATTTTTATACTTCTTGAGGATGAATATGAGGAGAAAAAAAATGACAAACTATGCCCAAGAAATTGTCACAAGTAATTGAAATCTTTGCATTTGGATAGTCTGAAAACTTAAAAAAAACCTAAAAAGGTGTACTTGTTTACATTTTAAGTATTAGGATACAAGTTTTAAAAATATACCAAATAAGGAATTATATGGAAATTTGTTTTGGTAAATGATCTCAACAAATAAATCCAAGTCTGTGTTTTCGCTTTATACATCCAGTCTAAAGGAAGAAGGTTTAAGGAAAGACATTTTTTTAAGTAAATTCAGTTCTGTTTTTCTTTTCTAGGCTTTCTTTAAGAATGCGAGGAAAAAGCTAAGTCATTTTTGGAACAAATTAGTTATTAAATTCATGACTGATAATCAATAATTATTTTATCTTGGAGTTAAATACATTGAAAAAATTTACAAATATTTGTGTTATAGAAACAAAAGATTATAATAAAATGAATTTAAAAAAATTAAAATATTCCGCATTTATTTCAACTCTGAAAAGTTCAATATATCGTTAACTTAATTAACCTAATATATTAACTTGAATTCAAAATGAATAAGGTGTTAAATATAAATTTAGTTATATATTAAAGGTGTTAATGTTTACCTTAAATGAAACTGGGAAGGAGAAAATCTTTTATGGCTTTGTGAATCTCATCTATGTGTGCATGGATTGATGGAACAACCCATTTACTGAAACAATAAAGCACTTTCCTCTTAATTGCCTACATTAGTGAATAATATTTACTGACTATAAGAGTCATCATATAATGGGAATTAATTAATCTAAGTAACTGAAAATGCTAAGATATGGTTATCAAGATCTAGAAAGGAGCGTAATAACACAATTTTTTTGTATTTGCTCTGACAGTCATTTTATGTAGGTCGTTTTATGATTAATACTATTACTTTTTATGGATATAATTTTATTATCAGCGTAAAAACCTTCAATGATATAAAGAAAATATGCACTATTTAGCTATTATAAAGAAAAGGAAAGCTATTTTTTCTAATGATTTCTCTTTTCAAGTTACAAAGTCTTTTGTATTTCAAGGATTCTAAATTGCTTTCCGTAAAAGCAATTTGTATTTTACAGGTTTTAATAATAAACTGAATTAACACAGCATTATTTGCAGCTTGTTTCCAAAGGTGTTTTTCTTATATCAAAAATTAAATATCAAAATAATTTTAATTATGGTAAAAATAATTAAAACCTCTTAACCCTTTATCTTCTGACGGTACTTTAAGTACCATTTAAATCTTGATTATATTTTCGTAATATGACTTTTTTTGCCGATGATATTTTAAAAAACACGGAGAATGTAGCCCAAATAGCAAGAAGTTAATATAAGCTAAAAGTAGGAATGAAAAAATATATAATTAATAATTAAATTAATTAAAATATTTCTATTAATTAAATTTTTTCTCTTGGGTTCTCTGGGATTATTTTGTAAGGAAACTTAACTACTGGTGCAAAAATGAAGCTGTAAAACTGATGGCAATATAATTCAGTAGATAAAGGTTTAATGGAATATAAATATAACAAAAGTCTGTCAGAACTGTTGTCAAGAATAATTGGCGAATAATTGCGAGAATAATTGGCTCGCATTTATCAGTAAACGAATTAAAAACATGAAAAAAATCCTTAATGTAGTGAAACTGAAAATAATTATTAATATTATAATTTGATGCATGTTTATTAATGTTTGAACAAAGTCCCTTTATGCATTAAATAAAAATGCGAAACTGGAATAAAAACATTTTAAGAAATATGAAAGTGAATAAAGTACATCAGAACTATCAATGGTTACACGTCCATAAGATGGTTTTCTATTATGCCTGTTTAATAATTTTACCTTATGCCGTCTCATCAATGAGACTTCTTGAAGAAACAAATAACTCTTCTTTAAAAATTAGTCCCGAAATATAGAATTGAAGCACTGATTTTTAAAGATTTACTTTATTCGTATTTTCAGAAGTAATAGATGAGATGTTGTTCAAATTGATCATTTGAAGGAATTAAATGGCAATGCGGTGAAATTTGGTATAGACAATCCAAGTAAATTTGCTATTTCTAAGCGATTCTGGTTTCTTTCTTTGTTGTATTTAGTTTCCTGTAAATGTAAAATATCATCTATAATATGAATTTATCTTGATTATTTCGAAATTAAATCGTGGAACTGAGAAAAGCTTGTCTTTGTTTTTTTCCTGTCTATTTTTGTTTATTAAAAATTGTAATATATAAATTCATATTTTCTTTAATGCTAGGTTTACCAGGGGATCATTTTGACCCCTCTGAGAAAACTTTAGGTTAATTTTCTTCAATAAAATTATTGCCTTATTGTATGATAATATTTTAAATAATTTTCACGTACATTTATAAGACACCACAATCTTATCTTTTTCTTTTTTCAATATCATTATCTTTTTCATTTTTCAATATCGGAGGGATGTAAATAATATGCCTACTTTTGCCGAGGCGGTCGTTTTGACCATTCGAATATGTATTGTTGAGAATACATTAATTTCTATTTAAATATGTAACGGCTTTATGAGGACGAACATAGATAAAGTTATAAATATAGAAATAAGTATCTGTTAGCAAAATGTGTGTATATAAAAAGCAAGAAGCCGTAGCCGGAAGGCAATTAGATAGAAGCTCCTATAGATTGTTAGTAAGAAGACGTGTGAGTCAATGTTTTGGTAGAATATAATAGTAGTCGAATATATGGTCTTGAAGACCTATATTAGAAAATAAACACTTTTGTTAATAAATAAACACAAGAGGAACTGCTTTTTTGTCAAACCACATCTCCGCAAATATTTTGAAAATATAAAAGTTCTTTCTACTTTAATTTTATAATGGATAGATTAATTTATATTTTTTCTAATTAAATACCTTAAGGGGTCATTTAAACTTCTTTGGTAGAAATAGATATATTCCATCTCATGGTAAACCTAGTGTTAATTATATGATTCAAGTCCATTCTGTAATAAATTGCCTTAGTGAACAATTTCAGAACAAATATAGATTTAGAAATGGAAAATGAATAATATTCGAAAAAAAATTCTTAGTAAAGATTCGAAACAGTAATGATTTTGAGAAAACATTGGTTGGCGCAATGAAAATTGCTTTGATAATAAGTGTTTTCCAAAATTTTGAATACAATCATAAAATCATTCGGCCAAAAAATCATGCTCAAGAGCACACATTAACTTATTAGGAGTTTCAAATTATAAGTGAAAAATGATTCTCATTATTTAATCATTGACTAAGGTTAATATGGATAATAAATCCAAAAATTTGTTTGTATTAAACAAAACTTTTAATGTCTTTCTGATGAATCTTCGTATTTTCCATGCTAAATAGAAAATTGTTTCGTAAGAACAGTTTTATGTTTTTCTTCTTGATGAATCATATTTTTAAAAGATGTGAAAATAATTTTCCCTTTTAATTTTGATTAATTTTGAATTTGCCTAATATTTCATTAAGAATTTAAATGTTCTATTATGGCGTAAATAATACCTTCTTAAAAGTGAGAAAAATTGCTTTTTTGGTCAGTAATTTCGTATTGATTTTATCGTGTTGAAATTCATAGCCTTGATTTCAGATTCTATGGTCTTCATTTACAAAAGGAAGCAAGCTTTCATTTACATATTACTGGTGTATACTGCATTTTCTTCATTGAATGCATAAAACAACGAAAGAAAAATGTAAAATTATTCTTCATGGTATCTGAGATTTAAATTCATAGGAATGGTTTCGATTTATAATTTCAAATTCTTCTACATTTCTCGTATGCAAAGCGCACCATTCTTTTGTTAACCCTTCGCAAGCTTTATGTAATAAATTTATAAACGCTCCGCATGAAATCTCTTAGAATTTTTTGAATGCTTTATGTATTAGTATGAACTCAGAGCAATGCATCTTACAGAATAATTTCTTTTCTATTTCAGGTAAGAATTTCAAATTGTTATTTCCTGAATAG
>JAOUZG010016587.1:2919997-2938332 GCA_026289955.1 Argiope argentata | reverse complement strand
AATATATATATATATAATAAGTAAAGTTGAATTAATAATACATGTGTAGCAAGATATGTGAATAGTAGATGACGCATGTTTTAACAGTGTGAAATCATTATTATTACCTTTAAAAAAGCACGTGTTTCACCTTCACCTGCATCAAACATCGATGTGAAAGCAATAAATTCGTTTAAATTTTATTCTTACCTTAAAACGTCTTCACCTGGAGTCTATGTGGCGCTTACAGAAAACTTACGGGAATGTCCCTTCCTTTAGTACAGATAGCAGATGTTAAAGAAATTTGAAGAGTAATCGCTTTAATGGAAATGTGCTTACAATAGCTGTGATATTGAGAAGAGATGGTTGAATCAAACTAAGAGAACTGTCATAAAGATTAACATTCTATTTGGTAGAACTCTAGTGTTGCTCATTGAAAATTAGCTCTTCTGCGACTGAGAGTATCTCGTCATTACCTTTAAAAAATTTACATCACCAGTGTTCTTTATTCTCCTTATAACCCTACTTTAGCACCATGACATTTTGAAAACGAATTCGAATATGCGTTTTACATTATGAAAGGCATCGGTAAAAAATTTCACTGACACTCCGTTCCTCCTTCCCCTAAGGCACACGGATAAAACCACCGTTCAAGAGATACTGACGGGAACTGTGATTCAGTCCTAAGGGCTTTCAGTGGCCACGGTCAACTCTTCCCTAAAGAGGTACGTCCCGTCATCGATGGGAGGGACTGGACCCCCACCTTTTCGTGTGCCCTCTGGGGTGGTAAGAACCAACCACCAAGCGGAATCTTCTCTTATATAATTTCGAGGTGCCTCACCTGGGTGGAAAGGGCAGCGGTAAGAATTATTTTGAATCGCACGGCCAAAAATGGTTTCCAGTATGTGCTACAAAACTGAGGGGGGGGAGGTGGATAAATACTATACATGTGAAGTGGGGTATTTCAAGAAAGGGTAATAAAATTTAACGAATAAGAATCGGTAATTAGTTTTGATTAATTTATTATCATTCTTTATTGGGCAGTCTATCTAATAATTGCAAATGTGCTGAAATGAATATCATGTGATGGGGAAAAACTCCAAGGAATTTAAAACAGCAAAGAAAAATAATTTAGGCTTGGGAACTGTGATGAGTACACTTTAGGTTTAAAAAATTAGTTTTGTTATTCTAAACTATAGTAATTTCAAACCGGTTCATTTTTGATGTCGCGTTTAGTAATAATTAGTAATAAACTGATAAATTTTATTGGATTGGTCTGTTTGACTTCAACGTTGCTAACCTTTTTATAGTCAGTGATCATTATTTTATCATAAAAATTTCCTAGTTCAAAATTTAAAACAAATTTGAATGAATTAGGCATATTTATTATAAATAACTAAATCACATCCCCTAAATTGTCTGTTTAGAATTACGTAATGAACTGGGTAAATTGAATTAAAATGCAGTGATACTTTTAAAATCTATTAATATGTTTAAAATTCAAATTATAAATTAACCAAGATCTAAATTCAAATATAATAATAAAGGAAATAACATATAATAATAAAGTAACTTTTAGTTTTTGTATTATCAGATCAGAAAGGATAAATTTAAGGAATCGGAATTTTAAAATCTTTTTGTATCAAAATATTTAAAAATAGAGGAATTGACATAAAAAAGATTTTTGAGAAGGTAATTATCAAAAATTGTAGCACGAATAATTTTGAGTTTGAATTTGAATATAATCTAAATATGTGCATTCAATGAGACACATTGGCTGTTTTATTATAAATCTTGCTTCTCTTTTTCTCGGAAAGATGATAAAAATAGCAAATGCGTCAGAAGTCATTCTCATAAATCATTATCATAACCATTTAGAAAAGCATCACGAAAAAGATATGGGGGTGGAAAATGCTGATTATTTTCCTTACTTTATATTACCCTTTCCGTGAAGGAAACTCAACCTCAGGATTTCGAATAGAAAGTAAAACAGCTGCTCGTTTCTCTTGGAAGGGAACATTTATATGGATAATAACGACGCTATTTTTTTAGCAAGAAACAGCTATTTATATAATAATAAATCGGACTGTTTTTCAGCTATATATATATTAATTAATAGGATTGTATTTTTATACATAGGCAAATAAAAGATTTTCGACAAATTAATAGATGCAGTATTTCAATATTTAAACTAGACAAATACGAATTAATATTTACGAAATTGGTCCTTCAGCATTTTATCATTAAGAGTAAATCTGCATTCATTCTTTAGTAGACGTACAATATTACTTAATACTTCAAATTATTTGTATTTTGAGCAATGATATTTAAAACAGAATTTTAAAGTTTTTCATTGGATTTTAAATTACAAATAATAAGAAATGATTGTTAGGTCTTGAAATAAAAACTTACTAAAATATATCCCAGGTCACTGATAAATCTCAAATTTTAAATGAAACTGTTCTCACAAAAGAACCTAAAATTAACATTGAGAAATAATTTTACAGATTGAATGATGTCATAAAAGTCTAAATTTTTAATTTTGAACGCTATTTATTATTTAGTTGTAGGTAAAAATAAATTATTTTTGAAGCTATCGCTTTCTTAGTTTATATTGGAATATTTTCAAAAATTGCTGAATTCAATGCTATAAAATCAAACCTATTTTCATAAGATGAATAATAATTGAGTATAATTGGATGAAACTACAAAAAGCATCGCTCATTTATTTTATGTAATTTTAAATTAAATTAAAGAAATGATGGGGAAAGTATTCTAAATTCGACGAGAAGAATATCACTATATTTTAAAAGGTTATAAACAGACTTTCTTTTAAAGAGGGTAAAAAAAGAAATTGTTACATTAAAAGTTATAGAATACCCTTTCCCCTAAAAGTAGAAAACAATATTAGTTTTATTTATTGAAGCTGTAAGAAACTAAAGCATTTGAATATAGCAATTGCTTTAATCATTTCAAGTTCTAATCAATAAAATTAATAAAGCGTATCTATATGATTAATAGGCATCACAAAATGAGGGCATTATAAGACGTGAAGCATCATTATTACATTTAATCAGTGTTCCACAGCTCAATCTTTTATCGGCTTGATTGAATTATCTCGAAACAGGAATCAAATAAAGAAAAATAAATCCCATGTAATAGATTTTTTTTTTCAAATCAGAACTTTTTTGTTTGTCAGTATTTAACGAAGAATGTATTGAAAATTAATTCGTTCATGTTGCATTATATTTTTTTCTTCATTATGTAAATATAAAGATGTCTTGCTTAATATCTGTGTATTCTTTTGCATTATTTATGGTGTAACATTGTTAAAAAAATGGGTTCAATTAATTTTGCAAATAAATTTTGAGTTTCTTCCGAATTGGATGCTTAAAATAAATTTTATTTTTTCAGTTTCATATATTTGTAAATTTGTACGATTGATAAGAAATTGGGTGTGCGATTGATAAGAATTGGGTTGAGATTTTTTAGACAGAGAAAAGCCCATTAGAAGCATTTACCTAATTTAATGTCTATCTCCGTTTGAAGTAAAAGTGAAGGGCTGGTCTATAACCATTCCTGGCTTTCGTGTTGCTTATATACATTGCACTTTTTTGAATGTAGTATCGTGGATTCAGCTTTAAATATATTTCTAATATTTGGAACTTTCGAAAGTCTTGTTGAGGAAGGTGACGTCGATGTCGATATACCTATCCATCATGGATGTCCTACGTAAATAATAATTCTTTCCAAGGATCTTTAACAGAGGATTTATCTGACTTTATCTCGGCGGAATTTAAAGTCTTTCTTCATATTGAAGTAAATCTGGAGGGCTGGTCTATAACCATTCTGGCTTTTGTGTTGCTTATATACATTGCACTTTTTGTAATGTTGTATGGTGGATTCAGCTGTAAATATATTTCTAATATTTGGAACATTCGAAAACCTTGTTGAGGAAGGTGACGTCGATGTCGGTATACCTATCCATCATGGATGTCCTTCATAAATAATAATTCTTTCCAAGAATCTTAGAGATAGAGAATTTATATGACTTTGTCTCGGCGGAATTTAGCTATTGTTAGTATATTGATAATTTTCTTTATCTTCAACCAATATTAGTATTGTGGGTCAAGCTTTTGAACATGCTATCCCTACATCTTCATCTATGCGCTTAATTTATAGAATTTCTAGCATGTTAGCATTTTAGGGAAAGGAGTTTAAATGGCCTGTTTTCCTTAATTGGGGCCAATTTTGTTATGCCATATCAAAGATCTATCTGCTCTAATGCAATTAGTTTTGAATGTTTATTTTCTTATGCAGCAATAAGGAAGTCAAAATAGCTGAGACTCTAGAGTCTTTGATGAAGTCTGTCTTAATAGAATCATTTGTTTTTATGACACAGTGAAGGTATCCAGAATTAGATTCTTATGGACAGAATAAAAGTTAAACCTTCCTATAAAGGAAGTTTTAGCCGAATTTTTCTCTCTAGTTTAGATTTGTCTGGCATCGGAAAAAAGTTCTCAACTGTTTAGAATAGATTCCTTGGACAGTTCATACTTTTTAAATTGTTGCTTTATTGCCTATTACACCTGGCTGAACATCCTTTTCGCATCCAAAGACAAGCTAACGCTTTGTTTCGGTACATTTTTGGCTTCATCTGATTTATTTATATTCTGAAAAATAGCTATCGGTATTCTTCTGCCAGAGTGAAGAATATTTCCTTTCATCAAGGTATTTGTTACTGGGAAAATAGAAAAATATCTCTTGGTGACTAGCTTATCGAAGATGTTGCGCTGTCCTCCTTATATTGCTTGCTAAGCATGACTGCTTCAAATATTCTTTTACCACTTTTGGGCTTAGTCAAGGCATTTGTTTAGGATATTAAGGTCTTATATATTTCTGTACTTAAATACTTTCTTCAGAATATCTCGATATCTATGTTTCGGAAGCTTTTTTTTGTCGCTATTTCTAATAATAGTCTCAAGCTGAGAAATTAAAAAAGTTGTTTTATACAGAATATCACGTGAAAATGGGTAATCCTCTTTGATAATCTTAGGGAATTGGTCGCCGAGCTCGATTTCTTTTAAGAGACTTACAATGCTCAATATTTTTTGTTTCTGTGTAAATACCATTTCTTTTTTAAACAGTACATGTAAAAAAAAAAGTTGTGAAGATTTTTTGTAAAATCGAATTAACTAAAATCACCCTAAAGGATTTGAATGCTATATTTTTTTGTGCGATAGTGGCAAGTTTCGAGTTTTAATAAAATATTTATGTAATTTTTTACCATGAGAAAAAGAAGCAATCAATTCAATACAATTAATTTTCATTCAGGAATTGAAATGTTTCTTATTTAAAAAATAATTCTGAAACCTTTATGAAAAGACGATCTCTATCAAAGATCAACACGGAACTGGGAATGAGAAGATTCCGGTACAGTGGTTGGTTCTCGTTTCTTTGGTATGATATAGGGCTAAATCGTCTCTACTCCGATGACAGGACTTGTTTTCTAAAGTGAAGTATTGTACCACAGCTGGTGATAACATTATAACTCAACCATAGTTATCGACTCAGTGCTGTTAGGATGATTGTCATTTAGTTATCCCGGATTCTATGTCAGGACGGGGGTGACTCATTTTTGTCCTTATGAAAGTTCGAAGCGAAAATTTATCGGTTCACAAATTGAATTATACGTAAGAATTATGGATTTTTCGGCACGCGAAAATAAACATTTTTTCTTGTGAGAAGTTCTTAAATCCTAATAATTTATTACTTATTATTTTATTATAAAATATTACTGTAAATGTTTATTTCGAAGAACAAGAAATGGACTTTAAAATATTAAGCAAAACGATTTGGTACTCTCATGAATTTTCCAAGAACTCACGCATTCACATAATTTCTTTTTTTATGAAACCATGCTAAAATATAGTTAGGTATATATAGTTAGAACTATTCCCTGAAATTTGGCTCTTAACTTAAATCATGCCGAACTAATTAACTGAAACTAAACATTCCTTAAAATTTTCTGTATTCAAAATAAACTTAACTTTCCATCTCGCATAAAATATCCTGTTTTTTATAAAAGGGGTAAATTTTCAACCTTGTCTAAATGATTTTTCCCACGAAAAATATTAGATGGCTCTACTTTTCTATATTCAAGAAAACTTTCTTCACAAGCATTCAGATGAACCATGCAGATATTACTGTTGAAGTATAGCTGAAATCAAGTTTTGCTGCTCACGGGTTTTTGGCAGGAAAAATTACTTTATCCCTTTTTGGATGAAAGTGATGGTCGATCTATTAAATTATCCCTATTTTCTTCCTCATTTATTTTAAGAAAACAGGTTCGTATATCTTATTTTTGATACTGATCTGTTTATGAAAATACAGTTTGACTTTTTTTTTCTACTCTTTCTTTTCGTTCTTTCGCTTGTTTTCAACTTTGCGTTCGTTCGTAATCATGAAAGGCTATTATGTTCCTTATTTGAACGTTCCCTGCCATTCAATAGTATTGATTTCTGTGTTGAATAAAATATCATATAAACAATAAAATGTGAGTTAGAATATTCAATAAATTAAAATTCATGTTCATATACTTTGAACATTTAGTAATCTTGTGATGTTATTTTAGAAAAAATACACAGATAAATGGATTTTTTAGTTTAATTAAATTAAAATTCCGGTTTTAAAACGATACTAGGGGTATTTTGTGACCGATCTCACAATTTTGAACTATGATCAGATGAAGAGGATGACACTTGAGCTAGTACCCCTTTCTCAAACTTCCATACCAGGAGGGGGACGTTTGGTCTCCGACGGATTTATTGTGCCCCAGACCCACTTACATGACAATTCTTCTGAAAAATGTGGTCTCAAACCTCTAAACATCTTGCTGCGAAGCCTAGACCTTACTACTAAGCCATCGAGACCTATCTGGTAAAGAAAAACAGAGAAAATTAACTTCCAAAGCATTGTAAGCTTAAAAATTTAACTAAAAATATAATTCATCCCATCTGAAAAGATATTATCAGAGTTTAACTCTTCTATCCACATGCACTTTAGAAATAGACGTGAGAGTTCAGTTTGATTCAAAATTTTAAATAATTCTATTGTATTTTATTACAACGCTAATATAAAAATTTTCTTCTTAATATATGAATATTTTTTCCTTGCAAATAATTTAAAAGCCCGATTAAAAAGATATGATTTTGTGAATCTGAGCTGGGTTTTTTTTAATACTATCCCTGGAAATACTCGCTAGACGAACTTCACCGTCTGCTGCCCGTGGGCTACTTCAAGTGCAATAGCACACCTGTACCCTAATTATAGATAACTCAAGAATGTATTAAACGCAACAATTACAAGTTTTGGAAATTTCTAGGATTTTCTTAACAAAAAATAATAAAAAATTCGTTATTAAGTTTGGTAAACTCTTTATTAATTTTGGGTGCATGATAGCGAGAAAATATTTCACTGTGATTAATTATTTGGATTAAAAATCCCTACATTCGTTAATTTTATGAAACATTTTTTCAAAAAAGTGCAACATCAAAATTTGGTAAATGAATGTTTGTTTTGTGTTACTGTAATTAATATATCAAAAGGAAAACAACCGTTAAATTTAGTTTCAGCAATGCTAAAAGATAAAAGACGAAATGAAATTAGTTTGATTTTTATCAAAGCGGTAAAAATTGCTTTTCAAATCTTGTAATTATGGAAAATGCGAAAATTTTCGTCATTATGGGGGAAAATATGCGATAATTTAATTGGTATCGGAAAATTTTTAATTTTTTGAATTTTAAAACCTGTTATAAAATTTTTACAATTTTTCCTAGACTTACTTTCGAAATATCACGAATAATATAGCGAAATTGAATAATTTTTCTCACGCGAAGACATAGTTATTAACGCTCACACCTGCGACTGAAAAGTGATAATTGATGGGTCGAAGCGATTTCATCTTTTTCTCATGGTTGATACTGAAAATTATTTCTTTCAAAGACCAGCGGGTGGTTCTCAAACAGTTGGGCTTGCGAGTGCCGCATTTAGAGTCGTTATTCGTTTGCAGTAATTAAAAAAGAAAAAAAACTACTGGAAGGCAAATTATAATTGCCGTGACACAAAATTTATCCCTAAAGTACTAGGATATGATATACAGAATATTGAATTTTTCAGACTATTCCTAAACGCAGACGTAGTAAAAATGAATACAGTGTGTTCTCAAGCGTCATAGAAATATTCATCATCATCTCTTGATAATTTTTATAATTCAAAATTACAAAATATACGCAAAAATGTACTCTTGTGTTTTTGGTATCATGTTTGGTACTAAAAATTATTTCTTTGAAAGACCAGTGGGAGGGGGTTGAGTGGTTGAGTTGGGAGTTGGCATTTAGTTGATTTTGCTAGTGGCGCATAGAAGGTCGTTGCTCATTTGCAGAAATATAAAAGGAAAAAAATGAATGAATGAAAGGAAAAATATATATTCCGAAAGTCAAATTAATATTGCCGAGACATTGAATTTATCCATAAAGTACTAGCATATGATATAAAGAATGTTTTTTTCCCGGACTATTCCTAAACGCAGACTGTAGTAGAAAGGAATATAATATTTTCTCAAGCGTCGTAGAAATATTCATCATCATCTCAAGATAATTTTTATAATTCAAAATTACAAAATATACTCAAAAATGTACTCTTGTGTTTTTGGTACCATGTTTGGTACTGAAAATTATTTCTTCGTGAGACCAGCGGTTGGTTTTGAGTGGTTGTGTTGCAAGTTGGCATTTGTTTTACTAGTGGCGCGTTTAGAGTCGTTACTCGTTTCCAGAAATTAAAATAGGAAAAAGAAAAGAAAAAAAAAGAAAAAATCTGAAAGTCAAATTAATATTGCTGAGACGCTGAATGTATTCCTAAAGTACTAGTATTTAATATATAAAATATTGAATTTTTCAGACTATTCCTAGACTAAGAATGCAGTAAAAATGAATACAATGCTGGCTCAAGTGGTCATAGAAATATTCATCATCATACTCTGATAACTTTTATGACTCAAAATTTCAGAATATACGAAAAATTTTATTCTTGTTTTTCCCCTTCGCTTTCCTATTATTAATACATTTTTTCACTTGTAATCGTTTTGTTGTAGAATACCTACTAAAATTAACAAATATAATTGTTTCAAAATTCAGATTGCAATTATTTCCGAAAACAAAAATCTAAATGGGAATAAAAATCAAAAATAAATACATGATAGCTTGAACATCCTTTTACGAGGTGCTGTAAAAGTTATAAAAATTTCTTACGAAACCTTTCTCTTGACACTATGAATAAGACGCCATTTGTTTAAATAATTTTCTGTCAAGTATAGCAGACATCCAACTACTTCAATTCGAAACTGTGATCTATAAAGACATATATTCATAAGCCCTTTGACACATAAATTCACGAAATCAATAGCTGTGTGTCCTCATCTGCTATACAGATTCCAGGCCCATACGATCCCTCATAAATTTAAACTTTTATTGTTCTCAGGAATCTCAACTGACCCATTTAGAGTGTCTACAGCTAAATAACAAAACTAACAAAATACTGTCACCTGTAAAGTCCACGCTTAGTTGAGATTCTGAGCGAGGTTGCTTCTCATCCTATATTTAGAGAATGAAATGCCACCCAAATAATGCAAAATGGTACCTGCTATTTTATTTATGTGTTCCGAAAAAGTAGAGAAGATTTGCTGCAGGTGGTTCCACAGACCTGGGTATTCAAAGAAGGAATTCTTTTCCGAGCCAGCACATCATATTTGAAAAATTGAAATCTTCAGTGAAATTTGTTTTGAATTTTAATAATATTTTAGATTTTATTTTAAAAGAATCTCACAAAGATCTCGACCAAACATTTCTTGTTATATACAGTGGGTGTTAAAACATATTTGTGATTGTTCAATCAATGTATAAAATGCAAAGATTTTTTCAAAAAAAAAAATTGATATTGATAGATTTTACTTCTTAACTTTAAGTCTGCATCGTGATGTCCATGAAAGAAGGAATTTTCGTAAAATTTTCTGTGATATCGATTGATATTCCTCTTCTAGTACTTACCAGGATCCATCAATCGTGGTGGGTTTGAGCTTGAAAATAGTTTTTTTTCAATGCACCAAAGACCATTAGTGAAACTCAGATGACTTTTCTGGAATATGGTGAAACAGTATACATGTAATACTTGTATCAGTCCTTATATTTTGGAGGAATACAGAGGTATGACTTGAAACCTTGTTTTGATAAAGTTTTAGTTCTTGAAAGTCATTGGCATAAATAAATAGAATTTCTGCAGTAAATATCGGCCTTAAAATTCTTTCTTGATAATACTTCGAGTCAATTTTAACATTTTTCCTGGCTCTTCTTATTTTTCTTTTCTCATTGAAGAAACCCCCTATGACAATCATAAATCTCTAATTAAAATTTTCTTAGCATTTACGGAATTTGATGACGTATTTTTTTTCTCATTTTCGGTAATAAATAGATATGTTTTTGTCGCAGTCATTTAGGTAAATACAAGCTTCATTAAGGGGCGCAACGTATTTTCATTTATCTCCTATTATGTAGTTTCCTGCCGACGTCTTAGCACAAAGATAACGCGTCTTCCTCGTGATCTGGTCGTCCCGGGGCCAAATCCCGGTCAGTGCATGGTTGTTCTTCTGTGTACAATTTGTGAGGTGAGAGAATGTTTCCCTCTGTAAAAAGGGGCTGTGAATGTGATGTGTGTCATCTTCATATACTAGAAGTCAGACTTCTGCCCTCAGGTGCTCAGAGGTCCACACACTTTGTAGCTACTGCACCCCTCCTTCCGTTGTAAAGCGGACACGTCATCATCAAGTAGCTTTCATATAGGTTTCTGCAATTTTTCTGCATTGAACAACATACCTAGGCAAAAGCTGGTACACGTTATGTTTTTTAGCTTTCTGTAAAACTGGACGTCTTGGTTTATTATTCTATTTATTGTTTCTAGATATGTATTTAAAAACTGTTGGCGTCTATTCACTTATTATTACCGGTTCCTCTCTTTCGTGATTTTGCTTGAAGGCTTCTTTCCATGCAAAAGTAATGATGGTGAATTTGCTCTTTCCAATCAATAGTGACGTTTTATTTTATTTTTTGCTCAAAAATATTATTACCATGCAATTCACAGTGTTTTTAAACTACAAAATAAGAATATTTCTTTTCTTAAACATGTATACTTCAATCTGCAGCTTGCTTACATACACTATTTTAAAAGAAAAATAAATTAAAAAATGACGATATTTTTCAATTCAAATAATTAGTTGCTACCGCAAAATTGTCTTCCAAAACAATAGTTTTTAAGAATTTTTTAATTGAAATCGCTCAACAAACATGTTTATACCTCTGTAAATTATGTGCTAGGTTACTTTGGAAACAGTTTGAACAAAACAAAAGAATGGCGTCTCTGCTCTGTAAATAAATGCTTTAAGGATTTGTCTTGTGACACGATTTTCCGGATTGCACGAAAAAATTATTCAAATAAATAAGAAACTTGGCCTTGCTATATGTGCATTATGAATTTAAGAATGCTGTACAAAATTCATTCAATTTTCAGATGCTTTCAAGCGTAATTATTTTTTCTTGATCCTTAAAAAATCCAGCACACAAACTTCTCATATATTCCAGTTTCCATACATGCTTATATCACAATAATTCTTATTTTTGCAATATTAAAAGGATCGATTCTTTCACTTTATTAACGGACATTCGTAGAAGAAGACTTTTGAGAGAGTTTTATGAAAAATAATTAAGCAAATATAATTTTTTTAAAAAAAATACAGAAGCTACGAAATTGTCAAGTAATGATTCTTTAAGAAATCTTGAAGAGATAAATAAGCATAATATATTTTCTTATTAGTTTCACGTTTTTTTCTCCAAATTGATTTATTTCCATTGATAATAATCAATAACTCATAATTTGCATAATAATTAGATATTGGTTCTAATTCAGTAAAAATTATTTTATTAGAACTAAATGATCGGAAGTTTGGAATATCTCGGCTAATATGGATGGTCCTGTAATTTTCGTTTATTATCAGATTTAAAAGAAAATTAATTCAACAATGAAAAATATATTCATTTGTATTTCCGAGTTTCTTATAAGGGGCTTTTTATATCAAATAATTTCAGTTATTTTTCCAATCTTTTTTATATTTATTTTATTTAGATATCTAAACCTCGTGTTAAGCAACGATGAGAAATGTGCTTAAAATTCAAATCTGTGCTATGCGCTATTGTAGGAAAATATGAAATGAAAAAAATTATTATATTTGATGATACGATTAATTATTTGTTTGAAATGATTTTATTTTATCCTATATTCAAAAATATGGAACCGACAAAGTTATATCCCAGAGATTGAGTTTGATTAATATATTTATATATATAAACAAACATGTTTACTAGAAAGCAGATCAGCAAATTATTAAAGCTTCTGTTTTCGTATCTCTGTAATTTAAATTTCCAAAAATGCAAATATATATTTACTTCAGAAAAGGATAAAAAATAATCTATTAATGTTTGGCTATTGAATCGATATCATATCTGCTCTGCATGATTTAATGCTTATCATTTTTTCCAACAAATTATTTTTATTGAAATTTATTCTTGGTTTTCATAATTGAGTTTACTTTGCAGCTATTCCAAATAAGCTATTTACTTTTTCAAAATGGCAATTTATTTTTTTCACTAAGGTATTGGAATTTCAAATGAATAAAATTAATCTAACCTTTTAAGTATATTTGTATCGAATTTGATGCTGTCATTTTTTCTCTTAAATATTTTGACTATCAGACCTAGTTTTATCAAATATTTCTGACACAAATCACTACTTAAATTATGACAATATATCTGTTATTGTTTATTGAAAATCATTATTTGTAAGTATTCATCACTCAATTTTTAGAAACTAAATTTTTATAGGAAACTTAAAAAGCGATTCGTATCTTCGAAGATACAAATACTTTCGAGAGTAACTGCAAAGCTACAAAAGGATAAAAAGGAGAATTTCCTCTGCTTCTTTTTAGACCTCGCATCTAGAAATGTTTAGAGTACTCATTCTTTAATTAGTGCCAATAATTTTTCTGAATTAATTCTTAGAAAAATACTTAATGTTATTAGCTACACAACTTTTATCATTCTGCTTAACGAGTCTAAACACGAGCAGAATGTATGCTAGACTCGTAATTCTAGAAATAAGTTTCGGAGATAACACTATCACATTACTCAGCTAAAGAAGTAAGACTTATTCTTGAACGTAAAGTTTTCTCACTCAAGTACCAAAAAAATACTGTAACTAGTCGATTTCTTCCACAATTTAAATAAGATTTACTTTCGTTCAAGGATATTAATTTTAATAAAGAAGACAACTGCACTTAAAAAAAGCCTTACAGTTGTAGCCGACTTTAAAGTTAAACTTTGTGATGAATTTTCTTTTCTCTTCAAAGTTCAACTCTTTCTTGGCTGAAGCTGTAATTTAAGAGCGAATCTTTGAGGTTTCTGTTCAGATGAATAATTAATCCTTTTCAGTCTGGATTTGATAAATTGCTCCATTCGATAAATGAAAGGATCTCAAGCAATTATAAACCTGAAAAGTATTCTAAAAGTAGATTTTTTTTAACCAAGAAGAAAACAAGTCTGAGCCATGAATTATCTGAGCTTTTAGTTAACTAAAGGGTATCTGTTTTTGGCTTTCAAATTAAATGTTTCCCGATTTTGATCCTTTTATCGATTTTAAACACTCTGCATAAAATTATTTTATTGTAAAGGATATACCTCTATAATTTATATTTAAGTGCAATTTTAGATATTAATTTTTAAACTGAAATATATTTTTATAGAAGATTTTAATATTTATTAAATGATTTAAGTAGTAAAAAAATTAAATGAGTTTGAAGTGGGAGAAATTAAGTTCAAATAAGAAATATCACACCACTGAAATACAAAATCTGTATTTTATTCTTTCTTTAACTTTACACCAAATTTAAGAAATATGCGTGATTCTCTCATCAAATAGGTGATTTCTTTCAAAAAGACGTTCAAGATTTTCTGAATGGGAATTTTAACTAATTCTGTTAGAAAACATCAGTCTTTATTGTTCACGAGCTTTTTGAAACTACATTATTTATTTTTGTTTCTGATTTCCAATATACTGTCTGTCCATAAGGAGATCTCTGACCGACAGTCGTCTATGTTTACGGCGGGCGTCATAGAAACAGGTGTCGATAGGGAGGATCTATTTTGAATGGGTGGAATCGGGCGGAAGTCTGGCGAGTTATTCTTTATCTTGGCGAAAAAATGAAGCGATAAAAAAACTATTGCTCATTCGTCTTCTCGCTTTACTGCAGTTGCTCGTATCTTTATATTTGCTTAGCTTATTTCTTTTATATTTTATTAATATTTTCTTTGGTTAATATTAACTACATTTCAATATTTAATAATTTTTGTCACTTGAATTTTGAGATCCTTTAAAATGCCTTTTCGATTTAAGAATGGAGAGACTTTAAAATCACAAGCACGTAAAATTGTGCATAATGTTATAGAATTTTGCTTGTAACTTGCTGAAAATTCGTATTGGGAAAAAGATGGGATTTTAGAAGAAATAGTGGATGAATTAGTTTTTCAGATTGGAAGTACTGAATCGGATTCCGATTCAGAAGAAACGGAATCTTGTGACAGTGATTTAGAATTCTTTAAACTGAAAGTACACAATTGTCACTCGATCTCTGCCAGTTTTGCACTCTTTTAATAATAATTAATGTGTTTTATAAATAAAAATTGAATTTTAAAATTGCTTTTTTTCATTTCAATTAATTTAATCATAAGTTATAGAAGATATAGAATTTTATTTAGTTTATTTCCTGAAGCTACGAAATTTATTTGATTCCTTTTTTATTATTTTCTATTTTTTCATTAATGTGCTCTTGTTTTCTGTTATTCAATATGTCGATAATCAAAAGTTTCAACTTAACATACTTTTGATTATCCTTATTTTTTTAAGTTTCGTTAAAAAAATATTTGAAAATTTTATTTATCTTATAGCTTTTATTTATCTTATTTGATAAAATGTAATTGTTAATTTTGAGTTTCGAAAAATAGCATACATATCAAAAATAAATAAATATATTTATTTATTAAAAAAAACTTTTTGGAGAGGTTTTAAGCATATTTAACAATGGATATTTTACTTTGTAACAGAATAAAAGCAACCGTTTATAAAAATTATGAAATGATTATGATTATTATGTTATTATTTTTATGTTGAATTAGACAGATTACTTCCCGTTTGCTGCGGATAATTTGATCTTAAGAAGTTACATAAATTTAAAACAAATAAAATGAAAATTAATTTTTTGTCATGCTGGATTCTACTTATTTTTTTTTCTTGTGCAGTCGTTAGACATATAAATAATTATTCGGTTTTTCTATTTGATTTACTCTGTTCTTTCTGTACTAATCAGATAGGAATTTCTGTATTATTCTAACAGGAATAATATATTTTTTTCAAAATTCCAAGTACGCAAATGATTTTCAGCCCAGTGAATTATTTTTCGAATTTGCTTTCAAAATTTAAAGGCAATATATCAACACCGCCAATTAGGCGCTAAACGCGCCAACGTAAGAAACTTGAATGCATTTTTACCTCTGCGAAATGGACTCTTCCTGCAGTAACCTGTTTCTATAACGACCGCCGTAAACATAGACGACTGTCGGCCAGAGATCTCCTTATGGACAAACAGTATACTCCTTTCCTTTTCTTGTTGCAAATTTTGTTTCAGGTATCTTAAACTTATTTTCTTCATATAATCTAAAACATATTATATACGAACGATAAGCATGAATCAAATCTGTCATTTCTGTCAAATGAATAATAATTTCTTCCTTATTACACTAATAATAAGGAAGCTATATGTGTGCAACTTCACTCAAAATATAACGGCATGCATTTGACAAAATATAATAGCACAATTACCTTCCATGTTTCATTTCTATTTCTGTTTCAGACGTGTCTGTAATTTCTATAGAAATTTCACTTTAAGAAAATTATTAAAATAAAGAACATAAAACACTCTAGATGGTGTATACTGGAGAATAATACTTAGAAAAGGGTTTAGAAAAGCCATATTTTTTTAATAATATATTTTATTTAGTGATTTGTGTTCAAGAAGGAATCAATTATTAACGCTTTAGAATAAATATATTCCCTTTTTCAACTATTAGTGAATTATTATTATTTATATTGTGGAAATAATTTGGGAAGCACCCACAAAACAGTAACCAGGAACTAAATCATTGCGTTTTTGAAAAAGATAATTTGCATAATTATTTACTTAATAGGTTTTAGAAAGCCATTAATGTATTAATCTAAAGGATTGATTAGGAGGTGCAATTCCTAATGAGAAGTTGGCCCAGATACGGTTCTTTTGCTCATCCCAGTAGGCAACTGATTCCATTATTTTAATTTATTGCTATTAATATTGAATATCCAATTGCAATTTTATGAAAATATTTTTCCTTCTCTATGCGAGAAGATTTAAAAAGTCCAATTCTAAAATAGGTTTTCCAAATCCTGTAAACTTGTATTTGATTCCCATTCAAGCTCTGATGGTCAACATAATATTGGTATATTATATTTATTGAATGCTTGTGGGACTGGTAAAGGGTAAGTGGGAACTAATTGTTTTTTTTTTGTCTTCAGTTTGGTGAATAGGTAAACATTATTTAATATTTCACAATCACATTGGATTCTCGCCATTTCTTCGAAAAGTAATTGTATTCTATAGATTATTTAAAGATATCCTTTATTCAAAATGGTCTCTCCCACAAATCATTTTAGCAGAAAATCAGGTTAAACTTTCAGACAGGGAATAAAAATTTTAGCCCTTGTTTTACTATTTTAATTCAACTCAAAGCTCAGAATAGATCGTCAATATCGATAAAATTGATACTGTCTTCACAATAAATAGTTAAGCATCTTCCCCTCCAGCGACAAAGAAAAAAAAACAATCGAAACCATTTACCAACTTTTTGCCTCAAATCATTGCTGTCAATTTGTCTTTCAAAAGATCTTTCTAAGCCGTTATTCTTCATTCTTCGAATAGCTCTGATGCAGATTTTTCAATGGTTTATCTTTTATCTCTTAAGTGATGTATCAATTATTATTTCCCCTCTGAATCATTAGCAAGCTAAAAGAGTAAAACTTGTTTTTTCCCCATTAAATTTCTCACTTCTTCTGCATAAGTGGCGGGCTTTATCAGTCTAGATTGATTTTGTGCCGCTACTGGTTTCTGGGCGATTTCTCCCCTATTATTTCGGTCATATGGATCTTTTTTCTATTCCTGCAATTTTTCTGGAGAGGGGGACATCGTCAAATTCTTCCATTTGAATTTAAAGAGATAAAAAAATACCATTTCTCGTTTGTCTCTTTGTAACGCTTAGATAATTCAGTGTGGAATTGCTGACGTTATGAAATTTCTTTGAGATTTTTTTCGATGGATGTAATATTTCCATGCTTGACTTTCTTTTGCGGATCGGATGAGGTTGAGCTGAAAGATGTATCTGAAAAAAAAATGTCAATAGAAAATTCGAAAAGAATCTAAAGAAAAAAAAATCCAAGCAGCTGTGGCTGGGCTGCTTGGATTTTTTTCTTCGTGTATTATATATATATATATATATATATATATAAGAACAAAGAGCCGGCTTTCTGGCACAGAGGTAGCGCGTCTTCCTGGTGCCGTGGGAGTTCCGGTTCAGGCATGGTTGTTCTTCTGTGTGTTATCTGTGAGATATGTGACTGTGTTACCCTGTAAAAAGGGGCTGTGCAAGCGACTGTGCTGATTGGGTAGCTAAGTCGTACTCTTGGCCCAAGTTGGCGTTACTTCAAAAACAAAAGACGCTCCTTACGGCTTAAAATCTGTTGATAAATATCAGTGGGGCTTGTCCATGACAAGTGCCATAAGAAACAACAACAACAGAACAAAGATGAAATAATTTTATAAATCTAAACCAAATTATAAAATATACATTACGAATTGTGAATTTTTCGGGTCACAAGGGTTAATTCTTTTAAGACAATTGTCAAAAACCTATAGAAGAAAAAATCCCACCTTTTTTTTGGAATCCCTGCCTGATGGTGACCCCTAAGAAAGTCATTAGGCTCGATTTCTTTTCTTATTGGTTTTACTTTTGGTTTACTTCTGCTTTGACTCTAGTTTTACTCTCATTTTTTACTTTTGTTTCGGTTCATCTATCTGTCTGTCTGTCTGTCTGTCTGTCTGTCTGTCTGTCTGTCTGTCT
>JAOUZG010016587.1:2909013-2919597 GCA_026289955.1 Argiope argentata | reverse complement strand
CTCTTTCAAAAATATGAATAATTTTTAAACATACAATATGGAACTTCATTATTTTTTAACTTAAATTAAAACTTTTGAGTCATCTCTCAATTTTACATCTTCGCTGATAAAGGGTAAATCAATACTGCGGAAAATGAAGATAACACTCTTTTCCATAACAATTCTGTCCAAGATACGACATATGTTTTATTCCTCTGGACGGAAATGAATTCCACCAAAGAAATGCCGAAAGAAAAGCCAGATGGCGACCGACCCTCCTTGTTCTTCTGCCAATCACAAAATCATTCCTGAAACCACAAAAAGTAAAAGCTCCACTCACTGAATGAAAGCCATAACGACATTCCTGCCGCTTTGGAGATAGATTCTTGCAGTCGCCGCATTCATTTGCAGTAGGTACACAGACAACCAGACTGTCCTCGGGTGCTGTCGCTTTGGAGCATTTCTATACCGTTTTAGAATTTGAAATTGGACGAAAGAAGTATTTTCAAAAAGGATCCATACAGAGAAAAAACTCATGCTATTTCTGGAGTATGGGTAGATAATTAGTTCTCTTACTGACATATCTTATCTCAGATTTTGAGTTTAAGATCGCATCTGGTTGTAAAATTCTACTTAAAAGTTATTTTTACTCTATTCCAGATAAAGCATGTTGGATAAAGATCGTTTCAAATACGGAATTATACCATAAAAGCTGTATTTTCAATATTCTAAAATTAATGCGTGTTTAATATTGCATGTTTGTACCTATTCTTGTGAAATTATGCGCCTAAGAATGGGACATATATGCATTTATTCTACTGCCAATAACAAAAATAATGATGAAAACTCTTTTTTTTATTTGTGTAAAAAAGTATATTATGAATAACTTTATACAATTTACCTTACTTAATACACTATTATTGAAATGTTGTGTTGTTGGGCTTATAAAGAGCGTCTGAAATGTTTGTTGTTGTTTTACTTATGGCATTTGCCATGGGCAAGCCCCGATGATACATCAGCATTTGTTAAGCTGAAGAGTATGCGTCTTTTATTTCAAGTAGCGCCAACTAGGGCTAAGAGTACCACTTTAGCTACACACTCATCACATTCGCTTGCAAAACCCCTTTTTACAGGAAGGCACAGTCACACATCTCATAGTTAGCACAGCCATGCCCTAACCGGGACTCGAACGCGGGACAACCTGAACACGAGAAAGACGTGCTACCTCTGTGCCGGCTGAACTTTTTACAGACCAAGGAACTAATAAGCTAATTTTTTTTGTTTCTATAAGATCATGAGAACATAAGATTTTATTCAGAAATAATTTTGAAATCAATTCGACACGCATTCAATAATCTCTTTAATTTCTAATCATATTTAAGAGTTTAAAGGCATCAATGGAATGCATTGTAATAATATAATTCACCATGTTTAATGATTATATATTATTATTTTCTTCAAATCTTCTATAGAATGCATAAGATTCTCTAAAATATGTAGGAATTAAATTAAAAAATAGTTCAAGATGTGAAAACAAATGACGTCATTGATATTTTGACAAGGGAAATGAAGACAAATCTTTACAGCAAGAAAAAATAAGGCTAAGTGAAGTGTGCAAAACCTTTTTCTTCTATATTCTCTACGCTTTCTATAAAGTGTTTCTATCACTAATGCAGATTTCATAATAGGTAGTGCAAAAATATCAGCGTATTTTAAAAGCTTTCTGACGTGTCCTTTTTACAAAAAGTATGGAGACAAGACCTCATTTCCTCACGAGAGGAGTTCAAGAAGTTTTTGTCTACCCAGCATAAATGTCTTTTGGTACAGCCATTTTTTAGAAATTTGCTATTTTATACACTTAATGCTTACCAATTCTACAATTATTCGCTCGAGAATCGTTGGTTTTGCAGTCTATTAACCCTTTGCGATCCGAAAAATAATTAGATACAAAATTATTCACCCAATGCAAAGATTTGTTTATTGCTATGAAAAATAAATATATATAATTTTTAAGTCGAATATCTTAGAAAAACTAATCTACATCTCTTAACCATTATGTAGGTATTTTTAACAATTAAATTTGAAAAATAAATAAATAAAACATCAAAATGATGCACAATCTTGAATGGTGAGTCAGAGGCACCATCGGATTGCGAAGGGTTAATTTGTAATATAAGTCTTCTTTTGTATTTCTACTAGAACTTTTTTTCGTAAAACTATGCAAAGTTCTATATTAGCGTATGTTTCATGATGCTTTACGTCAATGCAATGCAGCGTCCTTTAAATATACTTTCAAAATTCTCAAATTTCATATGAAAAATTGAGTTTATATGCTTTATCTCTACCATAATCTACAAATCAATCAGATATCTACCGATTTTCTTGTATATATTAAAATTTTCATTGCTAATCCAATAGAAATGTTCAGCATGAAACAAAGCTTTCTGATGCTCTTTGCAAAGTTTAAACTATATTGTATCGAGATCAGGTTCAGTAGCTGTAACTTTTAAAGATTATTATATAAAGCTTCATTTAAACATATTAATGACCTAATGCAATAGATTCACCTAGACTGATTAATTTCTAGGATTTCTTTCTGGCCATCTTTTTTCTTCATTACCCAATTCTACATTTTTTTCAATCACATATTTAAAAACGTTCAAATATTTATAAAAAACGATTTAAAAAACAAAACAAAAATGACTTTTGAAACATAAATTAAAAATAATCAACACGATTTGAACAATTTTAAAACAAACATTCAAGGTGAATTATGACATTTTAATCAACCTTAAATAAATTCTCCAAAGCCGAGGAAAAACTCCAGGACACAAATTAAAAAAACAAAGTACGCTGTAACTCTTGTAATTACTTTCAAGTTCTTAATACCAACTAGAAGAGCTTTAGCAATTCGAAAAAATTCTAGACATGGTCTTTTTGCTATTAATCTTAATTTTTACGAGGAAAAAAATACTATGAAAAATGAACGAAACACTATCGCTAATTTATCAAGTTAAAGCATGGCTTTACTGTCGAGAATAATGCAGTATAGGTATTAAAACAGCTTTAAAAAGAAAGCAAACACATTTCGAAAGAGATTTAATGCGATGTACTATTATTACTATTTAAGTTACTCAATTTAATCAAAAATTTTCATTTATTTATAAAATATAATTCTGCATCGTTTGAATATTCATTTTATTAATTGCGAAAAAAAACCTGAAATGATTTTTAACACAGGGTATTTGTCCATTTAAACTTCTATGAATGAAGAACTTAAATTCAATTGCATTCTTCATATTTGTATTTTCTGAATGTATTCTTATTCATCATGGTTATAGTGAGTCCTCCTTCAGTGTTTAAACATATCATGATCTTTTTCACACTTACTGTCAAAATGTCTCCATTCATCTTTATTCAAATATTTTCACCAATCTTATTCATTTCTTCAAAATATTTGAGGGGAATCTTCATTTTATTGATTATAAGAAATAATATCAATGAGGATAAGAAATAATACTCATGTAAAATTTAAGGAATAAGAATTTTGATTTTTATTAAATTGTCGAATACTAAACTTATATTTGCAAATAAAAGGGTAGCAATTTTAATTTTTTTTTTAAATTCACGATTGATTTTATTTAAACAAGCTATGCAATAGCAAATTGCGTATCAAAAAATATACATATGCATAACGTTTCTTAAGTCTGCAACCTGAAGATGTAAAACAAACGCTTAGAGTCGCTATATAACAATAGATTGCTGATATATTTTTCATTCAAGTTTTTAAAAAAACGAAAGGAAGAAAAAGAAACTGAAAAACATTTTCAAAGTTGATTTTATGTATTAAAATATATGAATCGTGGTGGCTATAGTAATAATAATCTCCTTGATTTTTTTTTAAAAAAAGAAGCGTTTAGTCTTTCTTTGCGTGATAATGAAAGTTTCCATCATAACATTTAGTGACCAAAAAATTTTACAAAAAATAGGTGTACTATAAATTAGTTGTTTATGGCTATTGCGTGATCGGGAACGCAATTGTTAAAAAAATATCAGATGTTACAATCATTATAGTAGGTTTGCACGTCATTTCGTAGTTTATTGTGGTTAGAAAAAACGTGTGATTTTTTGAATATTTTTTATAACTAATTTAAGACTTTTTTGCTAATAAAAGTGATAAAGAGTAGTGAAATTAGAAAGAGAGGTTCATTGAAGATTTTATAATCAGCTTAACATTATTTTACATTATATATTTATATTGGGATTTTCAAAACTTTTTTCTATAATCTAGAGCATGAATTACATCACCCTGATCTTTTTACAAAAAAGAAGAAAAAATATACAAAAAAGAATTAAATCGGCTTTACGGCAGGTTACCAATTAATCGCCCTGTTGATTTGTGTCTGCTGATCCACAATTTTTATTCAACATTATATCTTCAAGTCTAGTTTTCCTTTTTCAGGAATTGAAAGTGATTCTTTGTATGAGCATTTCCATAAAAGGGGAAAAATAATGACACAAAGCAGACAAAAATACGAAGAAATGCGGATTTCTTCAAACACTTTAAACAGAAAGTTGAAATAAATTCCACTTCCTATGCCTAAGAAAAATATCACAAGCAGCCGCTTTAAACTGATCATTTCTTATCCATTCGATTTCCCACACTTCCATTTGCGAACGTACTGATTTCCGGAGTATGGGAAATTTCAAAATGTTTGTAACATTTATTTTATCCTTTTAACTCCGTACAACATTTTCTTAAAACCCTATTTCCAGACGCATTTAACATAAAACATAGCATATTTGCCTCTCCGTCTGCATCTAATATTTAAAGCAACTGGAACGGAAAGCAGGGAAACATCAAGGAAAACTTCTCTTCTGTGTTTGTTCTAGAAAGATCTAACGTAAACGAGAAATAGATCTGAGGAGAAAAAAGTAAGGGAAGGGGGGGATCTTTCTGAATTTGACTTCGGATTGTTATATCAGAACTTTGCTTAACATGTGAGTGGAAGGATTTTTTTCTTTACTTCAAACATTGAAGTAATGAAATTTTCTCGGTCAGTGGAATTTCCATAGCGTAAAACATGCATAACGTTGTTTTTATCAATTCTCTAGAGATCATGAAAGCATCATATTTTTTACAAAAACAACTTTTGTTCTTTTAAGGATTCACTTTGTGAAGTGAATTCCAATAATATGGAAATGAAAAGAAACAAAAGGTTCTCTTCCGCTCTCACAAGTTCTTTATTTAAAAATAAAAATAAAAAGTTCAAAATATTGAAACCATTTGCTATTCATCAATTTAAAGAAATGAAGACAAGGCATTTCTGACACCGAAATATATAAAATATAAATGAAAACTGAATGACTGCGAGTTCCATTCATTTTTTGAATTCGGAATTTAAAAAAAAATAAATTTATGATTAAGCCATATTATAAATTAAAATGGCATTGTTTTAAATTTCAAGATTTGAGTTACGATGAAAGGTTTTAAGTATATATACAGGTGGGTTCAAAAGTTATCTCATTACCGTCCAGCAATCTCATTTAAAGACAGCGAATAAAATAATGTGCAAAATCATTGTGTTTATAATGGCATTTAGAATCCTTATAAACAATCTACTAAATTTTCATTTCCTGCTAATTTTAAAAAATTCTTATTTAGGATCCCCTTGTCTGATTTTTCAAGTCCTGCATAAGGTTTTACTTTTCATACTGAGAATTAATTTGTGTATATTATATAAAAAAATTAACTTCCCACGCTATTCTGATTAATTAAGCGTGATGACTGCTGCAGCCAATTTATATAAAAGTTTTCGGAATGAAAGGTGTTTTTGCATATTGCAATTTTTGTAGAAATAGCCGAATGAAATTGAGTTTGTAACATGAAAATATTTTTAATTTTCATTTCGTTATACCATACAGTACTTATGACAATTTCTTAATCATTTTTAGTAATTAGTGATGTTGAAAAAATCTGGAGACATAAAAGATGGCTGAAAAAATTCTTTTAACATCAGATTGTTGAGAAAGATGTAATTCCAAATGGAAACATTAGCAAACCTGTCACATTAGAAACAAGTTTTGAAAAGTTTGGTACATTGAATATTCTATATCAGTAATACTAGAATGCAATATATTCATTAAGGCTTTTAATCAACATTATTTCTAGTTGGGAAGGCATTATAAGTACATGAATTTTGATGTTTACTTTTTAGAATCAGGGCGCATCTATTTTAAATTTTGGTTTCATTATGAAGATTATTCAGTAAAATTAGTATAATAAGCAGATACTGATGGGATATTTACACGATAAAGTAACTATTATATACTTGAATACAAAACAAAGGAATTGTTTAGAAAAAGGTTACCCTGTATGAAAGCCGTCTTCCTTTATTGTAGTTTTTAATGATGATTGATACGATTACTATTTCTAAGAGAGACGTTATTATTGTATTAATCTGAAAATATATAAAGAAAAGCTGATATCAACTGATGAATTATGCCTCAAAATCATGGAAGTACAGCCTAAAATTTAAAGCAACATTTTGAATTTTTTAGATTTCCAGATGTTTATTTGACAAGAGATGTATATATTAGGTTGGGGGAAAATAAATGCATTATTATTTTACAGCCATCAACCGAGAAAATAATGAATTACTTTCCATTTCTTTCCATATGGAAGCTTTGAAAATAATTTAAAAAGAAATCCTTTATTTTCTCGGTAGATGGCTGTAAAATAATAACTGATTTCTTTTTCCCAGCCCTACTATATATATACATATATATATATATATATATATATATATATATATATATAGGATTTCATGTCATACATATTAAGTATTTTACACAGGAATTAGATGGTGAAATTTATTTTGTCAATGAATCTAACTTTAATATAAATCTATATAAATATTATCATTCTATATACCCTAAATTATTCCATATTTTTTGTTAAAGAAATGAAATAATTCCAAATCAATATCGTTTAAAAGATAAATAAACGTCATTAATAATTTGTAATTTATTACAAATTATTGCTTGACATCTGAGTTTTCATATTCGTAAGGATGGAATTTCGTAATAATTTTTTTATTTGCTTTCTGTTATATATGAGCTCTATTATCTTCTCCACTTGCTGATTACTAATGGTTTACGTTGTTTTTAAATTATAAAATTCTTAATAGTTAATTGACATATTATTTCAACTAAATGCTTATTTTATAGAAGTGGCGATATCTGGAAATCGATTTGTGAAATATTTATCTATAGGTTCTTCCATTTGGATTACATAATAGTCCTGAGATATTTTTAAGAATAGAAAATTTATAATATTAAAAATAAAAAAGGCACTAAACTTCTTTTAATAATATAATAATAATTTAGTAAAAAGTAGGAAATAAGCTTTTTTATCGTAAGTCAAACAATATAATAAAGGAATCAGACATTATATATATCTTTAAAAGACATTTTAGGCCATTCTTTAGAAGTTAAATTACAGTGTAAATATGATTTAAATTCCAGTTCATTGACATACAAACTATTACTTAAGATTAGACATTATGAATAATATTAAAAGATAAAAATAAAAATATTTATTCTTAATATTTGAATATTGCTTATTTGAATCGAATTTAAATGTTCTAATAGAATATTGGATAAATGGAATTTGTACGATTTAGAACATTTACTCTTAGAAAACGATGCAAAATTTAAAAAGCAAGATAGAGATTTATTCATTTTCATATTTTTTACCTTTAGGAATCTATAAAAATTGATATTTTTGACTTTTATAAAAATGTTACCCTCTTATTACCCATATTACAAGACAGCTACCAAAATGTTACCCATATGTTATTTCCCTTCTCAACCCATTAACACCGAGAGAATTAATTTCAGTGTTAATGGGTTGTGAAGGGAAATATTTGTCGTCCATAGCAGCTCGCCAGGTGCACTAATTTTATTTTGTACAACCAACTCATTGGAGTTATGCAAAAAATTAAATTATGTAAATGCTGTACCATAATAAAATTAAAATAGTTAAATGGGATCAATAAAAAAAGCACGCTAACACGGAATCGTGCACAACAATCTGCACGATTTGTTCCTCGAGAGATGAAGTGCTATAATATCTGAAATAACCCTCATTTCGCGATGCGATTACCTCTTATTGCCTGGAATGTTATCATCACTTATGAATCGTATACATAAAGGAGATTAGCTTTTTTTGTAGTTTCAAGTGTACACTGCAAATGCTGTCACATGAATTTTCATGAGTTTAAGGGGATCCCAAATATCAAATGGCTTTAGTATCACAACCTTTTCAAGTGAGCATGAATGATTAAATGATAAATGATTAAAATTTCTGCATTATCTTGGGTTGCAATGAATGCTTTAATTTATGTTTACTATTAAATTTCATTTTTCCGTAAGAGTATCTTACATCACTTTTTGGCAATAATTATTTATATAATTTTCTGCAAGAAAATATCTGTTTGAAATTTTTTTGCGGCCCATTATGGTCAGCTATATCCATTGATTTTCAATCAATGGATATAGCTGAAATGTCAAGAAAAGTAAATTGCGCATATTTGAAAGAGCATTTGAAAATAAATCTTCAACTATATATATATATATATATAATCGCGACCTCAAACATCAATTTTCAACACATACCCACTCACACACACAAATTTGGAGCAATAATCAAGTTCTTGTATATTGAATAATTATGCATCGAATTACTTTTCCGAGTGCAAAGGGTTAAAAACGTCATTTTTCAGAATGAAATTCCACTAACTAACAACAATTTGGACTTGACGTATACTAAGAAATTCTAACAATAAACAATATATGATAGATATTCATTATATCAACAAACGTAATAAAAAGTACTGCCAAATTATTACACTAGAATTTTAAACCAAATTTACTATCATATTCAGCAGTAACTTTAGTCACATGAGTAGTGTAGCTGGTCAACGTTCTGCATGGCAATTTTTCCCTTAAATAAGCTGATATAATTTTTGTTCTTATATAATAACGTATTATTATGCCAAAAATCTATAAGCATCACAGAAATAGCCTTATCAACTATTAGATAATTAATGTCTGTAATTTCTTCTTCAATTCCTATAACTTTTAATTAAATGAAGGAATTTATGTATTAAGTTTTCAGGACGCAAAAAATATTTCCAGAGATATATAATGAAATATATACGTCTCGAAATCCTTTTCTTTCCTTAGAATACTATATTGATTTATTTCAAAGCATTCTACTTCAGTGGTTGCAACAAAATTGAAGAATATTAATGACAAAGATTTCTGATCTTTTGAGAATCTGAATTTCCTCTTATCATTAAAGAAAGCACTCTCTAAGAATAATGAAAAATCTTTCAGAATGAGTTGCTTAAATCGCCTCGGGATGTTAATAACAGTAACAGGAACTTTCAAGAAACTAGAATAAATAAAACCCGAAGGGTAACTTGAAACAGTGGAGCTAAAAAAGATTCTGACTATTTAGCTGATTTCCTGATTGCATTGATAAAAAATCCAAAGGCTTTACAAAATGATTATTTGTTAATGCGTCTAGATTAACTGTAATTTATCGAAGAATCTCCAAGAACACTCTAAAGCAAATAGATAGCTTATTTCTTTTAATTCATTTAAACTTCGCTAAGATTTCAATACTCTTTACTTTTCAACAAACTATTTTTTTTAAAGGAAGAAGAAGAAGAAAGGTATTTGTTAATTCCGTATAATCAAGGATTATCGATGAATAGCATAATTCGTAAATGGAGAATTTTCTCCCTAGAAAACGCAAAACGAATCTGTTAATAGAGTGAAAAATATTTTTATTTTAAAATACTTTTGGGAATAATTCCAATAGTCATGGAGATATTTGTTTTTCTATATCAATTGAGAGAGAGTAAATATAACTAACGTAGCTTTATTAAAAATAATTTCAATTATGTGAATTTAAATAATCTGCATAACAATGGTACCTGAATAAATCCCTCTTGCTTTAGGAATTAATAACATTTTTACTTTATGAATATGTTTTAAATTTACATGAAAAGGTTGCATTGATTAAGTTAGTAAAACTTTGCTTTTATCTTTTGTTCTAAAATAATATGCACAAAATAAAAACAAGTAATTAAAAATAATTTTTTTAAAATCAATTCCTACTTTGGATATTAGGAAGAATTTTATTTTAGTTACTTTTTTAAAAAATAATTACAATTGTTTTTCTCGTGTTTGACTTTACAACAGAAGGAGGGGTGTAGTAGCTTCTGAGGGTATGGAAGCATGCGAAAACGAATAACGATCACCTTTGACTCAATATCCCGAGTGATATAACTCATGACATAGAGAACTTTTCGACCAGATTTGAACGACCAGATACTTTTGTAGTCAGCACAAAAGATGCGAATTTAAAGCCCTACTAACCAGGCTATCCCGATCTAACCTTCGTGACTACTATAAAGAACTCTTATAAAGGTGGGGAAATAAGTTGTTAATTATTTAATAAAAAACTAATGAATTAATATTCGAAAAAAACTGTATTAACACCAAATATCATCCACTGCAAGTTCAAAAAAT
>JAOUZG010016587.1:2888474-2908913 GCA_026289955.1 Argiope argentata | reverse complement strand
CACACACACACACACACACACACACACACACACACACACACACACAGGGAGAGTGTTAGCTAATAGTAGAAATTGAAAAAACGAATGTTTTCCTACATCGTCTTTTAAAAGCAGAGCTAGTGAAACAATTATTGTATTTCGAATGCTAAATAATGTAATGCTAATATGTAATTGATTCGTTTTTATAAAAAATGTTCACATAAACATCCTTATTATATATGTATTCTTTTATTGCATAAAATATGATTTTATTGGAAAACTAGGCCTTCACAAATTCAAATTTAATATTGCGGCGTCCTGGCATTGAGGTAGCGCGTCTTCCTTGTAATCCTGATCAAGGCATGGTTGTTATCCTGCGTACTATCTGTGAGGCGTATGAATGTGCCCCCCCCCCCTCCTGTGAAAAGGGTCTGTGCAAGCGATTTTGATGAGTGTAAAGCTAAGTCGCACTCTTGACCCTAGTTGGCACTACTTCAAAACACAAAAGACACTCGTTCCGCTTAAAATCGCTGAAGGCCGTCAGTGCGCTTGTCTAAAGCAAGAGCTATTAGTAATAACAGCTACAACACGTTTGATGTAATATTTAAAAGAAAATATTATTACATGTATTTAAAAAATCATAGTTTTAGGTGGTTTTATAAGCAAAATAGTGTTTTTCATAGTTTGAAATTTACGAAATTTAGAGGGTGATAAAATTTAAAGGGTGAGAAACTTACCTATCAAGAAACGGAATTACGTTTTCATTTTTCAGAAGTTCTAGGGGTTTTTCATAAAAGTTTATAAACATTCATAATTAATTTTATAAATCTTATAAACTTTCTTCTCTTTCCCTAAGTCCTCTGCACTAGATTTTTTTTATAGAAAACTTGCTGATATACGCCGCATTGCTGCCGTAGGAAAAATAATGATGTAAATGTCGTTTGAAATCTGAAATCGTTATCTGATTTAACTAGGAATGAGATAAATAATGATTATGTTCTTGACGACAAAGAATACATTCGTTGAAATTTATTGATATACGAATATAAAAGATAAATTTAATGATGTATTTTGATATATAAAGGAGCAGTATAAATAAGATTTATTCGATTTTTTGACTTTAATATTCAATTATACTTAAGGACAGACAATATTTTTTTGTTTTTCTATCTTCATCAAAAACAAATAATATTTCTTGGATGCCCGTCTGGAAAGCATATTATATACAACTGGCCATGATGAAATCATGGATTTTTAGATTTCAAAGCAAATAGTTGGCAAAGTTTTGTCGTTGTCGGATAAACTGTACGGTAGACGATAAAATACGAACAAATCTTTATTTATATACATAATATTAAAATACATATTAAATCTTTATAGGTATAATAATTATATTATGCCTATAACCTTCGCTCAAGTACTAGCAGTTTAGTGGCAAAATTTTATCACAATTGGATGAATAATATGGCAGGGTATAAAATAAGACATTCATTTCTATACATTTGATAAATAAATTGCATAAAAAATAAGACTAAGTTAGACTATGAGAAATGTGGTATTTAAAATATTATTATTTATCAAAATAATTTATTGGAGTTAAAATATTAACGTTGATATAAATTCTTTATGAATTGAGTGGGATTATTTTACACTCTAACGGATTTTTCAAATGCTGGGCAGGGGGGGGGGGAGATAATACATTTTGGTTTCCACTTCCTTCAGATCAAAGGCATATTAGTTTCAAGCCTAAAAGGGTGATAATTTTTTTCTTGTTTTTACCACTTTTTATTTAATAGAATTGGACTGTAATAATTTGTTTTGCACTAACCATGAAACAGTTAATTTTTTCTGTTCTGTGTAAATGGCGAATGCGTTCCTCTCGACATTTTATTACGTAATCCTTAAATCTTTCGTAAACATCTGACTTACAATTTCAGAAAAACTAAAACAAATTCCAACTTTTCTTTCAATCTCAGAACTATTTCTTTCATTTCACCAATTAGGATCTTATTCAGAATGCAGGATTTAAAAAAATGTCAAGAACAAATGTAATATACAGGGTGATTATAATTAAAGTTACACTGTTTTAAAATTTAGGTTATAAAAAGAAAACTACATGACTAAATGTTATCCAAATCTTGGTAATAAATTAAATAAAATCATGGAAATTTCTTTTCAGTCAAAAAAAGTTCAAAAACACTAGGGGTGAAAGGGCTCTGAATGTAATATTAAGCAAAATAGGTCATGAAGGTATTGGTTTCAAATGTGTTTAATTGTTTTTGAAATGTGTTACAAAACATGTTCAATGTGTATTATCTCAAAAGAACTGTTTATAATAATGAACTAAACAATTTGGCAGAACTGAAAAGAAACGATACACCGACATTTGAGTAACATTTCTCCTGATATGCTAAGAGCTAATGTTGAGAATGCAGTAATGGGATTTAACTTGCTTTCAAAAAATGTTAGAAGCCGCACTATATATGCTTTTTATTACGTTATAGAAATGATTAAACACATTTTAAACCGATGTCTTCATGTCCTTTTTTGCTTAAAAATATTTTATACAGCGCCATTTTCCTCGAGGTGGTGGGTTTTCGAATTTTTTGGGGGGAAGGGGGAAAGAAATTTCCATGACCTTTTTAAAACTATTAACAGTTTGATAACATTTGGCTCAGTAGTTTTCCTTTTATTACCATTTCAGAGTGGAAATTTAATTATAACCATCATGTATTTTAATACCAATACCAATATTTATGTCAAAATGTGTCTATAATTTCAATATGTAATATAGTTTAATATATAAGCATGCTTATCTCTTCGAGTTCCTCTTCTCTTGACGTGTTCCAATGATTTTTCCTTAATTCTCCTCATTCAAAAAAGGAAGAAAGAGGCGAGCGCCAAATAAACATTGAATGAGTTCCGGAAATTAAAAATTGTTTTTCTCTGCAGAGCCCTTCTTCCTGTTTATCGATTACAACAATTGTTTAACGCTCAGATAAGAAATAACGGCTCTTCCTGCGAAATCCGCTTTGACGAGTACGTTCGATACTGTGTGTAGCAAGAACGTTAGTTTTGGAATGATGAAATGGTTTTAGAGACATTGCAAACAAAAGTATTCTTTGTGATAAAGGCATCAAAGACTTTATTTGGTAAATGAATTTTGGTATTTAATGATTGCGAGCACGTAAACTCAACGTTTTGAGTAAAAAAAAACTTTTTTAACAAGATTGATCGACTAACGTTAAGCAAGATAGACACCTTCACTATTTATTCCTTAATAAGTCTTTTAAATTCTTTTATCCAGTCCTACAAGTGTTTCAATTTCATTTGTAATTGGAATAAGGACGTAGAATATAAAAACCCTATCATATTAATAAGTATTTATTTTGCAATGACAACTTTTAATTCACAATGAGCCTCAAACACTAATTATCAGTTCACAAATTTGTCCATAAATTTCTTGTTAATTGCAAATATTTTTGAAATTTGGTGCGACGAATTAAAAAAAATTGCAGTTTTAGACATTCATATCTTTAAAAAAATCAATCCGTATTTTTATCAGTTAATAATTATTTTAAACTAATTCAAAATATAACTAATTGACTAACCAGCAATGTTCGTGTCGAATCTGCGAAGCTGTTAAATTCCATGAAGAATATATGTGATTTTCTGGAGAATTACTTTCCGTTTGCGAAGTCGTAAGAGATATCAATCATTTAAAAGGACTGCTTGGATTAATAATTGTCCAATTGGTTAATGCCTTTATCATGTCTGTATCTATGATTTCTAAAATTTTCTGTATTAGAAAAATGGTATTTTAAAGTTAAAAGTAGAAATGAATGCTGATATATTTTTTACTTTTATTATTCTTACTTAGTTATATCAGACTTCAGATTTTTTTATTTTTTTATTTTTATAATACTTAGTTTCGGAGTTTGGGTTTTTAAAAGTATTTGAAACTTGGTTAAATTTCCTAGAATTGCTAATTTTCTTAAAATTGTTAGAAATTTTCATTTCTGAAAGCCTTTTTTTTCGTACTTGATCTGTTATGGAGTTAGTAATATGTGCAATGTTGAAAGAAATATTTTTAACTTACTCTGTTTACTGATTTTGCCTTAATAAAATTTAAATGAATACTGGCATTTCTATTTACATAAAAGCTCTTTGACTGTGGTTAATTGCAATCGTCTAACCTGTTCTAGAAAGAGCTTTAAATTAAAAAAAAGTTTAAATTTCAAGTGACAATTTACTTAGGCTGACTACAGATCGTCAGAAATGTCATTTAACCGCCAGTTCGTTGTTGATTTAGTGAATTCATTTAAAGATTTTCTTTTTTCTGGAGAGAATTCTTTCTTAAATTTATAGAACCAAAACTCTCACCCCTAGAAAATTAATTTTTCATTATCTCGTTTTACTTATTTAATTTAATGAACTTTCTTTAGGTGAAATTTTTATAAATTGATACTTGAAAAAAATTATTTTATTATTTAAATTTCAAAGATTAAAAAGAATATGTACCTGTTTCATAGAAAGCTGAAAAATTGTTCTTTGAATTGCTCATCTATTTATGTTCAGACTTATCTAATTATCTACTTCTATTGAAATAAAGACACTTTTAGGATCACAACTAAAAATTAATTCTAAATTTTCGGTAATAAAATTATATTATTAGAGTCTAAAATTGAAGAAGAATCTAATGATTTGATTATATTTAAGTTTAATTTAATTTAAAGTTTGAATCATGAAAAAAATTATTACTCATATCCAAATGTTTTATCAGAATAAGAGAACACACAGATGAATAATATTTACATTTACATATACCTTTTTTTTGCTTAAATAGAAAAAATATAAATTCACCTAACTATTATGAACTTAAAGTAGAAAAAACTTTTATATTTTCAATATATTTGTTGAGTTGTATAGTAATGAAAAGGCAATTCCTCTGTCATTTATTTACTAAAAAAGTGTTTATTTTCAAATCTCAGTCTTCAAGTCTATCTATTCTTCTATTATCATCATCTACCAAAACATTGACTCACACGTCTTCTTAGTAAAATCTTATAATAGTTTCAATCTGACTAATTTTTGTCTCCGTCTTTTTTCTTTTTATACACATATATTCTACTAACACATGCTTATTTCTATATTTATATCTATATCTATGTGGGTCCCTAAGTCGTTAAGTATTTAAATAGAAATATATGTATTCTCATCAATATTTATTTCAATGCTGCAAATTCGAATCAATATTTATTCGAATTTATTAATGTGCGTCTCTAAGCCGTTAAGCATTTAAATATAAATGTATGTATTCTCATCAATATTTACTCGAATGGTCAAAATGAACCCTCTGATAAAAATAGATATACTATATACATTTCACCAAAACCAAAAAATGAAAAATATAAAATTAGTAGTTATGTATCTTATAAATGTAAGTAAAAATTATTTGAAATATTATCATAAAATACGACACTTATTTTCTTAAAGAAAATTGAAGGAAAGTTTTTTGATATGAGTCAAAATGATCCCTTGTTAAACCTAGTGTTATGAGAAGTCAGAATATCAGAAAATTGTTGATGAGTGTTATGAATAGTCAGAATGTCAGAAAAGTGTAAAATTAATCAAATTTTTTATGGCAGTTAAAATTAATCAAACTTTTAATGGCAGTAAAGAATACACAAAATTATAAGTCATCACATCATCCCGTAGTTATAAGTTGAAATACATTTTAACTTATGACATTTAGATAAAAACTCATATACATCACATTAACAACTCTTTCTACATTTGGGGAATAAAAATAAACCTCACATTTATGAGCGTGACTATCATTTAAAAATAAGAAGAAACATAGTGTATATCCTTTGTTGACTATATTTGAATGCTTGGTCTCTTAGATAATTGAAAACAAGTATCTAGACTTGTTATTATATTCCTATTGATGAACACTACAAAACAGAGGGCAATAAAGCTTTATCCAGCGAAATAATTACTCCCAAGAACCTTTTAGTGGTTAGACGCAAGAGTTTGGTTTATAAATTGTTCATAAGACCACTCTTACTCTAAGGTTACTCCATCTGTGGGCCATTAAGTTTATGACTAAAAACAAACCCAAGTGCGTCATATGACCAATTGCGAGTAACTTGTATTGTTCGCAATACAAGTTACTCCGTTGTGACAAAAAATAGACAGATATTGAAACTAATAAGATACGTGAAAGCTAAATTGTTCCAAAAAATTTCTTATACTAGCAGCTCACTTAAGCAAGAATTTTATGCTTATGATACTGTAGTTACCCAAGAAAACGCTTTACACTGTCTTGGGTCAAAACTTCAGTAACTTTTCAGCAGTCTGAAAAAGATGAAATACATTTCTCTTCGCAAAGTAAAACCGAATCGTTTGGTTTTCTTAATTACCTGAATTTAAAAACAAATACGCTATATTCTGAAAAATGCGCTCATTACATTGAAATCATAGCTATTCCTTCTTTAAATTTAGTTATTAACAAAACCAAGTTATTTGGTATCCTTGAATGGATTCCTCGTCCATTACTTAAATTATTGACAAAATGCATCTATTCAAACAATTTCTAATTTTTTTTTATTTTCTTAGGCTTTTAAAATTATTACCTGAATTCTCGTTACGTGAAAAAGTTGCATTTTTGCAGTGATAAAATTATTTTTTTGTTTCATTTCAATATTTTTCCCAATTATTTGGTTTAAATTCAGTTTCATTATGATGAAAAGGTGCATATTTTTCACAACCAGGTACATTAAGTCTTTTAATTAATGACTATTTCACCATTTCCTATCTGATGAGGAAAGAATGGAAATTATAAAAATAAGAATTCTATTACTTGTATAATGGTAAATTCAATTTTATAAATTTTTCCCAATATGATAGCATTTTTCAATTTTTTGGAAATTGCCATTGCAATAAACTGAAAAAAAAAGGAATTTTTGAAATTTTCTTCTTAATTGTAAGAAATAACAGCTTAATTTAATTGAATTTCCCAATTAATTTGATTAGATTTTTATTTTCTAATTAAGATAATTGATTTGTTTTTCCAATTAATTTAATTTAATTAGATTTCATAAGCATGTCGCCACCTGGCAGAGAATTTTAGAAAAAAAAGGTACTTCGTTTCCTTAATTTTTTTATTAAATCAATAGCTAGAAATTAGAAAACAAATTTTCTTAATTATAAATATTTAAATAAAATAATTCCCTTTTTTGAGACATTATCTTGACTAATGATAAAAGCGTCTGTTTATCTATCTGCGTATGTTGTATTGTTCAAAAAGGCAGATTGTTGAACTTAGAGTTACCAAATTTGGCACAGGTATACAATGAAATTGAAAATTTACCACTAAATATAATTTCATTCAATTAACCAATGGAATTTTTGGGGGATAATTTTCGAAAATACGATAAAAAATAATTTTTAATTCTAATAATAATAATAATTTTTTTGCAATATCAATTGAATTGGTAAATATTTTTTTTAAATTTGGATAATTAAAAAAAAATATTTCCCTGCATAATTTCCAACGAGATTTTTTATTGTTTTAATAAAATTCAGACCATTTTCATTCGTTTCTATAAAAATAATTCTTATGATTTTCTTTCATTGCTGAAAGTTAAGGAAGAAAGAATCCGCAAATTATCAGTATTTTTTATATTAGGAATGAGAAAGTGAAGTTCTAGTGTCACTAAAGACAACATGTAATTAGAAGATAAAGGACCCAGACAGTTATATTTTTAATGAGCTATGGCATTACATCATTCAAGTATAGGAACCTGGTGGTGAGGTCTCGGCACCTTAGAACTGGAAGGTTTCACTTTCGAGACCCTATTCTACAGAAGAGCCGTCGTGTAAGCGGTTCTGGTTCACGTTAAATCCATTAGGACCAAACGTCCTCCTGCTGATGTACTGTGGAAGCTTGGAGAGGAAAGATCCAACTCGAGTTTCGTCCTCGTCACCTGACCTCGGTTCAAAATTATGAGGAACATCCCAAAATATCCCTAGTGCTGCTTAAAAAATGGGACGTTAATATAACTAAATAAAACCATCATTCTTATATAAAATTAACATGACAAGGATATGTTATTAAAGTGCCTCCAGTGTCTATCGCAGTTAAATGCTCAAAACTTTGTAAAAAGAATCAGAAAAATCAAGTTATGCACAAAATATTTTATCGAAATCAAACTGTTAATCTCGGTATATCAGTTGGTTTCCAAAAGTAGCCAGTAATGTAATGAAAGTGAGTTTTTAAAAACATTTTTATTATACTCTGCAAGGATTCCATTATTATTTTTTCGATATTGGCTTGGAGGGTAAAGTGTAGATATCATCACAAAAACGTAAAAAAAGTAAAGTTCTTTTTTGTTATTAACAAAATTGGAATAATTACATTCTGGTCTTTTGAGTCCCGAAAAAAAAACTTTGAAAATAAAATTCTTTCGCATCATAGCGAAGTTTAGGGCAATTTTCCTAGTTCTTTTATTTTCTTATTTTATATTCTCCTTCTGTACAATTTTGCATGTGGCGGCTTAATTATGAAATATTTCATAAAGAAGACTTTCTCCCTCAAAGCTCTTAAAAACAGCTCATTAATGTGAGATAAAAAAGAATACTGGATAAAAACATTCTTTAATGAAGTCTTTCTAGGTTTTACACCATTTTATGAATTTGTTTAATATTAGGAAATGCCATTTTGAATTTCTGAACCCCTAAATCTCCAAATGCACTCTTTGAACATTCTAGATTGATTTTTAATAGTTAATGATGCATACAAATTTTCACACGAGCGAGTGTTTCGTGATAATATATCTAGAATATTAGAATAAGAGGATATAGTATTTTAAATTTATTAGCAAGAAATTACTTATTTGATAAAAATATAGTTTATCTTCTTCATTAGCATTCAGTTTAGGGAAGTACCTTTGATTTATCTTCGAATTCATTTGAGGAAATGTAGAAATTTATGACTGATATGCAGTTTTAAAAAAATTCAGTTAGACAGTAGAAAGACTACAGAGCATAGTGAAAATTCTTTCTAATGATTTATTTTAACTCATATTTTGGATCAGTGGGATTGCAAATAATGAAAAATGTTGAACAAGGGATTATGTGCCAATCGCGATTCTGAAAAATGTGTTAATTTTGATTAAAAAATGCTGAAAAATGGAACAAAAAGAAAAACATTCTACAAAATATTTTATTGCATATATTCCAATTATTTTTTAAAAAAAACATACAGATATGGTGAAGGGAATTAACTAGAATCTAAGAAATATCTTTCCTAATAGAATATTTCTATTAGGAAAGATATTCTATAGATTTCTATAATATTCTATAGGTTTCTATAATATTCTATTAGGTTTATAATATTCTATTAGGTTTATAATATTCTATTAGGTTTCTATAATACTCTATTAGATATTCTAGATTATTCTATTAGGTTTCCTAATAGAATATTTCTTTATAGAAAAATTTCCAAAATTCATTGTTGAAAATTATATTAGGCAGCTCTAAAACAAAAACTACTCAATTCAAAGTTATATTTCTTGCTCATTGCCTTTGGAACACTTAAGGTAAAATATATACAAAATTTCAATGTAATGTATTGAAAAGTTTTAAAGATATCATGTATTATGTATGAAAAATTTTACGAAATGCAAGTTTTATAAAATATTAATTTAAAGTTTTCACTTGTCTTGTACTAAAAATGCTTTGTAAACATAAATCATATTCAAATACAGATGTAATTGTCAATGCTTTTGGCATAAAACCTACTCAAAAGGTAATCTACTATGCGTGGCTTGCTGATTAACCATATTATAAAATAAATTATAGGAGGCATATATTTAATGAAATGTTTGAAAATATTCAACTAAAGGCTTTGTTTTCAGCTACAGTGGTTTTTAAAAATCACACATTTCTATTTTTATTTATCGCATAATTTAAACAAACACAATTAATAGGTTTTAAAATAAAACAATAAAAAAATGTGTATTTTGACCAAAAATTGCCTTTTAAACGTAGACAGATACCTTAAGTTAACAAACTTTAGTCTATATATAAAATTCAGTATGGTCACAATAATTCTTCGTTTCCATATCTATATTAATTGAAAATTAAATATAATCAGATTTATAACTGATTTTAATAATTAGTAGTAATTTTTAGCAATTTTAATCGAATAACTTATTTGAAAAATTATCACTAAACTCTAATAATAACTATAATTTAAGAATTTTATCTTTTTCTAGCTAATCGTTTAAAAATGCTCTTAAAAGCCAATTTTTGTAATAATTTAATTCTCAGAAATAAGAGAAAATAACTAGTATATGAGTTCAAATAAAACAACTGTCACAAACTGTTCACCTGTAAGAAGATGCGAAAAACTAAAATTTTACAAAACATTTACTTTAAGTTTACTGGTTATTGTTCTTAGTTTTATTTAATTTTCTTGAGATATAAATATTGAATCCGAAGTTCTACCATTATTTTTCAGTGAAGTCATCGCCATTTGAAGTTCCACGAGTTAAATTTCTTATTTTGATATTTTCCTTTGAAATAAATAAAATTAGGAACTCATTTCTTCAAAAAACATTGTGGAAATAGGATGCATTTGAAGGATTTTTAAGCTATCCCTAAACAAGAAGTGAGTGAATGAGTGTTTGAGGTTTTATATCGCAAAAACCAATTTTGATTTTGCTGCTCCAATATATATATATATATATATACTACGTTGCTTCTCTCTCCACCAGAATAATTTTGACAAGAACCCATGAAAAGAAATGCAAACGTTGGACCCTGACCATAAAATCCAACAAGATAAGGCAGTTACTGGCTCTACCTTAAATGCGAAATATTATACTTGAGAAAATGCACATTGCCTTCACGTGCAGCAAATAGAGTATCTTCAGATTACCTCGTCTATTAATTATAAATTCATAAAACGAAGCATGCTAATGAAAATAATTCATACCTACCTCGAGGGTGAAATGGTCTACACGAAAGATATATATTTTAATGTAAAGCATTTTTCATTTCACAAGCAAACTAGAAAGGCAAAAAATATGTATATTCTAAAAGAATGTCATTTCCAAAAGTTTTCTATCAAATTTCAAGACGTTTGAAAATTTCGAGATTTATCGAGAAAAGTAATCTAAAATTCATTTCAAGGTTTTCAGTCAAATCAGAAACACAGTATAAGAAAAACAAATTCTTTTCATTCGATGTCATTTTATATACAGCAAAACTGATGTATTTCAAAATTTCTGTTCCCTTTCCATTTCTCAACCTATTAATGGCGCGTTTTTTGGAATATTTATCTTTCGGACGGCAGCACCATTCTCTTTTTATCCGAATTTATTTTATTTAGCGCGAAAGATATCTATCGGCATTGCTTTATCTATATTGAAATGCGAAAAACTTTAGTGTGAGAAAAGAACCGGAATCCGGTGTATCCTGTATATGCCAATTTTCGCGAAATCCTCCATTATTTTCGCAAATAAAGGTCTTCATTGAAAATTTGTCTGAAAAATGAAAACCATTTTCTCTCCTTCTCACAAGGAGGGCTTGATAAGAGTAAAAAAAGAAACAAAAAGCAGCAGATTCTCGTGATTCATGTTTCATGCCATTCTAGTACCCATTACAGCAGTCTAAGAAGAATATTACCCTTTTTTTAGCTTATCGAAGCAAGCAAGAAATATGTGATTTCTTCTTGGCTTGGTTATTGCTCTAGCTACTCAGGATTGGACGGAAAGAAGCACTCCACATTCTTGCTAACTTTTGTGTGCATTGCGATAAAATACGGCAATCTTTTTTCTGTCATAAGTAACCATGATTTTTTCTTCACATGAATAAATCTATCACAATATAAATCAAGAAGCATAATACTAATAAGTGTTATTCCAGAAACGTAGCACATTATTTTCATTAAAATACCACTCGATAGTCAAATAATTTTGGTTTAATTATATGATACGATGTTCTCGATGAAATAATTTGAAAAACGAACCTCATGGACGGTTGAGAAAGTAACTACAAATTTTTTCTTTACATGAATAAATCTATCACAATATAAATCAAGAAGCATACTACTAATAAGTGTTATTCAAGAAACGTAGCACTTTATTTTCATTATAATACCACTCTATAGTCAAATAATTTGTTTTAATAATATGACACGATGTTCCCGATAAAATAATGTAAATGATATGATTTACGAAAGATGCTAATTAGAATAATATTTAGATTAAAGAGTAAGCAAAACCCCCTTTTTCGGCAGGAGCCACGTTGTTCATTTAAAATCTTTAAGTCAAAGTATTATTATTAATAATAATATAAACTAACTTAAAGTGCATAATTTTTTAAAACTTAAACCCTTCACTAAATAAGATAATTCCTGATAGAAATAATATAATATAATAGAGAATTAAAAAGGATTGCGCATTCGAGGTTGAAATGAGAAAAATGAATGCATTGGATATGTAATATTAAGAATAATAAATAAGACTATAGAAAAATTAAACATATTTAATCAAAATATGTGTATGAAAATGCATTAATCAAGAAAGAAATTCTTGGAAATTCTACAAATAAGTGCAAAAAATGTTGTTTTAATTTTTAAAAATTTGACCAAATTTATTAAAAGATTCATGGAAGATTATTCTTTAAAGTGGAAAAATTCTGAATGCATTGTAGGCAGATACAAGTCCTTCTATAAAATTTTATTTTAAAGAGGTGTTAATATTTATATAATTTTAAATAGGAAAAATATCTCTCACTTTATAGCAGTGTAAGATGGCATTAAAAACAGTAAAATATTAATTTATCACCTTACTAAACACAATTTAGTAAAGGAAAGAAATTAATTATAATACGATTGGTTAAATAGATACTACTACTAGATGATTCTGGATTTAAATATTTCTGTTAAATATAATTACTATCAAGTATTCGGTGAATTTTACCTTTTAAAATGGGCTGGAGAACTTTTTCATTTTATGTGTAAATATGAATTTAAATGTATGCAGTCTCAAGTACTTAGTTCAACATCTCTTCAGAATATTTGGGTACTCTTCCGTTAAAACTCAGAAACACTAAAAAAAGAAAGAAAGAAAGAAATTATTCACATATCTGGGGTGTTTCTTTTATTATTTGGTAGCATTTGAGGTCTTTCCTCTTGGTTACAATTTTCATATTTTTATTGCAATTATATGTAAGAGCGCCATTGACCTCTTGACCTTCGAAGTAACTGGATACTCATGTATCTATTTCCCCGAAGCTTTAGTATCCTTCTTTCCCCTTGGGAGACAAGGCTATTAAAATTGGTATCAAATAGAAATGAAAGCTGTTTAGTGTACCTAATTTTAAATACATAATTTTATTAAAAGTTTCTAATTACAAAATTTTATTCACCAATTTCTCTTAATTGAATTGTGTCTCAAATTTTAAGCCGTAAAGCTATCCTCGTTCATGAATAGTCTCTAAATTTAACTTTAACTGATGATCTGATCGTTTTTTGTAAAGAAGACAAGTTGAATGTTACTAGTATCCAGCGAAGAAATTTCCTTAATGCACATTAAAAAAATACTGAGGACTTACTCTGATGCCATTGCCGGCTGTCTGTTTCCTATGCTTTAATCTAATTATGTTTCTTTTAGTGCAACAGTTTTATCTTTAATCTATAAATTGCTTTTACATGATCCTTTGTGGGTCATTCAGAATCAATCCAGTATACTTTTTTTCAATTAGAGAACTTCCAGAAAAATAATTTCTTTCACAAATTCATATCGGTTGAAATTCAGGATGTCTTATTAATTCAACGAAATTTTATTCAGCTTGAACATTTATATTCCTTTATTTCAAGTAAAAGTATTCTAGTTGGAAATTTCTCTACCTCTATCAAAATGTTCGATTGACTTTTCAAAAGATGAAGGCCGTCAGTGGAATAGTGGTAAGGTCCCGGCTTCAAAACTGAAGTGTTTAAGGTTCTAGACCCGATTCCACCAAAGAACCGTTGTGTAAGCTAGTCTAGTGCACGTTAAATTTGTCGAGACCAAATGTCCTCCTCCTGGTGTGGTGTGGTAGTTTGTAGGGGATCTGCCAGCTACGGTATTCTTCTCGTCATCTGATTGTGATACAAGATTACGTGGCTCATTCCAAAATAATACTAGTATTGCTTTAAAACAGGACGCTAATGCAACTAAAAATGAATCTATTTTCATTTTTAATTAGTTTATTTCTTGCATTCATTAAATAACAATTCAATATTCTGTATTTTATTTCAAAAATCTATGTTTAAAAAATATACTGTTGCTTTAAAAAGGGACGTTAATATAACTAAACTTCTGAAGGATTAAGAACGCATTTTATTTACTGCGACAGGCATTTAAGTTACAGACATCAAAATATTATTTAGTACTTGCATTAACTCTAAAATTGATACATTAACTTATAGGAATTAAAATAAGAAATAAAAACAATGACAATAAATGTCCAATATAAAATAAAAAAGTAGCATCTATTTAAATAATGTCGCAACACAAAGAGTTAACTAGAATTCTATAACATTTTTCTAATTAAGGTTGTTCGAGATTTCGTGATTTGCAGTATTTGAGAATACATTAATTTTGATCTTCTTTGATCCTTCAGGAGACAAAATATAAATCTAGGGTGAAAATTAATGCGTGCAGTATAAAATTTATATTGTTCCCATTGTAGGCCACTTGCCATCTATTATTTAGTAAAAATCCATAACTGAGATTATATGCATAAAAAGAAAAAAAAATATCTTCCTCTTAGTACATTCTAATATATTACTCTTTGTAATTAGAGAAAAAAATACAATATTAGGCTGACACATAAATATGAAAAATACATGAATGTATATTTTCAATAAAATTATTTCTGCAATAGATAAATAAAAATATAATTTCTTGATAAAATCACGCAATGTCGATAAAATTAATCGATGAAAGGAGGATTTCGCCTTTGCTTTATAATTAACTATATTAGATCATGCAAGTTAAACAGTTGCATTGATATTAAAATACTAATAAAGCCATAAACTTCTTATCCTTAATAAATTAGTTTAGAATTTAATCTAGAATGTAACTGAGCTACAATTTTCAGTAATGTTTTCTAACCAGAGAGACAATAAAGCCCATTAGAAAATTAGCTTTTATAAATATTGGAATCAATATACACCAAATAATAAACCCTGCGGGTAAGGGGAAAATTATTTTATATAAATTCGTTTTGTGTGAGATAAATTTAAATTAAGGAAAGAGTGAATGTAAAATAGAGCCTTTTAGCTCTTTATTTACTTAGTACCATTTAAATTTGGATTATATTTTCATAATATGAATGTTTTTGCCAATGGTATTCTAAAGAACACAGAGAATATAACCCAAATCGCAAGAAGCTAATATAAGCTAAAAGTAAGAATGAAAAATATTTGATTAATAATCAAATTAAAATATTTTTATTGATTAAAATTTTTCTCTTGAGTTCTCAGGGATTATTCAGCAAGGAAATAATTATTGGTTTAAAAATTGAGTTGAAAAATTGATGGCAGCATAATTCTATAAAGAGTTAATCGTTATGCAACATTTTTATAGTTGTTGACGTTTTTAAAACAAATCATAGATTTAGCTTATACTATTACTGCAACATTAATTTGTAAAACGTCTTTGTGCAAAACATTCTTGAATTCTCATACATACAAACAAATACATACAGGAACACGCAAACTGTAAACATTCAGCGTAAACAAATACTTCTGAATAACCGTAAAATCATGTTTACAATTTTTATAAAAGAATTTAAAACACTTTTCATGAAAATGCATCTTTCGAAACACTTGAAACCAATCAAAAACCGAACTCTTTTTAGTAATATAATGAGCACCCAACTGCTGTTGTTTGTTATTTTAAGAGTAGATTAGTAATGATGCTAAAAGAATTTTAACTTATCAGAAAATAAAAGAAAGTTTGCCTTCATTCCAAGCCCTATAAAAAGGTAAACTTCTCTTTTTTTTTTGGAAAATGTTCTTTACATATTTTCGTTGAAAATTTCCGGATAGAAAATAAATATGTTAAAAAACATGTCTCGTATTATGTAAACTCGTTTAAAAACTGCATTTTAATGGCTATTCGCAAATATTTTCGCTCAGTAATTGAATGTCTGTATTATGAAAATACCAAAACACTTTCAGTAAACTTCTTTCTTCTGAAGCCAAAAAACAATTTTCCTTTTTATATATGCATGATTAGAAACTTAATAGGATATACCTTGAATCATTTATTAAATAACATCTGTAAATGCAAGCATGTAATAACTGTGGCGCTGTATAGTTCTTGTACCGTAAAATCTCAAATAACCAACCAAACAGGAAAAAATCACCGAGAAAAATCTGATTTTGAAATATGTGATATCCTAAATATTTCCTATTTTTACAAATTGTACATCTGGGTATAATATCTATCAATCTTATAATTAAATTGATTTTGCTCAAATTATTTTCGATCTTAATTTTTTTTATTTTCATATTTAATTTTACATATATAAATATTTACCCTAACTATCTACTATTTTTACAAATTATACATCAAAGTATATTATCTACTAATTTTGTAATTAAATTGATTTTACGAATATTATTGTCGAATTTATTTTTTTGTTTTCATATTTAATTATTACATAAAAATATTATTCAATAATTTAAATGCGAAAAGCGAAAATTTATTCACGGAACGATAGATTTGTACTGCAGTTTGCGATCATCAATTTAAATTAAATTATTCACTTTAAAAAATTAAACTTTTTACTTTCCTTTACATTTAAACAAAATATCAAAAAGGAAATAAAAGAGCTAAAATACTTTATTTCACGCTTTAGGTTTGAATTTTAAGGAATTATTAGCTTACTTGTTTTATAATTTACCGATGCTATTTCAGCTGTAAATTATCAAAATGTGGTGTAACTTCAAATTGCAAAAAGAAGAAACTGAGAAAGTAAATTTTGCATTCAATTTAATAATATCTCATAAATTTTACCTTCACGTACAATTTCAGAGAGAAATTTACTTCCTGATTTGAAGTGTGATTATAAAGACACTCTCCGGAAATCATTATAAGAGTATTTACAGTCATAATAAAGTTTGAATGAAAGGAAATAATTTGCGATTTCCAAAAAAGTGGCTTATGTTTCAGGAAATTAAGAAGCGAAATTAGCGTCTTTTTATTCATAAGACGGACATTATTCCTAAATATCCGAAAAATTCCGATTGAGTATATATTCATGTACCTAATACCCATAAACATTCTTTATGATGAATTAAATATTAGAAAAGTTAGGGGAAGAATTTAGAAAAAAGGAAGATGTAGAGAAACAGAATTTTTTTTAAAAAAGCAGACAGACGATGAACGGGTAAAGGGAAGTTATTAATAAAAAATATTTATAAAGATTATCACAAGAATAAATTTAATCAAAACAATCTTTAAAGTATGCACAGATAAAGAAAAAGTTGTGAACCAAGGTAAAACCTATTTTTTGAAAGTGTACTACAGAAGGACATATAATAAAAGCCTGCTCAAAAATTACTTTGAAGCTGAAATAATAATTAGACATAAGTGTGAGGTTCATTATGATTCAAGAAGAAATTTTTCCCTAATTTAACCAACAGCGCAAATAATCTTGATAAATTTTAGAAAATATTTTGAGAAATCAATGAATGAATAGGAGAAAATTCAACAACGTTAATGTAGTATAGTCATAAAAAAGTGGCTGCAGAATATTGACATAATGTAGTACCATGCAATACAGTCCAAATCAATTTCTTTATACAAAACGCATGCTCTTATTTATTATAGAATAATTATTTTTCAGCTGCTTCTGTTATTATCATTAGTTTATAGTTTACAAACATCAAGACTCTTTATCAAAATTTAAAAATAGACCCACTTTAAATGGTTGGCAATGCTTTCATACTCGTCTGACACCAATAGACGAAGAGATAGAATTCTTCAAATCATTGTAGCCGACTATTAGCATGGTAGACAGCTATAAGTCTAGGCACTCATAGCTCGGGACAAGCATAAATCTTCGCGATTGAAAGAATAATTTTTCTACTCTAAATTTTTTACTTCCGCCGCGGTTTGTCTGTTTCCTTGTCAAGAGATCTTTTTAATTTTAAGACTTTACACTTTTTTTTGGATATCTGTTCCACACCAAGTTTCTAATTTAATTTAGTTTAAATTAATTAACACCCGGTTTTGAAACAACACTGATGCTATTTTGTGACGGACCTCGTAGTTTCGAGTCGCTGTCAGATGACGAGTACGATATTTGAACTGTTTCTCCTCTCTTCAAGCTTCCACACCTCACCAACGGAAGAACGTTAGCCCCGACTCATTGAACGTGCACCAGTCCCGATTACACGCGGTTCTTTGATCTGATTAGATCTTGAACCTAAGACCCTTGAGATCTTGTGATCAGACCACCGGAGCCACACATTTCTGCATTAAAACTTTTTTAAATAGGCACATATTCTAAAAAGAAACCTAATATTGACAGTCTAATTGACCAATAGATATTTTAGAGATACCATACAATAATTGTTTTTCCTTCACAGTTGCTCTAAGTGGACATAATAGAAGTACAACGTATATACTACAAAAGTAAAAACAAGAAAATTCCTTTATCCTGGAGAAAGCGGGTTTCAGATAGCCTGTGAAAGAATGAATGACAGTTTTTATGCAAAATACAAATTCCTGCTGACCATTGTGTCAAAAATTCAAACTTTTAGAGAGAAAATCCATATAAAACCCAATAGCGAGTTCGTATTTTCTCATGGTTAGGAAGTTTGTATTATTTTGGGTATACCAAATCAAAATTATCATTACAATCAATTGTGGGTCCAGAGCAATTTAATTTATCGACTCTAATATAACTAATTTAACAGAGTTAAAAATTTAACTACCGGGGCGTAGTTACTGTTTACCACTATCCTATATATGCCTGCTTTGTATTTTTTTTGAGTCGGAGATTGAGTTAAGATGGTTTTCGTTTACTATGTATTATTTTTTGTGAAAATTATGCAAATTTGAAGAAGTAATAAAATAATAATTAAGATCTTTTATTTTATAAAAACGTCTTGGGAAGCATTCTCATTTACTTAGATCACTATTGCTAAACAGCCTCATTATTAATTCAAGCTTTTAGACTGCTGTTAGATATCAAAATCTAAAAGAACAATCAAAGCTTATCAGCAACCTGCTAAAAAATCATAGTTTGTTTTTAAAAGGTGGTTCCGATGGTTTTTGCCTACTCTTTTCCTAGTATTGTTTTTTTTTGCCACATTCCTTTGAAACTGCCATTTCAATGCACAGTGTGTATGGTAAGCAATCTTTTTCGCTAACTATTAAACATTTCAGTAATCATTAGTTGAAATTGATTAATCCTGTAGACAGAATAAATCTATAAATCTAAAAGTGTCATTCCAGAACATTATTTAGTATTGCTCCATGTCATTTATTTTGTCATAAAATATACGGTTTATTTTGTTATAGTATTTTTCCTTTGAGGTACATATTTGAATAAAAGAAATCCCGTTAAAGAATGGGATATTTAAAGCTCATGTATTATGCTAATGTGAGAAAGTTTTCTGCTTCCTTTTAAAAAGATGAAATTATGTTGTCAGAAGAGCGGCGAGGAAGTAAATCTTAGTTTTTTAAGGGAAAAAAATCTGCTTCTAGGAATAAAAATTAGCTGCGGTTTATATAATAGTTGGAAACAACTTCCTCCCTCACTGGGAAGCAGATGCAACTCTTTCTAAAAAAATGATTATTAAGGGTTTGCGTGTATTTTAATCAACGTCATCTATTGGTAAAATAAGAAGTATCTATATAAACGACAGTGGTTTTGAATTTTATCAATTTACTATTACTTTATTGTTATCCTTTTTAAAGTTGAGTTATTCAGTACATGAAAACCACAATCATGGAACTCTCCAAATTGCATTTTTGACAATCATTGCTTCTTTTGTTTGATTTGAAGAAAATTTGGTTGAACTCTGCTGCCGAAGTTCATCAGACACTTTTGGAAACTTATGATGATGATGCTTTGTCATATCAAAATTGTCGGTTTTGGTTTCGACAATTTAAGAGAGGGGATTTCGATGTAAATGACAAAGAACGGTTTGGAGGGGAAAATATCTTCGAAGACAATCATTTGCAACAATTATAGACGAAAATGGGAAAAAATTGTAGAAAATGGTGGAAAAATATTTCGATTGATATATATTGTACAAATTTTTCTCAATAAAAATCTTTTGAAAATGAAAAAAATGAATAAAAAACGTGCCGTGCGAGCACCTAGTAATAACATATATATATATATATATATATATATATATATATATATATATATATA
>JAOUZG010016587.1:2873360-2888464 GCA_026289955.1 Argiope argentata | reverse complement strand
ATATATATATATATATATATATATATATATATATATATATATATATAATTAAAAAAGGGATATTTAATGTACCTTATTATTGATATATGTGAGTTAATACTTTATGCAACGTTTTTGGTTGTTATTTATGGCACTTGCCATGGACAAGCCCCCCCCCCGTTGACACAGCAGCAAATTCACGCTTAATGGACCGTCTCTTGTTTTTTTTTGAAGCAGCGCCAACTAGGGCCTAGCGTACGAATTAGCTACACACACACTACATTTGCTTGCACAGACCCTTTTGATAGGGGGGCACAGTCACACATCTCACTGATAATACACAGAAGTACAACCATGTCCAAATCGGGACTCGAACCCGGAACTCTCAGATCATGAGGAAGACACGCTACTTCTGTGTCAGAAATCCGGCGAAACTCTTTTATAATAATATAAGCATATTGAACACAAAAAAGTAATAAAATCGTTTAACTTTTAAATATTTTTATGTAATGAATATATACAATACAGTTTTATGAAATAAAATAATATTGTACTAAAATTTCTTTGTCTTCCTATAATTTGAAAGTTATATTTTTGAAGTGCTGAAAAATGATTTTCTTCAAGCTTTTTGAGCTTTAAGAGGTTTAGTTTAGTTGTATTAAATTCTCTTTATGAAGCAACACTAAGACTATTTTAGAACGAATCGCTTAATTTTGAACGGCAGTCAGATGACGATGATATCTGTGTCCCAAAATTTCCACGACGGCACCTGATGGATTTTACGAGCACTAGGACCACTTCCGCAACAGTGCTTTGATGGAATTGAACCTCGAATCAGGAATCCTTCTGTTCTGAAGTCTAGACCTTATCACCAGGCCACCATGGCCCACACGTGCGGGTTTGGAAAGCAACTGTTCAAAACTATTTGCAACTTATTCTAATTAATAAATTACATTTGAAATTCTTACCTTTCTCTTCATAACTTTTTTCGAACATTTATCTCGTGTTTTAAAATGATAAAAATTGATTATTTATTTTCAGAATTCCTTCAGTATCAAAAAGATTAACAGTATACTTTACGATTTGAGAGCATGAATGATATTATCACGTTGAAAAAAAATATACATTCAACAAAATAAATTCATACTTTACGTTTGATAATCACTAGCCCTTATTGCAATTGAAGTGATTATGGAAAAGTAGGTGAACTGAACAGGCATCATTTTTGTCAGAAATACCGCCAAGGATTTATTTATTAAATATAAATATTAATTTAATTATATAAGTCGTTTGTTATAAAACTTTCGTATGGATTTATTTATGCACGAATGTCGAAATGGAAAAATTTCGACATCCAGGGTTTGTTCTAATCTTTAAAAGCTTTACAAATTGATCGAAGTTTTAAAAGATTAAATAATTAGCTATAAACCTTTCAAAAGTTAGGCAGTAATGGACATAGACTTAAAGTATGCATTTGGACTCTTTAATAATGAGGATTGAATATAGGATAGACTTAGGAAATCACTAAATTGAAGTCGAATTTCATCATGTTTCACAGAAAGCGTACGTCTTTAACAAAAGATTTCGTCAAATAGGAAAGATTATTCTTAGAAGATTTCAGAGAAGCTTAAATATTTGTATTAATAGGAAATTTATTTGAAGTTAGTTAAAAGGTATTTAAGTACAACAAACATTCTAGTTCGTGCATGTTTCCTCCCTGTCTTTTCACCGATTAGTTAGAATCTGTAAAGATTTAATAGACAGGAATGACTTATCTCTGGTTCTACATTTTTAGCATTTTTAAATAAGCTATACTGCATTTGAAAGGATTAGCATGCAAACTTTAATAACATCTGCTAATGGATTGCCAGAATCAGTTTCAGCAACTAAATGTATTGGAAGAGTATAAAATGGTTATAGAGAATAAAATATTAAACTGTTATTTTGATAATTTACTATCAAAACTCAAATATTTCATGCAAAAAATTAATAAATATTTTATTTCAAAATCATTGTTTTTTAATATCTTTAAGGAAACAGATTAATATTTTTCATCATTTTTCTATTTTATTCTTTTTTTCCATTTTATATCTATTTTCTTCATATATGTATCCTTTCTTTCAAAAATGCAGCTGTGTTGAGCTATTTAAATTAAAATAAATCTAACATGAAGCATAAAGTGAAGTGTAGTGAATAGTTGTACCTATTTTATTTCACATTAAATAATGCATAATGAAATAACAATAAATATTAGTTAATTTGGAAAAAAAGAATTGATTTTCTAAATATGATATGATGATAGTAAATATGACATAATGATAGTATCAAGATAAGTTTTATTTAAGTAAAATAAATTACAACCGGGATTAGATACGGACGGTATCTTAATTTAACATCAAAACAAGAGAAAAATCACATCTTAAATTTAATGTGAAAAACACATTTAGTATATATAGTTCTCTCTCTCTCTCTGTATATATATATATATATATATATATATAATAAGAAAGAGATAGAGAATAATTATAATAATTAACTATATATATTTAAATCATCAAAATATAAAGTAGTTGAAGAAGAATTAGAAATTATGAAGGGAAAACATTAAACCGTTAACGAAACATAAAAAATTCAAATTAATATTTAGAGAATTCTGTTAAAATGATTTTACAGATAAGATAAAGTTTAAACAAAAAATTGTGAATTCGGAAAAATAAATTACATATCCTAACATCACATTTAAAAACAAGTGATCCAAAAAATGCAGTGAAAATTACAAAGTAAAACAATATAAAGTAAAGCAATATTTTACAAGTTGAAATAACGAAAAATATTAGCAATTAATGAGAGTGCTATTAAAGAAGATAATGCATTTGTTAGTTTTCACCAAGTATCGATATGATAATCACGTTAGGAAGTGAAAAAAAACGGAACGCTAAATATCCAACTTTTCAACAACAAAAGACGTGTCTCTACCACCGTGAAAGTTTTTAAAGAGTTATTTTTTTATATCTGAAAGTTTAAAAAAAATGTATTCATTATTATTTGAAAACTTCTCGCTTTGGAAATATTGCGTGTTTTGATTTCCATGTGATTTTCTCTCGGGATTTCATGTTCATAAGTAGAAGTAACTTCTAACAGAACTAGAATTCATTGTTAGAGAAAGGCAAAAGGGAAAAATTTCTTGATTTTATTATTAACTAGCCGCCTTTAGTGACCAGTCGGTTCGCCAGTATTAATGCCGATATAATGATACAGTAAATATTACAATCTACTAAAAATCAGTCGAATTTTAATGCATTCGATTTTTAATACCTGAATCAAATTTTTTTTAAAAAATACTTCTTTCAAACGGTTTATAAGATTTTTTGGACGGACCTCGAAATTTTGAACCTCGGTCAGATGACGAAAATGATGCCTGAGCTGGCTCTCCCCTCTCCACACTATACCAGTGGGAAGACGATTGGCCCGACTGATTTAACGTGCAACAAACCCCCATACACGACGGTTAATTGGTGGAATTGGATCTCGAACCTGTAATAGGTGCCGAGATCTTACCACCAGACCTTTAAGGGGACAGGTGACTCTGTTAGACACCTTTGAGAATTATTCAATTAGGGTTGCGAAGTTTTCCTTGCTTATGTAAGATATAAATGAGTCAATAAGTTCTTTGCTTAAATAAAATATAAATGAGTCAATAAGTTCTTTGCTTATATAAAATATAAGTGAGTCTATAAGTTCTTTGCTTATATAAAATATAAGCGGGTCAATAAATTAAAATATAATTGAGTCAAAGTTTGTTAAATACTTTTTAAACAAAATATTTTATTTTTTAAAAAAGTAAAAGATTTATAATTTCAAAAATATTTCAGACGTCATAATTTTTGTTGTTAATTTTTTTCCCTTGTTACCTAATTAAAAAAATTTCGGAAAAAAACTGTGTATTTGTTATTTCAATTAAAGGCTAAATTCTTAAAAATATTTTCATGCACACTTGCCGTATTTTAATAAGAATTTATGTTTTTCTTAAGTTTATCAATTATTGAAATTGATTTTTAACTATCTAAAAAACTCGAAATATAAAATGCATACCTTATTTTTTTATAATGTTTAACCAAAATCTTTATTTTCGACTCCATTTATTTTCCTCAAAAATGAAGACAGCTGGAACATTTCAAAAATATTTAAATCGAATTAAAATATTTTTTTTAAAAAGGCATTAGGTTTACTTTTTTCCCTCTAGGTCCTTCAAATATTTATTTTACTGAACAATGCACTTTATGATACCATTTTATTTTCATACACATATACAGTTTTGTGATGCAATTATAAAACTAACATTTCATATTTTCATCCATTTTGGCTTCTTTCAAAATCCACAATCTTTTTAATCGTCTTAAAGTGTAAAAAAATCAGTTTTCAGTCTGATTTATTTTCTTTGAAATGATTTTGAATATTTATTTACGAGCCATTTCCATAGTTTGCCTTCAGAAAAAATAAGACATAGAATCCATTAACTGTATTTTCTTCTTCAATAGCACTTTTGAAACGTTGTGATGTAAACAACTATGTCGTGTGATTGCAAAAGTTCTTATCTCATTTCTTTGTGTGTTTGTTTGAAACATTAGTGTGCCAAAATAAATTCAATGAATGTGTCATTAATTATGGCACTTAAACAAGAAAATATTGTGTTTTTCAAATGTGTGTTAAAATGGAAATGTCTTTTTTACTTATTAAATCCTATGTTTGAAAACAATTTCTTTATTTTATAAGCAAAATAATACTGTTTAGAAATTCATGTCGAAACAGTTTTATAATTTAAAAACAATCGAGATCCAATGCTTCATTTTGAATATTTTTTGGAACCTTTCAAACACGAATTCCTACTTCATGGGATTTTTTTTAAATCGAGATAAAATGCCTTATATGAGATTGTAGTTTTGTGATAAAAGAAATAACCAATGAAAAGATACGTCAATTAAATTGCTTTGAATATCTAATACTGAATTTCTTATTTTTTATTCATGCTTATCGTATTTCAGCATTAAATTTGAAAGAATCTTAATTTACTTAATTAAATATTGGGGTTTTAAAAACAACATATTTACAATACTTAATTTAACAGAAATATGTTTGAATAGAATTTTGATAGAAATGCGGCTCAACAGAATTTAATAGAATTGTGGTTATTAAATTTAATGGACATAATATTGTTCATTTAATAGAAAACACCGGAGTAATTTTTCTATAAAAATAGGCAATATCATTTTCTTTTATATAATGAATATTTATGTTATTTTGATAAATATTTACTAATGGTAAAAATTTTGCAAATAAGTTTAACCTACAAGTGTAAAGTATTGAATTTAAAGTCTTAATTGATGCATAATTTATAACCCTTAAATCTTTCGAATAAAAGAGTAATTAACTGATTTAAAAATATACGAAAATATATAAAAATATAATGACTACCAAGTCTGTAGGTACAATATATTCGCGAGGAGTTTTTAGAAAGTCACAAAAATTTAGCTGATGAGGGTTCATTATAAGTATATTCTATTTGTTTCTTTGCATATTTTTCAAAGAAATAAGACATAAATCAATTGAATAATTGATTGTTGGATTTTCTTAAGATACTCAGTTTTGTACTATTTAATGAATTATAAATTTTTAAAAATTGTAGACAAAATCTGACATCTAAAATAAAATAGTTATATTTGAACGATCATCATTCATCAAAAACAGTAAGTTCTTAAGGAAAAGTAGAAAAAAAATAATAACCGTTTCTTCAGCTGTCAGATAGCAATTGTTTTCTGCTCCACATTCATTTTCACAGAGATATATTCAATATTATTTTTAGAGCGTCTTATCAAAATAAAGGTATTTTTAAAATATTTTCTACAATTATTTCGTAAGTACTGTTTCAGGAGTTGTAGGAAATTAACCGTTTTCTTCCTTGTAGTGATCATAGAAGATAAGATTTTTAATAATTGTAATTAAGTACAAAAATACAAACATCAAATTAAAGTAAAAATAGTATTATGAATCCGTATTCTGTCTATGTTTATAGCTGTTTCCGTTTTTTAAATAACTGCCACTAAGGAATATAATTTAAAATTAATAATTTTATTTCTTTAATTTGAATAAGTTAATATGAAAAAAAAATATTATCAAGCAGAAGTGATAAATGCATGCTCTTTCAAATTTATAGCTCAGCAATATGGAAGATAAATACTCATTGGAACTGAAGAACTGATAAAAAAATCCATTCAGAACTATAGAAATCAATATAAAGTTTTTTAATTATTGAATATTGCTATTAAAAGGTTATTTCGTAAATGCACGAATGTACTTGTTTATCTTGAATCCTTTCAGAACAGAAACTTCAATTTGTGTTCTATTCTCTTAAAACATGAAGTCGCGTTTTCCTGATAGTAAGATATCGGTCATGATATCGGAGTGTTGAAAGTTCGAGATCCTCTTCCAACGAGGAACCGTCGTGTAAGTGGGTCTTGTGCACGCTTAATCAGACAGGGGTAAACATACTTCCGCTTTTGTGATGTGGAAGTTCACAGCAGGGGTTCAAGCTCAGGTATCGTCCTCGTCATCAACCGGGATTCAAAATTACGAGCTCCGTCCCAAAATAGCCCTAATGTTGCTTAAAAACGAGAAGTTAATGTAACTAAAGCTAAAACATAAACTCTTAATATATGAATGTTATTTGCAAAATTATATAGAAACATCACTAAATTATAATTATCAATTCTTAATATAACTGAAATTCAAAATCACTAACTTCACTCAAAAAATGCCTCTACCAAATATTTAATGAAAGCATTTTATATGCTTTAAAAATACAGTGAATATTTCAGTTATTCACTGTAAGATTTTGCCTTTAAGGCATTTCTTATCCTTTTTAAACTTCAAATGCACAATACTTCAAATGTTACAACAACTTCAAATGCAGAATTTTTATGTGTGTAATTGAAATTCTGGAAAATCATCGGTTGAAAGAAACCGTGAAACTGAATTTCTTCAAGGAACAAATTCGATGCAGAGATTTTGTAGAATAAGGTAAAAAAACACAAAATAAATGTTCAGTTCTTCCTAGAAACTTAGTATTGAATGCAGGCGCATTCAGTTTCTAGTGTCGTGCTGCTACCAGAAACTCGATTTAGATTTCAAAACCTCTACATAAACTCGAAATCTAAAAGTATGTTGTGCCCATTTTTGCCTCATTTTTCACTCTATCCTATTTCGATTTTCAAGAGTTACACATGTCAGAAACTTTTCCGGATTCGGAAGAAATGGAAGAAACAGAAGCAAAAACAAAGAAGACATTTGAATACATTTACTACAAATACAAAACCGCTTCTCGGAAAAGAGAGGAAAAAATCCCCCATAAATCTGCATAAAAAGAAAGCTTTTATGACGAAAGATGCTTCTTTCTATTTTTGAAGAACCTAAACGGATTTTGACACTCAATTGCTCACTCAATGTTATGATTGTAAATTTCATCATAATGCAACAAAAGATTGATTTAAATCACAATGTAAATTATTCTAAAGATCTTATCTGGAGAATACTTTACAACATGATCATTATTTTTATCTTATTCAAGCTGTTTGGAGGAATTATGTGAGTATAAGTTATAAGACAAGTTGAATTTGAAATTGTTGACATTTAGTATAGATACATGAACACAGGCCATTGCCGGCTTCTTGCCAAAAAGATAGAGCGTCTTCCTCGTGATCTGGCCTTCCCAGGTTCGAGTCCCGGTTAGGGCATGGTTGTTCTTCTATATACTGCCTGTGAATGTCCCCTCCCCCTGTAAAAAGGGGCTGTGCTAGAGAATGTGATGAGTGTGTAGTTAATTCGTACTCTTGGTCCTCGTTGGCGCTACTTCAAAAACAAGAGACGCTCATTCAGTTCAAAGCAGCCGTCAGCGCTCTTGTCCATGGCAAGTGCCATTAGTAACAACAGCAACGTATTCAATTAGCTGTCATTATGTAAATACATTTGGAAAAATGAGTATCTACAAGGTAGCTTAAAAATAAAAATTTTTCATAGTATTCTGTTTTTAATTATTCAAAATTTCGTTAATTAATTATGAAAAATATTTAGATATTGCTTTTGTCATATTTTACAAAAGAAAAAAGATTTCAATGTTCGTAGAAGAGATCAAATTACCATTAAATAATTATGTCATATCTTTATTTACAATTAACAATACAAAATATAAAAACATTGGTCATCGTCAGTGCCGATCAGAAATAATAGTCTAATGTTGCAAATTTTTCGCTTTAACTAAAAACAAATTAAAATAAAAATAAAAATAAATACTTTGAGAGCTCTTTTCGAAGATTATGTTGAATTGCATACAAAAGATATTTTGATTTCAGATATTTCTTTAAAATGGGAAACTTGTTATGATAGATAGAAAGCTAAAGTTATACTTATTTTAGACGCTATTTATTAAACCTAGTGATTATAATTGCTTGAAAAAAATAATATTTTCACCAAATATTCTGGAAATTTCTGTTAGGTTATGGGAATTGAGTTTTACTTTTTGAAAGGAATTGTAATTTTGAAAAACTTAATATTTTGATATGGATCTTTCTTTTGTTTTTCTTTTCTTTAGAATCGAAATCTTTATAATAATATTTAACAATAACATTAATCTATCCATCGTAAGAGAAAATGGTTTATTTTAAGGCTCTAAGTATTTTACTGAAACTATTATACAAACACGTTGAATGCGCCATTTCTATCACCTGTCGAATGACTGGTAAATCCCATTACATAAAGATCTTTTCCTATTGTAACTATTGTTGATGTAAATTTTTTTTCAGAAAAAATAATAAAAAAATTGGAATGTTGTAAAGGCTTAGTATATTGTAATTAATAAATGGAAAATAGTTTTCAAAAATATTCAGAATTATTAATTTCTTTATATTAGTCTGGATTTCTATTTGAATTTTTAAATCATTGCAATCAAAATTTTCATTTTAGGCACAAAATTCCTTTTTATTTCATATACTTTCTCTCAATATATGCATTTAAAACACACGTAAACATTTTGAGAAGGTCTCTAAACGTTTGAATAGGAACATTTACAATATTTAATTTTTATTTACATTTTGAAATATTTAATTTTTATTCTGCGAAAACTCTCAAAACATGAACTATCTATATCAAAGACAAATATACGAAAGCATCTAAAAGGATTTATATTTGCCAAATAATATTTTTATTTTAACAAACTTACAGGGAAACGAAATGAATATTTCTCAAAACATGGGAACATACATTTAAATAAGCCTGCCATTAGTTCATATCAAATTTTATCAAAAGAATGTTTCATATTTCAATGTTGTTTACTTAGCTAAATAAAGCCCTGACATTTTAAAAACATGAAATAGATAACTTCAATAAGTGTTTACAAACATGAAAATCATAATTTTGTTTCAAAAATGCTTTACTCTGATTTGCAAACATAAACGGCCAGATACTCTTGAAAACAGCTTTGTCGGATCTGAAACTTAATGCCCCTTTTACCATTCAACGCATGGAAATGTTTTGAATTTTCTCGTTTGAATAAACTGATCTGATCAATAAAACTAAATGAAAGCAAACCATCTATTTGAAAGGCTAGCTCAGAAACTAGCGCATTCATCACTTGCATTTCCCTTGAATTTTCACATTTGAATAAGCTGATGCGATCAATAAAACTAAATGAAGGCAATCAACTTATTTGAATTGCTAGTTTAGAAACTAACAGAAAGGGATAAATTTAAGACAACTGAGTACTTAAGATAAATAGTCATTTCTGGGCAGGAGAAGAATTGATTAAGACTCGAGTGAGAATGCATCCATCACTTGTTTCTGCTGGCCACCGTCCAACAGTGGTTTAATTGGAACGTACGGCTAATTGTGACTCTCAGTCCATTGACCAAAGCAGGAAGATTCAAGATGCTCTGGAGCAACGATAAAGAGGTCAAGCATGCGATGTTCCTCATGTTAAAGGGTTTCTTTCCCCTTAAGTTGATTGTTTCTTCCCAGGATACTTTAATCGATTCGGAGAAGAGTAACGAAAAAGGGACGAGGCTTTCGTAAGGAGTTTTGGATTGCTTTATGTTAGAAGAGATATACAGGCTGGTTATAATTAAAGTTCCGCTTTGAAATGGACGTAATAGAAAAACTACCTGACCAAATGTTATCAAACTTGGTAATAATTTAAGGCGACCAGGGACCTTTAAAATGACTTTTTGTAATTTTCACCTTAGCAATTTTAAATTTTACAGACGTTAAGAGTAACGCTATAAGAGATGACACACAATTTTAAAGCATTATATTAATTTATTTATGAGTTAGGGGGGTTAGTATAATATAATATTAGTCATAAATAACGTCAGTGAAAAATGTTCCAAGCGCTCCAAATTTGTTCGAAAGCACTCCAATTTTTATAATTATTTCTTCTAACTCTTTTAAAACAAAATTTGGGATTAATCTTGAAGTTTGAGCACAAAAATATCAAAATTAGCCAATAAAATAACTTAAAACTACTGATTTTTTAAAACATTTAAGTAATTTTGAGTTATTACATTAGTTAATTTTGATGCTTTGAAATTAAACTTTCAGATTAATCCCAACTTTTGTTTCAAAAGGGTTAGAAGAAATATAAAAATTGGAGTGCTTTCGAACAAATTTGGAGCGCTTGGAACATTTTTCATTTACGTTATTTATCGCTAATATTATATTATACTACCCCCCTAACTCATAAGTAAATTAATATAATGCTTTAAAATTTTCTGTGTCATCTCCTATAGCGTTACTCTTAATGTCTGTAAAATTTCAAATTGCTAAACAGAAAATTGTAAAAAGTCATTTTAAAGGTCCCTGGTCGCCTTAATTTGGAAAGATTTGAATTCCAGATTTGAAATGGCACTATATCAATATTGTTAAGCAAAATAGGACAGGAAGACACCGGTATAAAATGTTTTAAATCATTTTTGAAATGTGTTACAAAACATGTTCAATGTATCTTATCTCAAAAGAACTGTTTATAAGGATATTCTAAACAATTTGGTGGAACTGAAAGACTCGATATACCGACATGTGCGTAACATTCCTCTTGATATACCAAGAGCTATTGATAATGCAGTAATGTAATTTAACTTGCTTTCGGAAAATGGAGGAAGCTTCATTGAGCAAGCATTGTAACATATTTCAGAAACAATAAAATAAAGTTTCAAAATAATGTCTTCATGTCCTATTTTGTTCAACAATATTGTATACAACTTTTTTTTTGTTTTAGTGGAAAAGAAATTCTTATGACCTTCTTTAAATTAGTACCAAGTTGAATAAAATCTGGTCGATTAGTTTTCCTTTACGACCATTTCAAAGTGGAACTTTAATTATAACCATCCTGTACAATTTGGCGTCCTGACATAGGGGTAGCCCAATTTCCTCGTGTTCATGGTGTCCCGGTTTGAGTACCGGTTAAAGACTTTTTTGACAAATGATCGAATTATTAAATTCATTTGACGCAAGAAAGTTAAGAACATGTTCATTCCGTTTATGTATTAAAATCTGGTTTAAATTCTAATATATTTTTGTGAATTGTTTTTTTTTTTGCATTTCCCATCCATATCTTGGTATTCTGTACCTATTCATCCTTTTTTTTCCAAAAATTAAGTGAATTGATTGATATAACTAAATCCATTAATGCTAGCCCATAGCATAAGGGTAGCGCATCTTTCCCGAGTTTTGGGAGTCCCGGTTCGGGCATGGTTGCTCTTCTGTGGTCTATCTGTAAGGTGTGTGAATGTACCCTCCTGTAAAAAAGGAGCTGTGCAAGATAATGCGATGAGTGATTAGCAAAAGAGTACTCTTGGCCCTAATTGTCGCTACTATAAAGCACGAGACGCTGTTAGGCTTAAATCACTGACTACCTGAGTGAGCTTGTCCATGACAAGTGCCATAAGAAACAACCTCGAGTACCCTGTTCAATGAGCTAGATTACTAGTAGTGAAGAAAAGCTCCAAAATGAATAAATTATGTTAGTAACTAACATAGAAGTGAATAATAACAAACTTCTTCAAGTTCTATAAATAAAACCATTTCTGCGGCAAGTTGTAATTTTTAGACATTTTACTACTAAGAATTAATTTTAATAGATTCTTTAAAAAAACAGTGTTTTACCGAGAAAGTAGTTACTATACATTTCAACGACTTTCCTTTATTTATTTATCAAGTTTTCCATTTTAAGTTTTAAAAAATGGTTTTCAAAATCAAAATACTCGACCAATCCACTTTTTGCAATGTTGAGTATTTCGCAAAGTGTATCTCTTGAGTATTTCGAAAGTAATATTTTTATATAAAAATTTATGATTTTACATCAACCAAGAAAGAATTAGAAGGATGCTGTTAGATTTAGAATTTGAAGCGCAATTTCCCATTTAAATTTCGTAACATTCCGTTGATGAAATAGGAAGTCTCAATGACTCAGGTTAGAGGACAACGTCGTATTTACCGATTGCTAGAAATATTCAGCTGGTAAACAAATCTGTAAAGATTTCCCCAAGCTATAGCTGTTGAAAGACAACCACACCATGAGGAGTGCTCCCAAAAATATTGTTTGTTTCCATGAATATTTAGTTATCGAATAATACATTGTATTTCTTCAGATAAGAGCTTTTATCTTTTCATCACAGAATTGCTACCAAAGCTTATTTCATATTCCTTTCACTAAACAAATAGTTTCTTTGTGTTGTTTAGGAAAAAATGTGGAAGAAATTTTCTATTCTTCTCGTCGTTGACTGAAATGACTCAATCGTTTTCAAATGGGATTAAGCTATTGCCACAGAAACGCTGAATTGCGCTTCATCTCATCGCGTTATTTCGTAAGGAATAGAGATTTTTCATAAGGAAATAGTTTTAATAGAATGAAAGTACATATTCATTTTAATGGGAATTTTAGATTTTAAATTTCTCGTTTAAATTTTATAATTGCTTTGATACTTGTGATTGTTCAAATAATTTAGAGAATCTAGAATTGCATTAGCATTTTCGTTATTATTTTTATTCCAATTGGTTAGAAAGATTATAAATGACTTTATATGAATTTATTCAAGCACACCATTATTTATTTTATCATGAATATAATCTTAAAGTCAATTCTCAGTTAAAATTAAAAAGTCTCTAAACTTAAAATTAAATTCTCAGTTAAATTTGCAGTTTTACGGAATATTTTTGACCAACATTGTAATGAGTTCAACGCAATAAAAATCCTGAGAATCTTATAACAAGTGTGATATTTTTGAGTGGAATATGGCATTTTTGTGGGAAATATGGTATTTTTGTGTGGAATATGGTATTTTTGTGTGGAATATGGTATTTTTGTGTGGAATATAATATTTTTGAGTGGGATATGGTATTGCTGAGTGGAAGGAAGTATTGTTGAGGGGTACTTCTAATCTTTGCAAGGATGGAGAGGTTGAATTCTATAATTAAGTAGTTATAATAGAAAAATTTTTTTATTTGTTTTCATTGTTTAAAAATATGTTCTAAGAAAAATGTTAGTTTGACTCATTAGATTAAAGTAGTCAAATAAACATTTTTATGGAAAAAATTAGATTTTGACTTGAGTAGTTTCTAATTACTGAATCTATAAAGTAAACTGAGGCCTGCCTTAAAGTTAAAAGTTCAATCTTAAACTGGATATATTAGCACTGTTTATTTTTCCAAAATGTGATGCAAAAAAAATCGAAACAATGTTTTTCAAAGGCAAGATCTCTGGCCAATCGGAAAAGAGGGGATTACTTAAAGCATTATTCATTAAAGGGGGTCTAATAAATAATTATAAATTATGGAAATTAGATTACTTTAAACATTATACTAAATAGATATGTTTTCTTTTTAACTTCAATTTTTCGAGATAGGATAAAAAGTCTTAAAGTTGATCCATTTATCTCGTGAATGAAGCTAATTAAAAGCAATCGAGGGCTGGAAGTGGCTACTGATAAAATCTATGACACAACTCAATATAATGTTTAAAAAAATGTTCAAATATACCTTGCTAAAAGCACAGCTTAAAATTTCATAGCTAAAATTTTAACATATTGGCCAATAGTAAAAATATTTGAGGATAATTGATAAAGAAAATTAATAAGACTAGAAAACACAGCTTTCCTTTACTTAGGTGCATCTTTTTCATTCAATGTTGGGATGTGAATTCATGTAATGATATCAATTTTAGATATATTCCTTTTATTCTTTTTCTATACCTTCTCCAATCACGGTCCATAGAAGTAGTTTCAAAAGTTATTTTATATAAATGTTGCCCTATTTTAGAATGCATATTAGCTAATTTCTGAACCTTTAAAGATAGCTATATATTCTAATCTTTCTTTCTTCTCTAAACATCAAGAAATTATCAAAATATTCTAAAATATAAATTGCTGAATGACTTGGATATAAATTGTTCTTAACATTAAATTAATTGAGTACTTCGAAACCTTTTCATTCCTTTCAAAACAGAATAGCTTATCCTCAAAATTACATTTGAATGAGAACCGAGTATTAAGCTTTAACTTCTAGATATTGAAATTTATTTAATTTTAGTTACATTCTTTCATACAAAGTATTTTGCGAAAACTGTGTTTATACAGAATGCAAAGTAGATGCATTTCATGAAAAGATTATGCATGGCTCCAAAGGTTAATTCTCATGAAGCAAGCCTCTAATCGTCGAATAATTGGGCGATAAATACCTTGTGCATTGAGTAAAATTATCGTTGGATGTACTTGTCAGAGCACAAGAGGATTCTATCATTATCTTCTAGATAGAATTAAATGTTATTTAGCAAATACATTGTGCCTGTAATTATTCTTAGATAGCTTTGAATGGCATAATAGAAGAATGAAAAGATCGTAATGAAAAGCATTAATAGATAATTTATTGGCTAAAGGTGGAAATTGGAATTTATGACTTTTAAAATTTTTTAAAGATATCCTATGAAGCTTTTTATAAAAAATGTTATCCCCAAAAGAATTAAAATGGGATTTATAATAAATAAGAAAGAATTAAATAGAATTTATAATTAATTAGAAAGAATTAAATAG
>JAOUZG010016587.1:2851652-2873350 GCA_026289955.1 Argiope argentata | reverse complement strand
AGAAAGAATTAAATAGAATTTATAATTAATTAGAAAGAATTAAATAGAATTTATAATAAATAAGAAAGAATTAAATAGAATTTATAATAAATAAGAAAGAATTAAATGGAATTTATTATAAGTTAGTTATAACAAATACAAATACACTAGTTGGCTAAAGCGATATAGGCACAATAAAGCCATATGCCAAAAATGACAGTTTTGATTGCCAGTTAAAATGAGTGGAATTTAATATTTTCAAGGTCCATCTCAACTCTCGTGGTCATATTGATGCGCCTGATCCTGGACATTTATTTGAAACGAAATATTTTTAGAGATAGTTGCAATTATAGGAAGCATATACATATATAATCAGAAACAGCAATAATAATTGTGTCTGATTTATGTAATGTTACCGTTCGCAATGATGAAAGAAAATATATTATTAATAATAATAAACTCTTCTATGCATAGATACATTCTTAATTCAGGAGCTTTTATAATACCTAGATATAGCAGATTTTTCATAATGGTCTGCAAAATCATAATGTAAATGATGATGTCGTGTCCACTTTACAACGAAAAGAAGGGTGCAGTAGCTTCTGAGGGTATAGACTTCTGAGAAATCGAGGGCAGAAGTCTGACTTCTAGCTTACTTGAAGATGACACACACTTATCACCTTCTATTGCACAGTCCCTTTTTACTGGGGGGAGGGGCACATTCACTCATCTCACAGATAGAACAACCATACCCCAACCGGGACGCTCAGATCATCAGATCTCTGTACAAGGACGTCGGCCGTAACAAAAATTAAAACAATAATTTAATTAATAATTTACGGTAATAGAAAATTTTTAAATAGATAAATATATCTACTATTTAAATTGGAATCACACTTGTTTTATTAACAATAGCCATTTTGGTAATCTAATAAGGATTCTCAGCGCTAGAAACTTATAATATGTATCCTATTAATTTTTTAATAAGGCTACTATTTCCCTTTGCTTCTCAATTTTTAAGTTACTGACTTCGAAAAGTAATGGATCTCCATACAAATGACTACATTCAAACACTTCAGTTTTATAATTATGAAGTTATCTAAGAAATTTATTTTATCTAAGGACAATAAACAAATGCTGAAAATTTCTAATTCCCATTGCATTCTTATTTAGTGCTAAATCACAAGGGAGAAATTGTTTCATATTCGTTAGAAGATAATTGTATAATTTTAATTGAAGGCATGGATAGCTATTTATACATTTAATACAGATTATTGGTTATATGTGAAAATAAATTAGAATCAATAAAGAAAAATTCATCGTTATTATAGATGTTAAAATGGTTTTGAGGATTTCATATTTGTGAATTGTAGGTACCTTTCATGTTGCTATTCTATATTTGTATTTCATAGCTTTTTGTCAGGGAATTTCCTTCAACAGTAAAATCGGCTATGGTTTAGTATTAATTTTTTTTCTCAATCATTCTTTATCAATTTAAAAAAAAGCACTTTATCCTGATTCATAATGATAATTAATGCTTTTATTTTTTCAAAAAATTTAAATCTTGAATTGTTTTGGCTGCGTTGAAATCGAGGTTTTGTGATATTTGAAATGTGCAAAATAATGTGGATACTTTATGAAACTCTCTGTGCATATTGTATGTAACAATGAAAGCGAGTATCCTGCGTAACTGTTCGACGATAATACGAGTAATTTGCGCTCATTTATCTTTCATCTGGCAGCTACGTTGCTTTAATTATTTCTGCTGCTGGATTGTGACGGGTAAATCGGAATAAGCACTCACTTAATAAATTTCGTCGGAATTACAAATGATTATACAAAGCGGTCTAAATTATTGTCAAAACAAAAGACTGTTTCACTGCCATTAGATAATTAAATAATGAATGACTATGAAATGCCACTGATTCAATCGCATTTTAACGAATCACTGTGCCAGCTTCGTTTGCGCTCCTAATTAAAAACATTCCATTCTTTGGAATCGAAAGGGGTTGCTGTCGCCATTTTTGGAAATTAATGAAGAGCTTGTTCCTGACTAGATGGAACTGGGCGTTTATGATGGGAGAATGTTCCATTTATTAATTAGTAACATTTAAAAGCTAGAGTCTAGATAAAGTTGAGTGAAAATTATGTTAAGCAAAGATGAAAGATATTGGAAACGTTCCTGCTTAATTTCAAGTGATATGCTAAACTTTCGGAGAGATTCTGTAACGGTGTATGAAGAAAAATGGAGAATGTAAATAAATTCATTTTTGCTTTCACTTCGATAAGGTGAGTACTTTTGTTAAAAGCAATTTAAAACTTAGTGAGTGAAACATTAAAAGTGATTGTTTATTATTTTAAGTTATCTTCTCATTTATTAATCAGTTATTTATTTCCTTATTATTATTTTAGAAAGTCAAAATGGCTTTGTTTTATTTATTCAACATTTCAAGCGCTTTTTTGTGCATTGAAAACCAAAAGCATTTTTCAATAAATAATTTATATTATCTGATCAAGGAAGTAATGCTTTAATAATTCACAATATGAGGAAGTAATGCTTTAATAATTCACAATATGAGGAAGTAATGCTTTAATAATTCACTTATCGAAACAATTTTTCGAATATTTGAAAACTCAAAACAAAAATCAGTAAATAATTCAATTCCTGCATTTTTCTTTATTTAGTTTCAGCTAAATACAGCATAATTACAAACGTTATTTGCTTGAAATTTCAACCCCTCTCTATTTTATCTTATCGTAGCGAATGACAGAATTTTTTAAAAAATATTTCTTTCTGTAATTAAGTAAAGTAGTAATTGATGTAAAATGAGATAACATCTCTGACTTAAATACCTCGAGTTCGTTTTACTTTTTTTAATGAAATTGAATAACAAGAAAATAATTATGAGGCTAAAAAAATAACTAATTACACGGCTTCAGTAGAATAACTCGGCGCCTATAATTAGGAGGTCAAATAAATTCGAAAGTAAAGATGAAGGATTCTACTGTATCACAAAATATGATCATAATTAATAACATAAATTTATGAACGATGGGGAGTTAATTTCATTAATAAAATTCTCTTAATTTGATATTTTACTTTTAGGATTCACAAAATATTATACAAAAAATATCTTTAAAAGAGACTTAGTAATTCATTTTCCCCGAATCTAAACATTTCAGTTCATTTAATAAATAATTTAATATCGATTATAACTCCTTCTTTTAAACTAGAATATTGGCATGATGTTAAGCTCTATTTTTGGTAGAAATAAATTAAAAACTAAACTTTATGAGTACTACTTGAAAGGAAACTTCGAACAAATGGAATTAAACCTCTTCGATGTCTTATTGTCCTTCATGTTTTCAGAAAAGCCCATTTTAATTATAAAAGAAATTATTTGTCGTATGATATAAGTCATAACTATTTTTAACTATTAAGCACAACTTAGCACCACTTAAATTGTAATAAATTAAATAAAATATAATTTCTAAAAATATGTTACAAAAAAAATTAACTTTTGCTATTGTTGATGACGATCTCGTGTGCGCTTTACTATGGAAAGAAGGGGCGCAGTAGCTTCTAAAGATATGGACCCCTGAGCACCCAAGTGGCAGAACTCCGACTGATATGAGGATAACACACACACATTCACTTGCACAGCCCTTTTTCATAGAGGGGCACATTCACACAACTCACAGATAGTGTACAGAAGAACCATGCCCCGACCGGGACTCGAACCCGGGACGCCCAGATCACGAGGAAGACGAGCTGCCTCTGTGCCAGGACGCCGGCTTTGTGATTGTTGATACAATATAACGAAAATCATAGAATATTATAAATATTCAAACGAGTTGTAAGACGTTTAGGTATATTTAATTCATTGCTTTGTACATTAGGATGATTTTGTATTGATTAAATTGTATTTTTACTTTACAATTTTTTTTGAAAACATTAGATTTAGTATATCTGCAAGAAATTAATTCAGTTATTAGGATACAAATAAAATCTCGTTACACTCTTTCTTAAACTTATAATTTTACTTAACTGGATTTTTGTAATATATTTTTACTCATTTCTTGATGTGCTAGGGTTTTGAAATATCGTATCATTTTATACTCTTTAAAATATTTAAAGATTTTGATAACTTAATTATCGGTCAAATTATCAATATAATTAATCCTTTTATTCCATACTAACGATAACACACTGTGGTGAATTTGAGAAAAAAATCTATTCCGTGATCCATATTATTTGTAAAAATGAGTTATAAATTAATGACTTAAAAGAAGAATAAATAAAAAATATTAAATTCTGCTTTTAGTGCAAAGAAATGAATGTGGTTTTAAAAACTGTTTTTATTAAATATACTTGTTTCAAAAATTTTTGCAAAAATTGCACAATATTTTTTAGGAGTAAAGAAGGACGAAATATAGAATTCACTTTACATTTTTTTTTTCCTTATCTAAATCTTTTAAACTTTTCAAAGCATTCTCTTTGATTATTTTGTTAAGTTTTCAAACACCATCTGTTGAAGAACATTTTGCAGTTTCGAGAAGAATTTTTTTCTTCTTTTTATGCGATTTTTGATTTATCAACATGAAACTGACTTACTTCCAGCAACACATACATTGAACAAACGCTGCTAAAACTCGGGAGATTTGAAAAAAAGAAGCAATCAGTATCTTCGAGAAGGAAAATTCGGTCACGTAAAAATGTCGTCAAGGAGATACATTTTGTAGATATTTATAAATAATTGATCTATTTCAGCTTCGAATTTCTACTCCATTATGTCATTTTATTGGCAAGATTATTGCTTATTTCAGATGAGAGAGCAAAATTTCGTAAGATCTATATGATTGAATTCAAGCGACATCTGTATGTGTCTTAATGATGTATTAAGAAGTGAATAATGTCTTCATGTTACATCCCCAATACTTACATCACTATGTATAGTATAAAAAAGATATATTGTGCAAAGGTTTCAGTATGTGTACGATCATTTCCTAACTCTATATCATTACTACTATACAGAGTTCTTTCTGCATCGAATTTCTACTCTAATATCATTTTATTGATAAGATTATTATCTATGTCAGTTGAGAGAGCAAAATTTCCCAATACCTCTATGATTGAAATCAAGCGACATCTGTTAGTGCCTTAATAAAATATTGAAAAGTGAATAATACCTTTATATTACATCCATCTGTTTGTACAGTATGTTATCAGTTGGTTCGGGTATGGCTGTTCTTCTGTGCGCTATCTGTGAGATTTGTGAATGTGCCCCCCTGTAAAAAAGGGTTGTGCAAGCGAATGTGGTGAGTGTGTAGCTAAGTCGTATTCTTGGCCGCAGTTGGTGCTACTTCAAAAACAAGAGACGCTCCTTTCGGCTTAAATCTGCTGCTGTATCAGAGGGGGGCTTGTCCAATATGGCAAGTGCCATAAGTAACAACGACTATATATATATATATATATATATAAAATACCAAACTAAACATAAAAGTATATTGTTTATCAAAAAAAGCTTATATCTAATCGAACTGTTTTAATAGTCTATTAAAAGTAAAGTATACATAAGTGGAACATATGATTAAACGGAAAAGGTTTGTTTCTATAGTTAAAATGTGCCACTAAAATATAGTAAAAGAGTAAATATGCTTGTCATAAAATTTGAACACCTTCCCAAAAAATCCCACCTCATTATCTCGATATGATAGCAATGTATCGAAGAAGGAAAATTCTGCTGTGAAGATAGAATTTAAAACAGTTAGTATTTTACAAAACAATGTTTGGAGTTGATAAATTCGATCAATGTTTATCTTACTATCCTGTAACAAGAAAGCAGTGAAGAAAATATAACGAGAATATTTTTCAAAGTTTACTAAATCAAACGGTGTGGAAATCTTTCATATAAAAATACATTGGGAGTTTAAATTAATCTGGTTTTCAAATGAAATTGACTAAACCATTGGTTTAAGAAGGAAATACTGTACCGATATTGGAACTACGTTTTCCCTAAAGGGTTTGAGAATATATCACGATGCTTAATTGGCAGTCAGTTTCCTTCACGTATTGAAGATTATTGTTCTAGGAGAAGAAAATTATCATACAAATCTATTACCGTATGCTTTTTTTAAAAAAAATGAGAATGGAAATCACATTCGAAGAGAAAATACGATTTAAAAGCAAAGATTGTGCTGTTAGTCTCTGTGTAACATAGTGTTTTGAAATATATAACAATGTTATTATGTTGCTAAAACTTCTAAAAAGTGAATATATGTAAAAAAAGATATCTATTAAATCATATGAAAGTTTATTTGCAAAGAAATTTTTAAATAATATTTTTGAACAGATATTTTATATTAATCCTTACAGATTCTCATTTTAATAAGAATAAACTATAAAAGCTTTATTTCTGATTTCCTTGCAACGTTCTTATTTTAATGGGATGCAGGCTTATAGGTTTCCTATCTGTAAAAATTAAATACCTATATTAATTTTTTGGTCAATTGATGTTAAAACCAGTTGACACCAAATTAAAATGTTGTTTGTTGTTTCAGAAAAAATTGAGAAATATCATGGCAACTATATTGAAATTAATGGCTTGACTTGATTTTTACGTATTGCTATTTGTCGACTATATGTTTTGTGATTAATAATTTAAACTATTTTCTTAATAAATAACGTGGAATAAAATGGTTTTTATTTACCAATTTTTCAACAGAAAGTTAAATGCAAACTTATTGAAGATTATAAGAATTAAAGCTATTTTACTTGAGATATTATCTAACCATTATTTTACCAATATCATACTAAGTGAGATGAAGCGAAATTGTTTTACTTCCTAAAAAAATTCCGATACCTTTGTGTTATAAACATATATACGGTAATAGATTTGTATGAACCTTTTGTGTTATAAACATATATGGCGTTTTACAAAATCTATAAATATAGGAGTAAATAATTTGTCCTAGAAAATAAAAATGTAAAATTACTCATGTTATATTTTAAAAATTAGTTTACAGATTTGTGTATAGTTTATTTATATATAATTTAAGTTATTATTTCTAATCTTTAAGAAAGAAAAAAAATCCGAGAGTCTTTTTATTTCCGTCGTAACCGAAAACTTATATTTATTATATAGTGAAAATACGTGACGTATATAAGGGTTTATACGTGTTATATAATGAAAACTTAGCTTATAGATAATTAAATGGAATAAAATATACATACTTTATTTTTTTTTACTCATAATGTCTTAAAAGAGTAGTTACTATGTTTTAACTGCTTTTGAATGTTTTCAAAGATGATAATTTCACTAACCTTAAAGAACTTCCCCCTTTATTCTTTAAAGTTAATGAGTTCACGTAGTGTGTGCAGAGAGACGCACAGTGAACAGGCCTCGGTAACAAACGACGACTTTATTAACACGAAGGCACGGATACACAGACAACAAATACGCACCCAAACAATACCCATCAGCACTTCTCAGAAACAGCAGAACGCAAACAGCACAACAATGATAAGCAGCTGGAAGCACTCAAGGATAAATAGATTTTTCAAACATTAACGAAAGATAAATTCAAAACAGTGCCTACAATTCGTTCGTACGGCCTTTTATAGTTCCCGAAATACGGCAGAGAAGGTTCTCGAAGAGCAAAACATATCTCAGTTACTATAGGCTCTATCGCCAAAATTCTGGAAAATTCCCGTATTATCTATTTTATCGCCAGTCACAAAATTCGTACCTAAATAGTCGCCAATTTTGTTGACTGGCAAGTTAACTGACTGGGCACCTGATTAGCATACAATATTCTGATCATAAAACGATCTTTACAGTGGTTGAACTAAAGGAGCTGAGAAGCAATATTACATATTTATAAAATATTATTGTAAATATTCTTATAAACATTGAATAATATGCTTATTTTTCAAAACAATGGAAGCTTGTATATTAAAGTATGGTTTTCATTTTTAAAATATGATAATGTTTAGAAAGTGGGATATTATCTTACATTGTAGCATGCATTCGTAATATTTTTTTTATCCTGAGGAATTTCGGAGTATATTATCATACGAAAATCATGCTAACATACAATTTTCATTTCACTCCCTTAATCTGAATAAATTAGAAAATACTAAGATGACAATTTTACGATAAATCTGTGCATTATTTTAATAATTGTATTTATAAGCAAGATGATTGAGTTTATATGAAAGGCTTTTTTTTACGTACTTTTTTCCTGCTGTAGAGTTAAATATAAATTTAGAAAAAAAAATTAAACAAATAAGTACGAAACAATATAATGGTACGAAGATTAGAATTTTCTCAATATTTCGGTGGCTAACAGCAGTTGCTTATGTTTTCTGGTGCTAAAGGTGAAGGCAAAAGATCGAAAGGATAAACTGGTATCGATTCCTGTAATTACATGCAGTATTTTTGAAACACATAAAAATTTTATTAGAATAGTTCAATCTGTATTTTTTTCTTTATTAGAGATACCGATTACCCATGGTTCATAGAGGGAAAGAAACTGAATCCGTATTTGCTTTTCCTACAGATTCATGGCCATCGGCTGCATGGCGTTTTAAATATCGTTACCTGGAAAAATAAATCACTCAGATAATTAATTTTTGTATCATTTTGTTATTCATCCATTATTTCTATCATGTTATAAACCAAGAATATCGTATAAAGTGCTTATAGGAGTTTTTTCGTTATTGGAGGTTGAGTTGTTGATGACATTGATTATGTGTCAGGTGGATGAAGAATTGGTAGGAGGGGATACCATTTTTTTGTAAGTTTTCGGGACTGACCTTTCACCAGGATTTAGATGATTAAGCTCCTGTCAGAAACTGTTTAAGTAGTTTATTATAAGACTGAAGCAACTTAGAAGCATTGTTTAAGCAGTTTGTTATAAGATGGTTATTACGTATCATATGGTATGGTTATTACGTATCAGATGATTTTATTAGCTAGTATGATTTTAAGAGAATGTGCACAAGTTTAACAGCTATAGAGTAGATATTGTGTGAATAGTAACATAATCTATTGTAAACAAATTAGTTTCTTTTTCTAATGGTGATTCAGTGGTTATTGTGGGAATTGTGTTTAAAACCTTATATTTTGTCTTAAGCTTTTTTAATGATAAACAAATGATATTTTCAATACATCAGGCATAGGGGATCTAAGTAACTTAAGAGGGGATATTCGAGAATACAGATGTAAATTATAGTTTTGAAGCCATTTGTAGTCTTAACTGTATTATAATTAAAATTAACGGAAATATTTCTCAGTAAGCCAACAGAGACACACAAATCAGAAAAGGCCGAGTGCTGACAGTTGTTGCATCAGCGATTTAAACCGCAGTTAAATGAAAAAAAAAAGATGTGAAATGCATGAATTATCAGAACAAGTTTTTTAACTTTTAATGCTGTCATTTCGACTTAAGATATTTCATGCAAAGCAAAGAATTTTTTTAATGAGTGAAATTTGCATTGCAAAAAGCCACCACAAATGCTAATTGCTATTTTGTTTAAGGAATACAATTGAATAAGAAATATTAATAAATGCAACTCTTTCTTTCTAATTGCAGAAAGACACGAGGGATCTCGACTGCCAACAATTGTTTTCTTGCATGGGGATTCATACGAGTGGAGCTCTGGTAATCCGTATGATGGCACTGTACTCGCCGGCTTTGGAGAGGTCATCGTCATTACTCTCAATTACAGACTTGGTATTTTAGGTAAGAATAATTTTTGTTTTGAAAAAAAGGTTTATTTTATATTCGATTAGTAAAGCTTTCATATTATAAGTGCATTCGCTTTAAAGCATATATAAGTAAACCTTTAACCCTTTGAGAGGAAAATGGATAACCTATTTACCAACTTCTTAAATTCTTAACGTTTTAAAAAATAATTTGAAATTCACGTCTTTTCAGATGACGATTTTTTTATATTTGGAATGAAAGAAAAAGAATTTCCGAGGAAATATTTGTTGCAGGAATGCCTGTTCGCATTAATACATTTATGAAATGTTTAAGAATCAACGAATGTATTAAGTATATATAAGTAAACTTATAACACTTTGAGAGAGAAATGGAATATCTATTTACCACCTTCTTAAATTCTTAATGTTTTAAAAATAAATTTAAATTCACGTCTTATCAGATGATGATTTTTTTAAATTTTGTAATGAAAGAAAAAGAATTTCCGAGTAAATATTTGTTTAAGAAATGCCTGTTCGAATTAATACATGTATATGAATGAAATATTTAAGATTCAATGGATGTTTTAAGCATATGTAAGTAAACTTTTAATATTTTGAGAGAAAGATGTATAACCTTTTTACCACCTTCTTAAATTCTTAATGTTTTAAAATAAATTTAAATTCGCGGCTTTTTAGATGATGAATTTTTTTTTATTTGGAATGAAAGAAAAGGATTTTTGGAGTAAAAAATTGTTGCAGGAATGCCTGTTCGCATTAATACATTTATATGAGTGAAATATTTAGGATTCAATGAATGTTTTAAAAATAAATTAAGTCATCAAAAATGCAATTTCTTTATCGATTATTGAAACTGAATAAGAAGAGATAAATATGTCATGCTGCTTCCACGTTTTGTCAACCTGTAAATGATGGCCCATGAGTTTGTGAATAAATTGCTTTTATTTTTCATTGCTTTAGTAAAGAAAAAACGCAATTTATTAATGAAATTGCTAAAACATGTTCTTAGTTTTTAAAATGTTCCTATACTTAGTTAAAAAAAATGCTCTACTTTTTCTCAAAATGTCCGAGAGTCCCTTTTAGTTTGTTATTTGTTGTTGCTTTAGAAAATTTGACCTGTAATTCTCATAGCATTCTTTATTATGTAATAATATATGTAGGCTGCTGAATATATTCAATGGAAATTCAATATTTCTTTTTTCTGCGGTATAATCTGCAATTGAGGGGGACCCCTTTTGTCAATTATATATTCTCTATCCTTCAGTTAGTTGTTGAATCTGGTTTCTTTATCGAAACTGAATAAATACGAACTCATGCCTGACCACGAGTTTCTGTCTTTTTTTCCTGTTCTAAAAATTCTGAAAGAGAAAAAAATGTATTGATGTAATTCGGATAGTCAGCTTTTAAACTTTTCAAAGAGAAGGAAATCCATTTAAACACTAACAAGGAGTCAAATTTGTGAGTTGATTGTGGAAAAGTCTTTATATCAGAGCTAAAATTACAAATACAATCCAGAAATTTGAAGAAAATGTGCAAGAAAATAAATTGTATCCCTTCTTATAAATATGAAGTAACGAACGGCAACATGAGTCTTGAAAGTGTTTCTCGAATACTCAAATTCCTTGAAAGGCGACGGAATATATATCGTCCCCTAACTTGTGAGAAACTAGTTAAAAAAATTGTAGTTTTAAATTGTCTTATTATCAGATTTTTGAACTTCTTCAGTGATATTTAATGCGAATTTTTTAAAACATAGTGCCCTTCAAATGCTTGTATGTAATCTAAATATTTACTGTGGGCATGAACAAAATAAGATGAAGGAAGATAAGCATCCTGTCTCAATTACTTTAAATTTAAATGTTTTTATGCTTTTAATTCCACTTTTAATGTGATATTTAAAATTAAAAATAGCCTTAAATTTCCTGTAATTTTCATTATTTTTTTTCGTTGGTAGAATATATATATAAAGGCAACCAGCTTAATGAACGAAAACATATACTGGAAGAAAACTTTCTAGAGAAAAAAAATACAAGAAGAAGTGATAAAACATGTTAATTAAAGTTTATTTTTAAATATTTGGCGAGATCTCTTTCTACGAGATGCATTAACCCTTTACTGCATGAATTAGTAAAGCGTTGAAAAACATGTTTCATGGTGGAAATAGCTTTATTTAATTATAAATAAGACAAATTAAAAGAAAAATAATGAAAAAAAACTTATATTTTGTTTTTTCTTGGAACCATATATGGGCTCGTATCCATTGAGACAAAAACCATTGCAGTTGAATAAAGGAATAATTGTTATTTGGCGAGAAAGATAAGTATATCGACTCCATGAAAACTTTATTTTGTTAAAAAGTACTTACGTTTTAATTTGTTATCGTTTTTTGAAAATGAATAACTCGCACTTCAATTCCGCTTTTTCACCCACTTGCTCAAAACTGGGGTTATTTCGAAATGTAATAAAATCATAGACTTTTTTTTGCGTTTTATTATTAATTAATATATATTTGATGGATTAAAATATTTTATTATGCTTAATTTGGAAATAAAATTGAATCACAACTCCAATGCCATATAAGGGCTCATATGCGGCAAGTGGTTAATAAATGTGAATCTTGAATGAAGGCTATGGAAAAGAAAAAAAAACTTTCTTTTATTTTCGCGGCATTGAATCATGCAAAGCCTTTTAATAGCTATATAATCTTCTGATTTGTTTCAGAAATTTTAAATAAAAGTGCGGATGATCGCATAAAATAAAATTTACATATTATTAAGCATATATGAGGTGTCTTATATTTTCTTTTACGTTAAAGTAAAAAGAAATTAAAAGTAAAACTTATTCTGAAATAAATTTGTTGTTAGAATATTTTATGCTACATTGTCCTTAATTTATATTTTTTTAAAATAAAATACTTACTTTTTTGTATGTAAGAAGTAAAGAAAAGACGTTGAAATCCCATCTACGAGTAAGAAGACAAAATACAAAAGTTCGTATTGAAAATCAATAAAAGGAGAAATAGCGATGTTACATATTCTTATACTTTGTTGGGCTGTTGCATTTTTCTCTTTTGGTGCGCTTTAATGAAGAGGGAGTTAGAGCCCTCCAAATGTTTCATTTAACTCTTCCTTCATGTCGCATTCCAAAATATCCTCCGAAGCGTTCGAAGTACTCTCTTCATTATCAGTATCAGAATGCAGTTTTGAGAAAATTGCCGATGTAATAATTCTGGAACATTGCGAGTCAATAGGAACAAAGAAAAGAGACTTGGTGAAATATCACCAAAGGTATCTGGATATTTGCTGTATTCTTTGAATCTCACTTTATATCAAAAGAATTGGTATCTTGCTTTAGAGGAAAATTACATTCATGTCGGGCTGATGTTTCTCAAAATTTTAAAATGGAGGCACTATCTATCAAAATCATGATAAGCACCATATAAGACAAATTTCTCTTTAAATTGAGATATTTTCTCAGAATCTATTGCAATTTTCTGGAGTTTTCGTGGATTTTCTTTTTACGAGTTTATTTCCAGAATTACTGCGTAAATAAAAAGATATAAAATTATTTTCTTCTAGAATATCGGGAATAAAGCCAGATAAAATATTACTTAAAATTATGGAAATATTATTCCACATGTTTCAATATTAAAAGTATATATTCATAACATATGCGTCATTCTGAGAATTAAGGAGCTTTGACATCTGAACAAAGTCAAACTTGTTCAATTATGTGAAAATAAACTAACATTTGCTAGAATTTCTTGGTGCGATATTTAATATGGATATTCCAAGAACTAAAATAACTCGCATTTGAGGTTATTCGTTATTATGAATTGAAGAGATTAACTCACAGAAACGCTTTTTAAATTTCAATGTTGAAAGAAAGTATTAACATTAAAAGACAATTAAATAAACAAGACTTATAAAGAAATAAAAATAATAATCGGAGAATAAAATATGGTGACGAAATAATAAAATATTTCTTACTTCGATAAACATTCTTTTTAAGGTCATTCCTTCAATTATTATTTCATTTCTGATAATCGGCAATCATCTATGAAAGAAAACAGAATAGTGTTTCATTCGAAAGTAACGTCTATATAAAATTTCAGACGTAAAAGCTGAAGAGATAATTATGTTTCATTTTTAATCTTCCCCTACTTAGCGAATTTTGAAATCTAAACGAGATTTCAAATTATCATAATGAAGGCAAATTTATCTAAATCTTGAGGAATTTTACTTCTTTTTCTTATAGCTTCGAAACCTAAACCTAAATAGCTTCGAAACCTGAACCTAAATAGCTTCGAAACCTAAACCATTCGACATGTTTGTATATTCTTTACTTTGTAAGCAATATGGGATTAAAATTTGAATTAAAATAAGTGGCATTTCCAAATTGATTTACATTTAAATTTGTAACTTGTACACTTAAATGTAATAGATTGTTGTATATATCTACGGAGAATTAAAAGTAAGGAATTATTTTAAAAAACACTATTACAAAATTGTTAATTATTTTTATCGCATCTCCCAAATAATACACAATTCTGTTCTTATTATTGTAATACCGTTTAAATAATTTTATAGTATAAGAATAGGTAAACAGTTACATTAAAGGTAAAATAGTTAATTTGATAGATCTTTATAATTGGTATGAAGTTAACAATCATGATAAACAAAACAAAAAATTCAAAAGGGTAGTTTGATGAATTATTGTGCACTATGGGAGGTTTCTAAAGATTTATGTGCTTATCCGATTTTCTAAATTTAATGCAATGAAGCTATTGAAATTCTGGAAGATGTGTGAAACTTTAAGAAAAAATTTGTGTAACAATATACATCGAAGTTATTGAAAGGAAATTTTGTATTTTCTATTAATTTTTAATTAACTAAAAATATAATTAATGTTTTAAATTATTATTTTTTCAATATTATTGCCAAGATGAAATCCCTGGCCACATGTAAATATAATACGTGAGTTGGTAATTTTTTGATATGTCAGTCAATCAAGTATTAAAACACACACGCACGCACACACACACACAGACAGAGAGAGAGAGAGAGAGAGTTGTATGTGTCTGTCTGTCTGTTTTGATTAAATAGAATATATTAACTGTAAGATTAATTAATACTAATATAAAAGTACTTATCTAAAAAAATTCTGTTGTTGTACATATCCAAATATAAGTGAAAAAATAGCAAATATTTCAATATTGAAACTCAAAAAGTGTACACAACGATTAGATAATTATATAAACAAATCAAAATTTTGAGAAAGCAAAAACAAGACAGGTAACGAATAAATTTCATGCCATACTTACCTTAATACTAGGACGACGAATTAGTATTAATAATTTTTATGTTTTTTTAAAGTTGCCAGAAATTAAGATATTTAAAAATACAAAAATACAATTTTCAGTTACTAAAATTTAGCTTTATGTAAAAATACATTTTGCTAACATAATATTTATAATATTTTCTTAAAATGACAGTTTGAAAAAATTAACTGATTTCATTACCAACGAACACAATTCTTGCAATAGAACTCCTGGCATTATTTATAAAGCTGAAATTATTAATGTTTTTAAAATGTGGCTTAAAACTGAAGTAAACAATTAAGATTGATTTAATGATTTAAATGATATTAATTACATTAAAAGATGTTTCTGAAAAAGAACTCTTATTTATTTTACAGGATTTGTGACGGTAAACATATCAAATAGTAGATATAATTAGAGTAAAGTATCATATTACCATATTAAAGATTACCATACTACTATATTAAAGATTACTATATTACCATATTAAAGTACCATATTTTATTAAAGATCATCTTTTTATTTATAGATTAAATCAGTATATCAGTACTCAATCAGTACCCTTTTATGTGCTTTTGAAAGCCGATTTTTTCTAACCGTTTTAAAATGTACCAGTTTCAAAGATTAAAGAAATTACATTTGAGATAATTTAGAAATTATTAAATTAGAAATTCATAATATGACTATGGGAAAAAATAAGTTCAATCGTTTGCTATTTTATTTTCGGATTCGTTTGGTGAAAGTCTAAGAATTTCTTGTTTATAGATCAAATAAACACAACGAAAGCGGCATTTGATAACCTTTTATTCATTTTCGGAATCCCATTTTTTTCCTAACACTTCAAAATTTTACTACTTTCAGATATTCGAAAAATTACACTTCAAATAATTTAGAAATTATTTAAGTTGCGATTCATAAAAGGACTTAAAAAATTTCTTTCTTTAGCTACTTTATTTTTAGATTCATTTGGAGAAAGTCGAAGGGATTCTAAAAAATAAGATAGATATCTTTCTTTGTGTTAAATACAGAAAAGAGAAGAAATGCGCTCCCAAAGCCTTTCGTTACTGATTGGGGAGGGTACCAATCCTTTGTTACTTTTCTCAAACGACGGAAGGGTGGTAACAAATTTAAATTTACTGTTCCTTTTAAAACTGAAATAAAGTGTCTTTTGTGTTTTTTGAAACTAGGAAATGGAAACAACAAAGTTTCATAAAGTTTGACTTGATTGTAGCGTGAACGGGAAATAGTTGAAGGCATTTTTTATGTTTTAAGAAATTTATATCGGTTAAACATCTTAAGGTGCAAATAAATAGCAAAAGTTTCGGCAAGATTTATCTGAAAACTTCTCTGATTAGATTTTTTTAATCGATAGTTGATTTGTTTTAAATAACTTGAATACAAAAATAATTATAAAAATGCTGGGATTAAAAATTACTTTTCTCACTGATCATTTACTTTTTGATTGATTAGTGTGGCTACTGATAATTTCAATGAAAATACATTAAAATTCTTTTTTCAAAAACTTCATTTGATTTTACTCTGAATTCTGAAAAATAACAATGCACTCTTAAAACATAAGTTCATTATAAAAATGCTGTAATTAAAAATTACTATTCACACAATTTGTAATTGATAAGTGTAACTACTGATAGTTTCAATGAAAAGTTACTATATTAAAAATTTCTTTCTCAAGTGTTTCATTTTGAATTCACTGTGAACACTGAAAATTAATAATGCACTCTAAAAATTAATTTTATTATAGGAGCTCTGTAATTAAAAATTACTACTCTCACTAACCAATTACTTTATTATTGATTAGTGTTATTATTGTTATTTTCAGTGAAAAGTTATTACAATAAACTTATTTTTTTCAAATACTTCATCTTTATTTCACTTTGAATACTGAAAAATAACAATATACTCTAAAAACATTAATTTTTATAGAAATAATGTGATTAAAAATTACTACTCACAAAACTTGTAATTGATTAGTGTGACTACTGATAGTTTCAATAAAAGTTAATACATTAAAATTCTTTTTTTTTAAATACTTCATTTTGATTTTACTGTGAATAATGAAAAATAACAATACATTCTAAAAATATTTTTAACACTAATTATGGATCTGCAGGTAAACCTTTTCCAGAAACATTCAGCAGAAGAATAATGTTTTAATGTCATGTTAAATACATGTTTTAATTTGTCAATGGAAATATTTTAATTTCATGTAAGCCTTTTTTCAGAAACTTTGAGGCATTGTCAATATTTTGCTGAGAGTCGTAAATATTGGGTTAGCATTGCTCTTCAGATTAGTTTTTTTCACGTTAGTGCATTTCGTTATGATTTATTGCAGGCAGTGTCTTCAGAGAACAATAAAATCTTTTGATTCATTTTTTTTGTCCAGCCCACATCATCTTATTAGGTCTCAGAAGTGGAAATGTGGCCCGCGGTGCATTGCAATAGAAAAAAAACTACATTTCTTTCGATGAAATATATATACTTTTTTTGCTTGTTTTATTTCTATACAATATAATGCTCTGTCCGTCTGAAAGTAAATTAAAACAGCTGCAGGCTCTTGATTCCATGTTTCAAGAAGATTAAGGATTTAATGACAGTTTTATGACGATGCGAACAATTTATCCGTAACAAATGTTCAAAATGATGTTTGCAGTATAAATTATTGATAATTAGACATCTGATTTTTGAACTTTGATCTTACACTATGATACAACAGTATTTCTAACCAGTTATTGATCGAATTTTACGAATTGTGCTGATATCTGTGATGATGGTTATCTTTTCATTTGTTTCATACCACAAATTCATTATCTCATAGTGAATTTATCAACGTTTTGTTTTTGAATAGGTCAAAAGATATTTATTTCTTAATTTTTTATGGAATTTGAACTTTTTTCAAAGAACTCCGAGTTTAAACTTAAGAAATAATAATGAAAGTTTGATGATTATTCGAGTTATTGAATAATGTTATATTTCTAAAGTCAGCTCTTGAAAGTTCTATATTAATATTAAAATTTATTATATAAATATATACATAAATAGAAATTAATAGTAAATTAAGAAATTAATACTTCAAATAAACATCATTTTTAAAGATTTATGTTGTAGAAATTTGTATTATAAAATGCGCAAGCAGCAATTCTTTCATTCTAAAAATAAAAAAAAATCTTTTTTTTTTAATTCTAAAAAAAAGTAATGTATAGCTATATCTTAGTAAAATATTTAAATTTTTCTTTCATTCGCTTTCTTATATATATATATATATATATATATATATATAAGGTTTAATTTCTTTTCCTGCTAACCTATCACTTTTTAAGTTAACATACAATGGCCCGTAACGCGTAACGTTTAGAAATCTAGTTTTTGTGTTCTTATAAGACTTTATAAGACTGGTATCAAGAATAAAGATGTCAGACTGGTATCAAGAATAAAGACCTTAGAAATTAACACCAATTTCTGTCTGTAAAAGGGCAGGAAGTTTCCAGGGTACAGGCGAAAGATTGAAGCACATTCTGATGATCAACGACAGATCAGATAACTTTTTTAGTCTCCAAAATACGATTTTAAAAATCAGTAGCTAAGGCTTCTAAAGAATAACTTTTGGGCTGGTTACATGGTGACACAATATTGAGTTTTCAGTTTTAATGTTCTCACTTTACAATTTTTCTATTCAACAGTACATCATAATTAAAAATGGCTTTTCTTGGATTCGTTTTCTCCAAATTTGAACTATCCACTCTCACCACCTAACCTAATAGGTGGCCGTTGATGAAATGAATCTCCAGAAAATTTGAATCATATCAACTTCTTTATCAATATTCTGGAATATTAACATTATTATTTTACACTAATTTTGGCATTTGCATTGAAGTCATGTATGAAAGATATCAGATACGAATGTTCAGCAAGATCAGAATAAACTGTGTCAAAGGTAGTATTATCCTAAAGTCTATCTGAGGCAAAGTCATAGGATCGGAAACGAACGACTTCTCTTTAAACTATTTACATTTAATGCGATGACTCAGAATTTTTTAAGTACTCTTTCTATGTAATTTAGACCTTTTCTCCCAAATTATTTAAACGAATTTGCATTCTAGTAAGTCCATTCATTTTATAATATTATTCAACTAACCGGTGTTTGAAAAAGCATTTTAGGTAACAATATTGGTAGAATAAAGGAGAGCTTGTTGGCATTTTCATGGCCTCACTTAATGACACATTGACTGAAAATACCATCTCTCTCAGCAAACATTGAAATTACATACGTAGTAATAACAGAAGCCGAAAAAAGTCGAATTTTATCTGATGAGATGTTTCTCGAATGCTTCTTTCCGTGTGAAAAAAGTTCTTCAAATTTTCTTTCATCGTGTTTACATTTTGAATCTGTAATAAAGAAAGAATCAACAATTTCTCAGCTCTCAATTAGAAAATTTTACGACTACAGAAAGGAATTTTCTGCTTATAAATTTAAGTTTCTCACTTTAACTTCATGTCAATCTTGATCAACTCCTTTTCCACAGAATATTTCCTTGGAAGTACTTTATTCAGAAATTTGATACAACTATTAAGTAGTTTAAAAATTATTTAGATTTAGACGACTAAAAACAAATTTTTCATTTAAGAAAGAAACATTCTAATGATATATTCTGCGAATAAAACAAAACGATAAAAAAACCACCAACAAGAAAACCGAAAATAAAGCTAAATACAAATCAAAATACATAATAGATAAGTTAGGAAAATATGTGAAGAATCTCATGGTATACTGATTGTCAAGAAAGAAAATATTTAAAAATCAGTATTTTCTTAATATACCGATTAGAAGCTTGTAAAATTAGAAGATAAATAATATCTGCATTTATCCTGCAGAACAGGATAATACCCGCATTTATACTAGAATATTATATAAGTTAATATCTCATACAAGTTAAATAATATCTTAATTTATACCAATACACCGATTTAGAACAATCCTAAAAGAAAACAGAGAATTACGACTGGCAGTATGTTTCCTTAACATCCACAGATCGATGGAGATCTTGTTCCTGGAGATAGTGGTTCAAAGCAGCTTATATCAAAATGATGTAAGGAGCCTTTATGGCCGTAACAAACTTCTGAAAACTGCCCTTCTAATGAAATATTCTCTGAATAGGATGTTGATCAGGAGAGGCGTAAAGTCATATGAAATCACTACCCAAATTGACAGACGTCTGTTCAAGTTTTCCCGCTGATGAAGCAACCTACGATAACTACATATTACAGCATCAAGCAATTATTGTTATAGTTATCGTATAGTGTTATATGTATCAGTGTTATTCCAAATATGCTTTATTTCATGATATATTAACTATATATATATATATATTTATATATTTATAATTAGGAGTAAAAGCATCTAAAACCTCTATAAACATTATTATAAATGCTAATCGAATTTTATCCAGTACTCTTATATTTTAATATATGATGAACAAATTATTAAATCCCGAATATCCTTAATTTAATGTACATTATTAACGAATTTAAGATAATAAAATTAAAATTACCACTGTTTTCAACCCCACAATGTTTAACTAAACTCATTATAATCTTATAATCTTCAAATATTTGATTTGCGCAACTTTGAAAGTACAAATCACTAATGCATTATTCGCATTTTCCTACAATTCTAAGGCGCAGAACTACTTCATCCTTTTTTTCCCCTCTTTATTTTCGAAGGCTTTTATATCGTCATAAATTGAATTCGTCGACTTTGTAAATCCGTTTTAAGATTAATTTCACCTTTTCAAAACTTTCTTGTAAATTTTAATGTATTTTTGATTTCCGCTCAGATAAAACTGTCAATACTTTTTATATGCTTGTCAGTTTGGATTTGGTTTTAATTAATACGAATAAAATTTCTTTAAGAAATAACGCCAATCAATTCTTAACCGCTGCTGTTTTAGATTTATTGAAGTTAATTTTAAATTTATTGAGTGTAACAGAAATATAAATCAGCATTCGGATATGAAATGAGCTGATTCCATAAAATAAGATAATTTTATGGAATCAGCTCATTTCATTTGCGGTTCAATTTAAATGCGGTTTCAGAAAAAAAATTTCTTGGGAAAATTGATAGAACATCCTTTCGTCAAAATTATATTTCCAAATTTTTATGTTGTAGAAATTGGTCCTTTTGTAGTTAAATTCTAAAATTCCAAAAAATTTCCCTACTTCCTTCATTTTTCTACCTCCCTGTAAAATAATTGCAATAATTGAATTTTAGTTGAATCTAGTTTAAAAAATCCTTACTTTTGTATGGTGTAAATTAATTTTTCTAATTAAAATTTGCTAAAATAACTCAAAATAGTTTGTTTTATTTAAAACTCCAATATTTTCAGTTAAAAGGTGTTTTTTTAGGTAGAGCCTTAGTTTAAAAACTTGAGTCTTGGAATGATAAAATAAAATGTCGATATCTTTTAATATCTAAGAATTCTTGAGCAAAACCTGGCGGAATTATTCTAATACTTATATCTTCCACCATGTAACAAGATGATCAAAAATTATTTTTCGCGCTTTTTGCTACAGAAAACAGTTGTCCGCAGACTCACTGATCGGTATTACCACATTCTCCACTTTATATATATATATATATATATATATATATATAT
>JAOUZG010016587.1:2838070-2851552 GCA_026289955.1 Argiope argentata | reverse complement strand
TATATATAATGTTGGTTCTTATATAATAGCAATTAATGTGCTAGTTTTCAATAGGGCGCTCCTTGTTATTTTTATCTACTTTATATAAAATTATTTCTGTAACTTAAAAATATTTTTAGGGTGCTTGGTAATTAAACATTGGGGATTTCACGTTAGACTGACAATCTAATTGGGACTATTCCTCGCACCCCAGTATCCTCGGTTGACGAAAGCAGATATAAGAACTGTCGGCCCTGGCCTACTGAGGCTGCCATGCCATTGAGTTTAAAGTTCATTAAAGCGGCTAACATTTCTGAAATCCAGGGAAAGTTGTAATTAAGCAAATAAATTAAAATTATTTTTAACCATTTCATTACGATATAAAGAATTTTCGATTTATTACCCGTAAAACTAAAAATTAGGTAGCTAAAAAATTATAGTTTGCTTTTTGTATTTCTTTTAAGTTTACTTTCCTTTTCCTTTTAAATTTCCTTTACAGTTTTATAAATCCTGATATTTGTTTCTAAATTGTATTACTAACAACAGGTAGTATTGCTTTTTTTCTCATTTGCATGAAGTTTCTTGTACTCATGCAAAACAGTATTCATCCATTTTCTTCTAAATCATTTACAACTCTCAATAAATATTTTAAAACACCTTATTGTGATAATCAGACTTTGAATCTTCATAATTGATAACTTCATAATTTTAAGATTTTTTAAAGTTATTTCTTAGGGAAACACAAATACTCCGCTTGAAAGCATCATCCTAAATCAAATTTCAAAAAAAAATCACAAATTCCAGATTCTACTTGGTTTTACAGTTACAAATAGCAACGACTTTATTGTGTAGAATATTCTTCCTGTCTCTATTTGAAAGAAATGGATTACGGGATGAAATTTGCGCTTTCATATTTAAAGAATATTTGTCATCGGCAGTTGAGTTACTTTTCATATCCATCCGAGAGTAGTATTGGTATTTGTTCAAATATCAATCTTTTATCTCTTTGAGAGCCATTTTATCAATAGACTTTACTTCTTTCTTCGATTTTTTTATCCACATTCTCATTTTATCAGGTCGTCTTTTTTATCTTTGAAAAAGTAATACATGTAATTTTGTAAAGCCTTTCTCCACTCTTGTTTTCTATCTTAAGTCACTTAAGCGTTTAATTCTTGTTCTTTAAAGTTTCTAAACCTTTTTAAGCTTTAAGCATTCTCTAAAAAGATTCTATAATTTTATTCACTTCTTTAAAAAAAACATTATGCCGGCTTGCTGGCACAGGGGTAGCGCGTCTGCCTCGTGTTCAGGAGGTCCCGGGTTTGAGTCCTGGTTCGGGCATGGTTGTTATTCTGTGTACTATCTGTGAGATGTGTGAATGTGCCCCCCTGTAAAAAGGGGTTGTGCAAGCGAATGAGATGAGTGTGTAGCAAAAGTCGTACTCTTGGCCCTAGTTGGCGCTACTTGAAACAAGAGACGCTTCACTCGGCTTAAATCTGCTGCTGGGTCCAGCAGCGAGCTTGTCCATAGGCAAGTGCCATTAGAAACAACAACAACAACAAAAAAAACATTATAAGAATTCTAAGCTCTTTCTCATATAAGAAGCATTTCATTAGCAACACAGAATGTGAAAATTTAAAAATTTAGGTTTAGTTCATTTTTACAATCAAAAATAGTGGAAATTCTGTTACTTAACTTCATCATGTTTTATAATAGTACTTCATAAAATTTCAATATTGTGACCAGGTTATTTAAGGAAAAATGGATTTTAGAATTTCTTTAGCAACATATTTATTGACTGAAGCAACATAAACAATAAATTTTGAGACATTTAAATAATTTTTCCCAATTTGAAAAGTAAATGTATCTTTAACTCCTTGTAAATTATCTGTTGACAAGCTATTTCTTATGCAATGTAACTGAATCGTTTTACTTTTATACTTCTATTTTTTCGTATGGTAAGTACGGAGAGAGTATTGCAATCATTAAAAAATCAAACTCGATAATTTTATGAATTTCCACAGTTTAGACCTGCTTGATTTCGAGAAACGCTTTTAAGGAAATATATCTGTTTGTGAACGCTATAACTAAAGACTGCTTTCGAGTAATGACCAACTTTGCAGATTTCTATAATATCCGTTCACAAGAATTTTGTCTATCTGACAGCCCTATTGTGAGTTAACTCTATAACTTCAAAACGCAAAGAGTTAGGTAAATAAAATTTGTTATACTTGTTTAGCATTTAAAATAGAGACATCAATCAGATTTTTAACCAAATCTGTTAAAGGTTTAACTACCCGTCAATCTGTACTTTCGCTCGCATTTGAAACACAGCTACTCATTAATGAAATGACTTAAATCAATGACATTTAATATGTGGTCTTGTGACTACAACATTAGTCTCATTTCTAATTTTGGCGACAATTGGTCGAAGAAAAGGCATTCAAAATGCATATTCGCATGATAGAATCAGTAAAAATGTTAGATTCTCACTAAAGATATATATTATTGTTCGTAATGCATTCGTGGTTTTATTCAAGGTAAATGATTTTGAAGGAGAGAAGACCTTAATTGGAGAGTATGTGAAAAATTATTGCGAAGACCACTCATACGGGTTTCTTATTCATGCTTCGTATGTAATAGACTTGCAATTATATAGAAAAAAGGGGGCTTTAAAATTTTTTTAGAAATCATTTCTGTATTTTGCGCTATGAACATAAGAACCATTTTTTCTCTCCTTTTTGAACCTCTTTGTCTTATCTGTAAGATTTATTCAGTTTTTATTTCAAATAATTGAAAATATTATACATAATGCCGGCGTCCTGGCTCAAAGGTAGTGCATCTTTCTCGTAATCTGGGCTGTTAAAGTCAGGGAATGGTTGTTCGTCTGTGAGGTGTGTGAATTTGACCCCCCCCCGTAAAAAGGGTCTGTACAAGCGAATGTGATACGTGTGGCATCTTCATATGAGCTAGATGTCAGACTTCTGCCCTCGGGTGCTTAGGGGTCCATACCTTTAGAAGCTACTGCGCCCTTCCTTCTGTTGTAAAGCGGACACGTCATCATCATCCTTGCAATGCCAAATATTAAATAACAAATTTTATTAGAAAACTTCTGACTTTTTTTCTTGTGGAAAAGAAGGAGCAATTAATTATTTTATATAAAATAAGGTTTCCAGGATATAAATACACTAGAATTGCGAAAGTATAGTTAATGTTTATTTGAATATTTATAGCATTCTAATTTGTAATGAAGAAAAAGTTATGCGCGGTTGTAAAATAATACAGGAGCATTAAAATGAAATAAGGATTGCATTTATTTCTATTATCAAAATATAACATTTGAATGGAAAACGAATACCTTACTAATTTCAACCAGTTATAAATAATTATCGAAAGCGTTTGTTTATTCTGTTATGGGGTTGTTATTCGTTCCTAAGCATGCTCCGCAAAAGTTCCCCATATTTTTGATAAAAGTGTTGAGGAATTAAGTCCTGGAAGAATTCCAATCTTCGTGGTGAGTTGTTTTCACTTCCGGAATTGAGTTCCAAGTCGAGATGAAATGTTGAAAGTCGTCTCCGGATTATTTCAGCCCAAGAGTGTTCAAATAAAATAGATTTAGAAATCTAGAGAGCAAGTGCATATTTTCAGTTTAAAGAGCATGTTCATTCTAAAATACTCTTTAAGGAGTTATCATCAATGATTATCAATATAGGACCGACAGAACCTCCATTCAGGTGATCAGAATATTCAAATAACTCGTCTCAGTATCTTTGGATTGAACCACATCGTGCCTCAATGGCGAGATCTTGGGGAACAGTCCATTACAATTTCTGACACCATTATACCTCATAAAGGAAAATAATGTTTTCACATAATGTTCTTGAGATAGAAAGGATTTCTACACCTTCCCCATATTTTTATAAAATGAGAATCAATTTACAAACTAATTATGGGCTCGCCGAGAATGCTGTTGACCATTATCCATATTTCATTGCTGATGGTCCACTTTTCACTTTAAAGACGTGCGTTTCTACACACGATAACATTCTGGATACTTTGAAATTTCGGTAACAATTTTCAAATCTCACTTTTGGGAACATGAAATGCTTAAATTTCTGATGATACATTTCACCTGGGCAATATTTCTTCGTTACGAATATATTACCATTTTTGTGATTTAATTCATCTTTTTGATAAAGTCGTATACCGCAAAAATTGAAAATACAAAATAAAATATAATATAATAATTAAGAAAAAAAAACCCATCGGAAAGGGTTAAATCAGTTTGATTTGTTTTGTATCTCAACACTCAAAAAGAAATTTTAAACATTTTTATGATTATAAACTCGTTATTTTCACGTTTTACTACTTAAATTCAATTTTCGAATACGAGTATGTTTACATCTTAAGACTACGCTATTAAATTTTCTTTTCACTTGTTTTAAGCTTCATTTTAAACTGCTAATTTTTTAATGAGAAATAAATTATGTCTGAATTAAAATAACAATTACGTTTTGATTAGAAAACATAAGAAGTATATCATTTCTTTACTGAATCTATTTAGGTAACAATAATTCATTAAAACAAAGAGTACATTAACCAATTGACATGCGAATTTATTTAAATTTCTAATTAGATAACTCATCCTATTTTAATAATTTATTGTTAATTTGATATTTTTAGATACTATATGGAGCATTTTATATTGATTTTTTCGTATTTAAATACTTAATTCTGAGGCTTAATTGCAGACTTGAAAATAAAAATTCAGTAATTCGATGCACGTGCCGGACATGTCATTGTATGCGAAGTGGTTAAACAACTAAACTTCAACATAAAATCGAGCCTCATAAAGTTATCTAAACAACATGACACGTGTTTTTATATAACTTTTTATTAATAAATCACATATGATTAAGAATAAACTACACAAAAACAAATACAAACTTTATACAATCTATTTAATTTAAAACTTGTTGTTTTGTACAATTCATATTTCCTGTAGCAGAGAAAATAAAATAAATAGGGTATAATCTCATTGCATTTCCGTTTAAACTTTCATTTCATATGTTTTCTCAATTCTTTTTGAAACAAATAAGAATATTTGCTTGAAGGAATTTGTACTCAAATGAATGGCAAAACGTATTTTGCGTGACATGATATCCGATTATTTATTTCCTTTTCAGTTAAGGCTTGAATTTTTAACGAAATTCTCATCCGTTTTCGTTCGCATTCCAGAAATTTGATTTACCCGAGTGGTTTGGATCGACAAAAAATTCCTAGGTTATTAATGATAACAACGATTTCGTAAAGAGAAGGAACACTCACAAAAAAATTCATTGCATTCCAACGTTCCTTTCTCATATTAAGGCTTCGAATTTTTAGCTCCGGTTTTTGAAATAATGGCTTAGAAATAATTCCGTAGTGAAAAGAAGTGGATTTTCTTCTGCTTAGATCGAAAATGGCTCTTTATCTTGCTTCTACATTATATTGTTTCTTTTTATCAAAATCTAATTTTCATATCACTGATTGTCTTTGTCATTGCAAATTAAGTTATCACTTCTGGGAAAATTAATTAAGCGTTTAACTTTGTTTTCAAGAATTGCCATAACAGTCGCGTGTTAAAAAGAATGTAGTAAAACTAATAAGCATTTTATTTTTTAATAATAGCGTTCAATTCGAAATCGATGAAAACTTTGATTTATCTGACATTTTTAAATGAAGAGAAATAAATAAATTAGTTTTGATATATATTTATGTGCCGATCACTTTGACATATTTGTCCATTCTAAGAGAAGAAAGGAACTGTTGTTTTTAAACTAAATAATATGTTTTGGTATGAATAACGAAAATTCAAAAATATTAGCATAACACAATGGGTCTGTAATAATATGTTTATTTTGTTGTCAACAAATGGAATCACATATTATTTTCTATGTTTAAATAATTCGAAAAATTCTATTCCATTTAATTGTTATTTTCTTGGCTTATTTACTTATTTAGCAACCTCCCGGGAGGACACCTCATAATTGAGGATGGTTATTGGTTCTCAATACCCTCGATAGTACACGAAAAGGTGGGAGTCTGGCTCCTCCCATTGATGACAGGACTTACTTCCTTAGGGAAGGGTTGTACCGTGACCGGTGATGGCCCTTAGAACTCAACCACAGCTCCCACCAGTGTTATTTTAGCGGTAGTCCGGTCATTCAGTTTTATTTATCCGTGTGCCTGCGAGCAGGTCTTAGAATCAGTGATATGACTTACTTATCAGCATTTGTGCACTATATGCTTGGCTATCTTCCGGTCGTATGAAACATATAAGAGGAATTGTTTAACTTTTTTATAAAGAAAAGATAAATTTGTAAAAACATTTATAGAAGAAATACAGATATTTACCTCAAACAAACGAGCTGCTGCTTTCAAAGAAGGAGTTCAATATTTTTTTCTTTCTTTAGGGCTTCTCTTTTTATTTAATTAATTGTATATAAAAATAAAATAACCATTCCCGGGAATAAAGCATTCTTTTTTGAAGATTGTACTTTCTCTACTGCCATAGAAGGAATTAAAAATCAAATGCTGAAGGCTGAAAACCGAATCTGCCATCTGCAAGAGCGAAAATTGAAACGAATAGTGTGAACTCGATCGATTCGTTTTCAGCTGTTGTTTAAGTTAGCTCAAACCACCTCGTGTGTTTGTGGTTCGGAAATTAACGAACTTTGCTGCATAGTGTCGATAGTTCCTCCCCGCCCCTTTATGTGCCAGATTTTTAGTTTATTTAAAAAACATAAATCCTTTGAAAAAGATTATTTATTTTCAGAAAATCTTGTTGATTTTCTGCTCTTTTCAATACATTAAGGTTTGATTTGAAAGTTTTATGTTCTAAATAAATAAACTATCTTTAGGCACAAAGACTACTTTAAAAATTACCTGCAAAAATAATTTTTTATATTAGCGGAAACTCGGCATCTTTTCATATTTTTCCTGTCAGCATATACCTTTTAAATTAAAGCTTTTATAAAGTTTCTGATGGCATGAATTATTTATTTTATGTATTGTTTGTGTCAAATCCAATAATGGGAAAAAAGTATTGATAAAATGCAAATGAAATTTCTGAGGGTGTTCCAAAAAAAGTTATTTCAATCGAAAACTCATAGAAAGAAAGAAGTGATTCTGGTTTGATTTAATTCGATTAGTAAAAAAAGAAACGTGATAAAGCTTTTGAAAGTTAGTGGCAAGTTCCTAAAAAACGAAAAATGATGTAGATAGGGAACAAATCTGAGAACGGAAAGAAAATAAATTCAATACCGTATTAAGAATAGCTATATAATATTAATATGATGTTTAATTTATATACATGAATATGTAAATCCTTGTTTATCTACATTATGAGTCCTGACTTCTTAAAACCAATTCTACAAAAATTTCTCACTCTTTTTGAACGTTAATACAGTCGTTTACAGTCAGATATGATTGGAGAAGAATCATTTGCTTGCTCTATATAGACCAGGAACTTTTTATGTAAAACCAGTAGGAAGCTGGAATAAACTAAAAAATAAATGAAATTATAAATCATATGTATGATACCAATTCATCCTCGTATGATACGCATAAAATTATAACGGAATCTATTGCACATAGAGTTTAGCGTAAAATAACCTTTATTTAGTGTAACATAATTTTCATTGTTACTTTTGATATCTAATTAAAATACTGCATTAAATGATTTCATTAAGATTACAAAATATGATTTATTAGAATCATCAGACAAATTGTGTAGTTTTAGAATCATATTTCTTTACATGAGAATCAATTCAATTAACAAAATAACAGTTTGAAAAATCAGTTGTTTTGGAATATGAGTATTCTATTTTATTTTAAAGTAGCGCTTGAGTTTTGTCTAATTTTCGATCTTCCTTATTCAAAGTAATGTACTGAATGACCCCATATATAAAAAATCAAGTTTAATGCCATCATTTTTCAAAACTCTTGTTTAAATTTAAAAATATTTGCGTTTGCTTGTAATACGAAATCATGGTAGGATGATTTCTTATATAATTCCGAACAAAAATGTAGCTATGACTTAAATATTTTCATATTAAAATATTAATGTATATTTCGAATTCGAATTATAATTTTTTGGTGGATAAATATTCTCTATGGTGTAAAATATTTTTAAAAAAATTCTCAAAGGAATACCGTTTCAATTAATCGACACATTTTTTTGAATACCAATTTAAATTACCTTGATTAGAATTTTTGTCAAAATAAATTTAAGCAGTGTTAATAGTATGTTTAAAAATTCAAGGCGATCAATATATATAATCGTTTGAATTTTAAAATAATTACAGATAAAATAAATCAGTTACTGATTCCAATAGATAACATATTTAATTATAATAACTTTATTTTTTGCTAATTTTAATTGATGTGACTTTTCAAATCGTTTCTATATAAGTTTTATAAAGAGACAACTTCAGTAGGCATAATAATAATACTTTTTTATTTAAAAAGATTAACTTACATTTTTAATGCTATTTAAAATTATAATATATTTCTATAATGGAATAATGTGGAAATTTTGCGTAAACTGAAAAAAAATTCTCTAGAAAATTTTTCCATTTGAAATAAAGAGATATAATACAAAATTAGGTTCGACGTTATGAAAATATTATTAATTAAATTTTTTATTTTCTTTTAAATAAAAGTTAATATAATATAAATAAAAGTTTTAGTTTTAAAGGTATTCGATTTAATGCCAGATTCCTAAAATATGTCTGCAATATTGTAAAACATTCTTTTAACTATTTCTTAATTTATTAAGTAACTGACAGTAGCAGTATATTCAATGCATCCATATAAATTGATTTAAAGTAACTTGATTTAAAAGTGTGAATGGTGCTCATTAGCTATAAAGCATCTTCCAGCTCCTTAAACAAAAATTTTAGTTAATTGCTGAAATAAGTGAATAAACCCGTAAGAAAGTTTCTCATTTAATACGCAAATGCATAAAAGATCCTTAAAGCATAAACGCACAACAATTCTTTTGAATGGATGAATAATTGTATTACCCATTTTATTTGGCGCAAAAGATTTTAAGCAAGAATTTTAATAACTCTCAAAAAGCTTTTTACCATTTATATTAACAGTTCAATAAAAAGTGAGTAATTAATAAATGCGAATGAAACAGTGTATTAAATTTCCAATAAATATTGAACATTTTCAAATGAGATTTTATTGTTGCTTTCAGTGTCTGAGTGTCAGCTCATAAAAAACATAACTGGATTCTTAATTATTCATATCATTAAACATTTGTGCTCTTTCATCTCTTAATAATTTGGTGAACAGTTGGAAAAATTTTATGAACGCGAATGACTAAGTGGAATAAAGCATCTCAAATAATCATTCGTGGTAATTGTCAATATTTTAAATGACCATCAGGAACATCGTTATTTTTTTTTGTAATATAAAGTGATTTTTTTTTTTGCTCAGATGATGGGCGTTTTGATTTTATGCTACTTCCCCTTCCAATAAAATGGAGAGTATATCTCATCATTGAATTTTCATGCCATATAGCACGATGACGAGCTACACTCGTCATGGGGCTTAAGTTACGGTTGAATATCACAATAAATTTGGTTTAACATTTCTAGTATATTGAATCTGGTAGCACTTTTGTTATTTATATTAATATCATTTATCCTTATCCCATATTGCTTACATCTAGAATTTCTTAATATAAATCACGGCTAAATTATTGTGAGTCAGTGGGATTTCAATGCTATAAAAAATCAGTGTAAGCATGGATCCTGCCAATATATATTTCTATTAAAGGAAAAACATGTTTTGAAATAAACACTATAATGGATAGTGCAGACTTTGAATATTAAAGTGGTTGGAGGGATTCTGGAGAATTAGAAGAAATAAGCAAATATTTGCGCCATAATGATAATGAAACTCATGATAGTGAAATATTACCAAGAAGACGAAAACATACTATTAGACTAATAAGTAATTCTAGTGAATATTTTGGTATCATGGATGCATCATTAGAAGAATGGAAAGAAATAGATAATGTACCAGAAATAAAGAAATTTATAAGAGCGCTTAGTGTAAACTCTCTTATTTTGAAAAAACTATGCGCTTATCCCAAGTCATTAGAAATTTTTTGACGAAGTGTTGAGTATAAACTTACGACGTAATTATATCCGTTTCAATAATGCAGTTTTTATTAATACTATGTAAGAATTAAAAAAATGAATTGTTTTTTAATCAAAATTAAATGGTTATTTTGTGCACAACTTTTTATAATTTTTTCTTACTGGAAGTTGTTAATATTTAATGCCCTACTTTAAAATGTTCTGTGCTCATGTCATGAGAAAATATAACTACCTGAAAAAAATTAGAAATTTAGTTATTCTAAGGATTATTTAAATCCGGTTATTTTTCTGTTTTTATGAATATGTTATTCCTTAAGTAAAATCTCATTAATAACATTAAAAATAAATTTTATTGATCAGTTTCATTAAAAATTATATTTTAACGAAATTGAATTTCTTAGCTGGATCATTAGCAACATATTTCTTAAATGGCGTAGTTATGTTAAAATTTTCTTTTTTACCAACGATGTTTCCTTAATTTTTATAATTTCGGGATTGTTCTTGATAATAAACAACCATCGGGAATGATTGAATTTTATCAAATTGAGAAGTAATATTAAATAGTTCTATATCTTCTATTAACTCTTTGTAAATTCTATTTATCAAATACTGTTGTCAAGTAATATGTCAAATTCGAAGTTTCTGCAGAGATTTTAGCAAGTTGAGACATGCATAGCTACACTGACGAGCCAAATTAATAATAATAATACACCTGCTTAAAATCGTGTAGGATTCCCGTGAGCACGTATAAGTGCCTTAACACGACGTGACATGGACTCAACTAAAGTCTGAAGTTGTGGTTGAAGTAACTGGGACCAGGAATCCTGTAGGCCTGTCCATAAATCCTTAAGATTACGAGAGAGTGGAAATCTTCTTTGAACAGCACGATGCAAGAAGTTCCAGATATGCTCAATTATGTTCATGTCTGGAGATTTAGGTGGCCAGCGGAAGTGTTTAAAGTCAGAAGAGTGTTCCTGGAGCCAATCTGTAGCAATTTTGGAAGTGTGGTGTATCACATTGTTTTGTTGGAGTCTCCCGAGTCCGTCGGAATGCACAATGGACATGAAAGGATACTGGTGATCAGACAGGAGACTTACTTACGAGTCACCTGTCAGATTCGTGTCTAGACTTATCAAGGGTCCCATATCACTCCAACTGAACATGCCCCATGCCATAACAGAGCCTCCAGCAGCTGAACAGTCCTCTGTTGATATGTAGGGTCTATGCATTCACGAGATTGTCTCCATACCTGTACACGACCATCCGCTCGATACAATTTGAAAAGAGATTCTCCAGACCAGTCAATGTGTTTTCGGGCATTAACAGTTCCATGTTGGTGTTGACGAGCTCAGGTGAGGCATAAAGCTTTGTGTCGTGTAGTCATCAAAGGTACACGAGTGGACCTTCGACTCCTAAAGTCCATATCGATGATGTTCCGTTGAATGGTTCGCACACTGGCACTTGGTGATGGCCCAGCATTGAAATCTGCAGCAATTTGCCAAAGGGTTGCACTTCTGTCATGTTTAATGATTCTCCACAGTCGCCGTTGGTCCCCTTCTTGTACGATCTTTTTCCGGCAGAAATTTTTTTGGAGGTTTGATGTTTTACCGGATTTCCGATACTCACGGTACACTCGTGAAATGATCGTACAGGAAAATCTCCATTCCTTCGCTACCTCGAAGATGCTATGTCCCATCTCTCGTGCGTCGACTATCATACCACATTCAAACTCACTTAAATCTTTATAACCCTTTATTGTCGCAGCAGTAGCCAGTCTAACTTCTGTGCCAGACAATTGTTGTCTTAAATAGGCGTTGGTGACAGTGGCATTCTGATTGGTTCCATATCTCTTTATTTGCATATTCATTCCTTTTTTTTTTGGCTCTTCAGTGTATTTATTTTTTATTTATAACAGTTGGAAGTATTTATTTTGAAAAGTTTCTTGTACGTTTTATTTATCCTTATATTACAAAAAATATCTATAACTTTCTCGTGAACTAAAGATACTGATAATAAACTACGAAAAATCAAATAAGAAACTTGTTAAAATTACATTTTCTTTATACTGTAATCCGAAAGTTTTGTCAAATGATCGCTTTTTGAATATAACTGAAGAATATAATTATATGTATTAATATATCGATTTTAATAATAAGTGACTGAAAGTTAATTTCCAATTTGTATTGCCTCTTTATATATTTAGGCGCGTTTAGTGCCAGCAGACATGAAAGTGTTTATTATCTTAAAAAGTAATCATTTAAAAAAACTCTAAATATATTGGAATTCAAATTTATAGAAGAATAAGAATATTTTACATATTACTATTTTGGCAAACATTTTTTTCATTAACTAGGAGTATCTTCCTTAACTATAATAGATGAAAACATTTATTTTTTTATTATAATTAAAATAACCATTCTTTATTTTGTCTGTTTTTAATTGGCATTTTTAATATGATTTATTCATTAGATTTCAAATCCTTTAATTGCATAGAAATCCATTTTGAAGTTGCTTTTATTATAATAAATCCCATTCCCTCAGTAAAAATAAATAAAAATTCATATTCCCGAAATCCTACCTTGATTTTTTTTTCCTAAGTGAGAAAAAAAAATTAGAATTTGTTTGTGGCCATTGTACCTTTTAGTGGATCGGATATCACATCATGGTATATAAGAGAGAGAAAATTATCCTTAGGGAAAATATTATGACTTTCACCATTAATTCTCCGATTTTCCTAGCAAAAGATAAACTAAGATATTCATTGCTTTCATTTTTTCATAATAAGAGATAATCTGTAAGGAAACAAAAATCGAGCTGTTTTACAGCAAATGCTGTATCACCAAGTAGTATTATTTTCGGTTAGGGGTTTCCTGAAAATACGCTGTAAGATATTAGATGAAGATACCAAAATTAAGCCCATTTATACTTCATTTTCGTCAGTATATCTAGCAGTACTTTGCTTTAAGAACTCAATTATCTAGTGGGACTCATTACTCCGAGGCACTACAGGGAAAAAGAAGGCATCTATAAATTTCGTTTCTTACTTACAGGTTTCTTGCCGACTATGGAAACTAATTCCAGGGGCAATTATGGGCTGTGGGACCAAATTGCTGCTCTTCACTGGGTCCAAGAAAATATTGCTCAATTCGGAGGAGACCCAAGAAATGTAACACTACTTGGACACGGCTATGGTGCTTCTTGCGCTCATTTGCTCATGTTTTCGCCCAAGGCTAAAGGTAAGTTGTTTCATTTTAATTTATGTACATGTTATATATGAAAATGTTTCATTTTGACATTTGTAATAAATTTCGGATAATTTGGAGATGCTGCAAAAAATAATAAAAATAGG
>JAOUZG010016587.1:2798619-2837970 GCA_026289955.1 Argiope argentata | reverse complement strand
ATATATATATATATATATATATATTGTTTAACACCAGAATATACGTAGAAATATACAGAATATACGTAAAAATATACAGAATATACGTTGGACTCGTACTCCTTAGGTTGCGAGTTCGAAACTCACCGGCCAAAAGATTCCCCGAGTGTGTGGCGACTGCCGCTCATTAAATCTGTTCGTGGTCGCAAAGTTCTCCATATCTAGAGTAATATCACTGGGAGTACTGCGTCAGAGGTGATAGTTTTCCGTTCCAGGTATAAATTACGATCTGAGATGTATGAATGAATTTGCATGAATGTAGTCCGCCCCCTAAAAAGGGTTGGAACGTGTGTGTAGTTAAGTCGTACTCTTGGCCCTAGATGGCGCTACTTGTAAAATAAAGAGATGCATTTCTTAGGCTTAAAATCTGCTGATCGTATTAGCGGAGGCTTGTTCACGGGAAGTGCCATTAGTCACAACAACACAGTAACTTAAGTATTGCAAACGATCAAAAAAACTTTGTCTCGCATTTATTGTTTTTAAAAATGCCACATTTTCTATTTATTTCTTTCAATATTATCACGTGCTCAAAATGACATTTTTCTAGGTTTTATGTGCGGTAGTCATTAACTTATTTTTTTAATTAGAGCTCTTTTAAATGCAATGGCAATACATTATTAAAAGTTAATTTTTTGAGATGCTCGTGTAGATAATAAAATTTTTATTTTTCGTGGACAATCCTCCGCTGATTGCAGCAGCGGAGGCTTGTCCACGGCAAGTGCCATTAGTCACAACTCAACAACAACAGTATATTCAAGTTTGTGCAACACTATTGCTAGCACTATGATCAATTTTGCAACATCCTTTTTAAGTCGGATACTACATTTTTTCTGCTTAGAAGGATGTCACAAAAAAAATGGTTTCATAGAAAAGAATTTAATCGAGAAATTTGTTTTTACATTCTGAATAGGAAAAATGTTCCTACCTTTTTAATCTTGTTTACCCAGAACTCCATTAGAGAAACGAATGAAATCTCGCTGCGGATTGTTTCGATTTCATTTTTTCGGATAGGAATTGATCTATGCATGTCCCTTCGGCTGTCGTCGAAAGAAAAATAAAGGATGGAAATCCAACGGGAAATGAAATCATAACAAGGTGCGCACAGATATTTTTTTTCTCTTCGGTAGAGCGTTTTATTCTATTTCTTCAAACATCATCCTTGAAAATTTTAGATTACGAGCTTTTCTAACATTTTTAAAGAATGTAACATTTCCGAAATTTTATTTTGCGTTTACTAGTTTCTACAGTCAAAATCCATACAAAAATCTGGATTTTTTTAAAAGTATAGTTATATTAACGCCCCGTTTTAAAGCTACACTAAGACTATTTTGGGATGGACATTTCAATTTTGAACTGCGGTCAGATGACATGGACAACAACTGAGTTGGCACCTCCTCTCTAAGGTTCCACACCACATTAGTGGGAGAACGTTTGGCCCCGACAGATTTTACACACATCAGACACGCTTACACTATCGGGTCTGGAACTGAAACTGGATCCGAAGCCCAAACCTTACCCTCAGGCTAACGCAGCACGCTAAAATCTGGAAGTAATTTGGGTTTTGTTTGGTTTGAATTTGAATCAGTTTAATTATCTAAGTCCCCACTTTGAATCTACGCCTGAAATATTTTCAAATAAGCATCGTAAATCTGGACAATATTGAAATTATGGGAATGACAGCAACTCCACATCAGTGTCATATCTAAAATCCTGGATAGGAATCCTAACTTTTCTAATATGTTTTTGTAATTCATTTAAAACTCATCCAAGATTTATAGATTACTGATAAAATATCATTGCTCGGGATTTTTTTAAGTGATTTTAATGAGTTAATATTGCAGGTTAATATTTTTTAAGCCTCAATTTTTTTAAAAAATGTTTAAATTCAATTTATCATGAGCAAAACCTTAATCCTGTGCATGAATTAATGGCTACTAAATCATGGATTCCCAAATTGGAAATTTCGGCAAAATTTTGAATGTGTATATATCTTTCTATAATTTACAAAAAATTGATTTGGGCTTAAGATTATATCTTATAATAAATATAATATAGCATTCTAATTTTCTAACTACAACATATAATTTTTCTTCGCAAAATTTTCCTAGGTCTATGAAACAATTTTTGAAAATGCCATGTGTTAATGTTCTCTGGAAAAAAATTAATACTATTAGGATAAAGTAGATTCGGTAGATTCTCTGTAGACTCGGTTTTCAAAAAGTGAGTCAACTCCTTTAAAACTGGTAAACTTTACTCTAAGTAATACTGATTGCTAACCAATAAAAATCATTACACGCAGAAAGTGTAAACTGATATTAATGAAATTTAACATACTAAGACGTGTCGATTAACATGCAAATAAATTAAATTTGGTGTACAATAAATGAATAATCAGTACTTCAGAAAATTAAAACATTCCCTTTAACATTTGTAAATAATGACTTATTGCCGGGCTTTTAGATAAAAATGTTGATTCATTTCCTTTAAAGAAAACTTGTCTCGTCCCTAACGATGCTTCCTTCGCCAATGGATTGGTAATCATCATGAGCATATTTCACATTTTGAAAGAGGTCGTGCCATCGGATGAGAAGAGATTTGATGGGCATATCAGAGAATCATTTAGCATTTGGGCCGGAGAGGTGCGGCGACTAGATGAATGATATTGTCATGAGTGGGTGAACAATGGCAGCTTTTATCGTTAGAACGACAGTGGTCAATCTAAATCCCCCAAAGAAGGTGAAGACAGGAGTATTGTCTGATGGGCATTAAATTTATCAATCACAGCATCAGGATAGTCGTTATCAACCACCCTATGAGTGATTCACACCTGCTAAATAATCAAATAATTTATTAATAGACGAGTGATGGAATGAAATATACCTTTATACCGACCGTTAAGTTATTTGCTGTCTAGTCCATTTACAGTAGTTCCAGAGTCGATTGACTTGGAATTGCACTGACTGAGGGCGAATAGTGTCATTAGTCTCGTTTATAACAGTGTCCTGAAACCAGAACAAATATATTGGAGGACGTACTGAAAAACATAGGGATCCTACCCTTATTATCGCCCTCTTCATATACCTACAAAAGTACCGACCGTTAAGTTATTTACTGTCTAGTCCGATTACAGTAGTTCCAGAGTCGATTGACTTGGAATTGTACTAAATGAGGGGGAATAGTGTCACTAGTCTCGTTTATAACGGTGTCCTGAAACCAGAACAAATATATTGGAGGACGTACTGAAAAGCATAGGGATCCTACCCTTATTATCGTCCTCTTCATATACCTACAAAAGTACCGACCGTTAAGTTATTTGCTATCTAGTCCAATTACAGTAGTTCCAGAGTCGATTCACTTGGAATTGTACTGGCTGAGGGGGAATAGTGTCATTAGTCTCGTTTATAACAGTGCCCTGAAACCAGAACAAATAAATTGGAGGACGTACTGAAAAGTATAGGGATCCAACCCTTATTATAGCCCTCATCATATACCTACAAAGGTATGTTATATTCCGTTATCCTATTTATTTTAATAACTGGATTCTTCTGTAAATTATTTGAGGCCCACTTACAATATGGTAAGATGTTGGAGAAATTTTACGACTCAATGTGTTGCCTTTCTTTAGCACCACCTAAGGCATAATTTACACCGAAACAAAATCTAGCCACGGAAGTCACACTTCAGTACAAATTGTTTCCAAACTAATTCTATATTGGCCACCTAAGTCACCTGACCTATATTTCTAATAATATTTTTGTTATATGATGGGGAGGTACCTGCAACTATTTCTGAGTGTTGCATATTCAGCCCGACATTTAGAGACACTCGGGGACAACCTACCAACCCGTTACAATGGAAAGAAGCATTATCAACTGGACGTCTTTTAGAGATATTTAGCAAAAAATATCATTCAACTCTCTCAATCCCATTCAATTAAAGCCGTTTGTGTTGGACAAAATACCATGCCAAAGGTAGATCAGCGCTTTATTAGCTACCTTACTTTCTAATAATCAAACTCTGGAACATATGATCGAAATGTAGTAAACCCTTAAAGTGCTACTTCTCTCTCTCTCTCTCTCTCTCTCTCTCTCTGTGTGTGTGTGTGTGTGTGTGTGTGTTGTGACTAATGGCACTTTGCCGTGAACAAGCCTCCGCTAATACGATCAGCAGAATTTAAGCCTAAGAAATGCGTCTCCTTTTTTACAAGTAGTGCCATCTAGGGCCAAGAGTACGACTACACGTCACAACCCTTTTTAGGGGGCGGACTTCATTCATGCAAATTCATTCATGCATCTCAGATCGTAATTTAGATCTGAAACAGAGAACGATCACCTCTGACCCGGTACCCCCAGTGATATTACTCTCGATATGGAGGACTTTGCGACCACGAACAGATTGAACGAGCGCCAGTCGCTAAACACTCGGGGATTCTTTTGGCCGGTAAGCTTCGAACCCGTAACCTAAGAAGTACGAGTCCAAAGCTTTACCAACCAGGCCATCCCAGCTCGCTACTTCTTTTATGCTTAATATTAAATCATTACGAAAAAATGGATAGATGTAATTAGCATGCTATTTCTTTTATGCATGTTAATTACATCCATCCATTTTTTTCGTAATGATTCAATTCATTCGTACTGGAGAGATTTTTATACCTTAAAATTTAGAATTTAACACATTTCATAAAAATGATTTAATCTAAATTAATTTTGAGCCTTTAAAGCGACCAGACACCTTCAATATATATATATATATATATATATATATATATATATAATTTGCAACACATCAATTTGAAACTTTGTAGACAAACATCATAAAAGATATGAAAAACTTCATTGCATTATATTTTTTTTACTTTTGAGTTGTGGAAATAATTATAATATTTAATCACTATTAATAGCCTTTAGGAAAAATGTTCCATGCGCTATAAAATTATTCGAAAGAAATCTAATTTTTTTTCTCTTAGTTACTCTAACAATGTTTAAGCTAAAAATGGCATTAAACTTTATGTTTGAGAATGAAACTTTAAAATGAGTTGGTATAATAATTCAAAATTATTGATTTGAGCGAAAATTTGATGTGAAAGAAAATATATACTTAAATTTCAAAATAACTTCAATACGTAAACCAAAATTTCTTCGGATAAAACTAGAAAATAACTGAAGCGTCTGGAGAATCTTGAAGGGATGAAAATTATCATTTTTCCTCTTTTAAAATAACATTTTAATAAATAAATCTTTGTATGATCGAATTTATTCCATATATATCAAACAATTAATTTTATTTATCTTTATTCAATCTTTATTTATTTTTCTTTACGTATTTTAACAGCATTCAAAGCATAACATACCCATTTTTACAGAATAATCTGAAGATTATATAGTTTTAAATGTAGCTAAAGTTTGAAACTTTAAACTAAAAAAATTATAACATTATAAAAAGTGTAAAACAATTGTTAATACACGTTTATTTAGAATTTTAATGCCATTATACTATTAAAAACATTTTTAAGTAATGAGTTATAAATAATTTTAGTTTTCAAGAAAGTGGGCATGGAACTTGTTTACAAATTTCAATTGCTTATAACTCCTCAAAAAGTTATCAAAATGCAATTTCTTTTAATATTTAGTTACTGATGTCTTCTAAAATTTAATATAATAATTGGAAAAACAGTTTTTTATTGAAAAAAAAGGTTCTGAGAAAACTCCTCTATTGCCTTAAGAAATAAGTTCTTGTAAGAATTTTTGATGAGAGATGTTTTCAAAATCCTTTCGAAATCATCGGAAATCAAAAGTTAATGTTCGCTTAACTCAAGTAAACTTTGATCGAAAAACAAAAATATTTCGTCAAACTGTAAATACAAATGCCTTAAGAAAAAGAGATTTTAAAACTCATTAGGAGAAATGTTGTTCAAAACAAGTCTTTAGTTGTACTATTTCTATTGAAATCAATTCATTCTGCAACAATAGCATTATTGCTGACAACATGTTTTTTACCTAACTTAAGAGAAATTTGAAACCGCAAATATTTCTTCCTATAACCTGAGTTTCATTCTTCTCTCTCTCTCTCATTTTTAAAACTATAATTGCTTCTGTGAACTGACTTTTAACAATATTTTTATCAAGCCGATAACAGAAAATGCTTGTCCAAAGATATTTAATATATCTTAAAAGATCATTTTTTAAGAAAGAAATGATCTTATTATATATATATATATATATATAAAATTGTTTAAGCAATTATTTGAGAAAAATATTGTTTTTACTTATGGCACTTTTCAAACCCGTGGACAGGCCTGTTAGGGATTTAAGCCGATTGAGCGTGTCTTGTTTTCCAGTACCGCCATTTAGGGCCAAAATAACGACTTCGCCACACATACGCCACATCCCTTTTTACGGGGCGGGCTTTGTGCATTCATTTCATCCATTCAAACACTGATCATAATTTAGATCTGGAACAGATAATGATCACCTCTGCCCCAGTACCCCCCCCGTATTACTTCCGATATGGAGAAGTTTGTAACCACGACAGATTTAATATGCACTAACCGCAACACCTACGGAGTTTCTTCGGCTGGTGGGTTTGAATTCGAACACCAAGGGATGTGACTCCAAAGCCCTATCAACCTGGCAGTACCAGCCCGTATTAGTGTATGCACATTATAAATAGAACGCGCGTCAATCAAAGTTCACAATACATTCCAGTGAATAACCAAAATATATCATTATTAGGTTTTTTGTAGAATTTTATTGGTATTACATTTCATTACATTTTAAATTAACCATTAGCAAATAGAAATGAAAATAGTTGAATGAAAGTAGATATGATTATGTTTTGAAAATTGAAGTGTATATATATATACGGTTTGATATTATACTTAATTTTATTGTAATAAAACTATACTTCTACTGAAGCAAGTCATTTTTAAATCTAAATTTTCAATCCTACTCAACACATTTATGACACGACGTAGGATGTTTGCAAATATTAAATCAACATGATTTCTGTTTAACACAAAATAATTATCCAGAAAAGTACGAATTGTATGGGAGAGAATTAGTTCATTTCAATTATATTAACGTCCTGTTTTAAAGAAACTATAGGGCTATTTTGTATCTCGTATTTTGAGCCATTGTCAGAAGACAAAGATGACGCCTGAGCTGTCACCCCTTCTCCAAGCTTTCATATCACACCAGCGGGAGGATGTTTGGCCCCTGACGGATTTAACGACGGTTCTTCTGTGGAATCGGGTCTCGAACCTGGAACCCTAAGGTTCCGAAGCCGAGACTTTCACCAGGTCACTGAGACCCATGCACGGCTTCGGAAAGTCGTCTCTCGGTGAAAGGCTTCGGAATATAATAAAATAAGTCAATCTAATAAAATTCTAATTATAAGTCAATCGAATAAATAAGTCAATAATAAAATTCAAAATAAAGTCAATCTATAAACGAGCATGAATCTAAAAATGCAATCATTTTTTAATTGCCTTTTAATTTTTTCTATGATATAAAATCCACTAGGATAGATATTATTATTTCGAAATCATTAAGACATTTTAAAACTTTTATAGCAATCATAAATCAAAATTTTGTTTGATGACTTGTGCAGTATTATGATATAATGTTTCACTTTTGTAGAGAAATTATACTATATTTCCGAAATTAATAACTACCCTTTTTAGTGATATTTTTCATACGGTGAAACAATGATAATTTTTCATTCTTGGGGGCATTAAAGATCCGTCAAGTATGAGTACTTGGTAGGTGCTAGATTTTAAGCCGTGTGCAAATCGATATTTCTGCTCTATGATTCGTAAGTTTTGGAAAGTAGATGCCAACTCAGGTGTCTTCCTCGTCATCTGATTGACCACAATTTCCAAAATAGCCCAAATGTCTTCAAAGATGTTAATAAATTTAAAATGTCCTTTTTCTTCGAGAATTGCATGTCATTCTTGCATTGCGCATAATAATCAAAACCATTGAGAGCATTATCAGCTTAGTTATATGTGAAACAAAATTAGTCCCCATTAATTTCTTCTTCATTAATCTTTGGCCGATGGCCTAAATACCGTCGTGAGGACTCCTTGCAGTAAAATATGAGGTCAAGATTTTCTTTTATATGCTTAAAATTCAAGAACTTTAACTTCAGCCCTTCTGGAATAATCTGAAAAATATTTAAATCTGATAGTTTAGATCTGACTTTGAAAAATTTGGAAATGACTCGTAATATCCAGGAATTCTGATATCCCCCTTTGAAAGTAGTCAAAATATTCGTTCCTATCTGTATCTAAGTGAGATATTAGAAATTGTAGCGTATCAAATTTCTGTAATGCGTTTTTCAAAATAAAACTGTTTTTGTAAAAGAGGAAGAACCTTTCAACACCTCACTGAAATGTAGTATTTTTTTATTTGATTTATGGGTTTAAAGGATTTATCTCTGAATCTCGAAAACAAAAAGAATAAACGTTTCAAATATTTTCGACTGGATTTTGATGTAAAAAATGTGAATATTTTTTCGAATCTACTTTAGTTTCTTTCTAATCAACACAAATGATTTAGTTTCCTCACCCTAAATTTTAATTACGCTATAACGAGTCATTTCAATTTATATTTTAGGAAATAAGTGCGGGAATAATTTGGAAAATATTTCAATAAATATTTCAAAAATTTCCACCAAAAAATATTCTATGACGAACGTTACACTCATTTTCCTTAAATGAATGACTAGCATATGTTAATTTTTCTTGAATGATAACGTAAAATAACTATTAGATTACCATTCTGTCTTTATTTGAAAAACAGGTTGTATTTATTACAGATTGAATCTTTATTGAGTAATCTGCAGGAAATTCAAATAAAGACCTTGCATAAACTGTAGATATATTTATGAAAAGAAACTGTTTTGTTATCAAACATATCAAAAATCCTTCTTTAAACTCCTGAAATTTTTGCAGAATTTTGCTTTAGTTATAATTTTTAATCCGCTTTAGATTAAAAATAAACTTTATATGAAGAGTTTATATACTTTTAAATAAAAAAGAAATATACTTTAGATAAATACTTTAATGTAAAAAAAATTATGTATACTTTAAAAAAATAAAAGCTTTAAAAATAATATACTTTTAAAAATGTATATAAAAAAGTACTTTAGATATATATACTTGATGTTTCTCCTTGGAAAATAAAATTAGACATGACATATACTTGATGTTTCTCCTTGGAAAATAAAATGAAAATGTGAATAACTACATTTAATTCATTCTAACAAGCTATGCACAAAGGATAATATTTATGTAATCCAACTTGTCGTTTTCCTTCTTATTCATTGAGAAGAAAAATCATCCTTTTGTTTCGTTCCGGTACATTACATTCGAATCTTTTATTAGCCGTGTTTCTTTTCAGAAAACTGAAGCGACACTAGTAAAAAATCGATTCATAAAGAACTAAGGTGACATGTAACAACACGGAAAAAAAGAAAGATCGCTAAATTATTTCGATTGTGACTGAGAGTTAGTTACCCAATATATTTTGCTCTTCCGAAATATATACGAATAAAAGAAATCCTGTAGCTTTTCTGGGTATTAAAGGATTTAAGCAAGCCTTTTTTTTTCTTTTTCGAACCGACGTGCTTCATATAAAGGATAAACCCTGGATCGTACATGTGTGATGCTTCTGGTTCCGAAGTTGTTGGAGCCGTTCTGAAGGCCTTATATACGCACATTTAGACATTAGTTATTAGGTTTTGAAATATACTTTCAAACACTTATTAATTTAATTACATTTTTATGAGTAATAAATATCTATATAATATCTATATTATAAGTGTAATTCTGTTTTTATCTTGGATTAAAATAAAATTAAATCAAACAAAGCAAAAATGTAAGCATTTTTTCTAGGTCACAAAGAAAAATATTTGATTGTAACTCAAATTTTTATACTGAATTCAAGTAAAGAAATGTTTAATCTTTATTAACTATGGGTTTTTACATCACCTTGAGGAAGATGATGATTTCTAGTCTGCTTTACAACGGAAGTCGGGGTGCAGTAGCTTCTGAGGGTATGGACCCCTGTGCACCAGAGGACAGAATGGCTTCTAGGTCATATGAAAATGACACACACTTATTACATTCGCTTGCAAAGCCCTTTTTTAAAGGGTGTCACATTCTCAAACCTCACAGATAGAAAATAGAAGAACAACCATACCCTGACCGGGACTCGAACCCGGTACGCCGAGATCACGCAGAAGCGATTCCTCTGTCCCAGGGCGCCGTCACGCCACCTTGAATAAAGAGGAAATACATATTTACATACATACGTGACTATTTAACTTACCAAAATGTTTGATATAACAATTTTATTTCTTGTATAGTTTCAGTAACTTTCTTCTTTAATTTCAAGTATAGTTTTCTTTATTACTCCACTCTGTTGTAATTGGTACCTTTATTGCATGGTATAGAGAGCTTGACAAAATGCTCTCCTTGTTTGTCCTTTTTCTTATCCCTTGTCGAAATCAAGCTTTTAAATCCCAAAATAACGCATCCGATCCGTCCTAAGACACATTGACGAAACTGAGTGACCAGACCGCCGCAGCAGCAACACTGACAAAAATAGTTATTGATTTATATGGGCCATCACCGACCACTGCACAAACCTCCCCTAAGGAAGTACGTCCCGTTATCGGTGAGAGGAACCAGACTCCCACATTTTTGTATACCCTCCTGGGTGAAGAGAACTGACCACCATGCCGGAAGCTTCTCATACTGTATTACAAGGTGCCCCCCCAAAGGTTTTAAAGAGAAAAAAATTCCCGTGAGCAAGTATACTTTTACTCAAGGATGAATTTTTTGTATGTGAGAGATCTATGAAATAAATAAGAAATTAAGCGTGGAAAGAACTGAGAACTGTTAATAGATAACTACAATAATCATAGAAAAATACAGATTGTCATACATTCTTGGACTTTTTTTCCCTTAACCTTGATCAAAAAATGTAGATACAAATATATTCTTGAAACTACATTTCTTGGACTTTTTTCTTTAAAACGTGGATGAAAACATTCCAGATATTAATAGATTCTTGAAGCTACATTTCTTGGACTATTTTTTCTTTAAAACCTTGATGAAAAAAATTCAGATAGCAATAAATTCCAGAAATACATTTCTTGGACTTTTTTCTTTTAAACGTCGAAAAAAAATCCAAGAAATGTAGCTTCATGACCATATTACTATCTGCATCTTTCTATGGTTATTGTAGTTAACGTTCTCAATTCTTTCCAACCTGAAATTTTCATTTATTTCATAGATCCTTGAATTATAAAATATTAAGATCTTATTAAAGTAGATTTTTCGTATCAGAGGTGACATGAATGACATATTTTTCTCCTGAGATGTAAATAATTCCCATTTCAACAATTTTTTCTGAATATACTAATTTTTGCACTTTTTACTATTGAAAGAGTAAAAAAAAAATAACAAATAACCGATATGTAAACCTGATAACAAAGCAAAGAGTTTTATATAGGAGCATATAGTCTAACAATATCTACTGAATTTATATTAAAAGTATTTCCATGTTATCTGCGATTTCCTTCATGGCAGTTGTTTAAACTATCGTCAAAGAAAGAAATTCGTTAACATTGTGCAAAGGTATCAGTTTCAGACTACTTTCTAATGAACTTAAGAATCGCAGTCTTATTTTCGAAATAGATATTCAATCTCGGAAATTGCCAAGAAAAGCTGTTAAAGAAAGTGCAATATTCGCGGAATAATATGATATCCATAGACATGAAAATAGTTTCAAAATCTTGAGATATTTTTCAGATTTATGCAATGCGAGTAGATTGTTTGTAGCCTTAATGAATGTAGAAAATTTGGAAAAGCGCTTATCCAACAGAAATCTGTATTGTAGAGGGGCAATTTTCTCTTGAAACTTCTAATTAACATAGTTGAACTATGTTAATTAGAAGTTTTCCTGTTTTCTATCAAAAAAGCTGAAAAAATTATTATTGTTTTTTCTGTTTAAATTTAAAAGGATATTGATTTAGCCACTTTAATTTCTACCGAAATCTAATTTTGAAATACAATTAATCAACAAGGAGATAATGATATTTGCTATATTATAAATATTTAATTTTGGCAACTGTTTGAGGCTCTGGTTTAGAACTCATGGAAATATTTTACCTAAAATTACTCCTAAGATCTAACATATAATGACTTCAAAGTCGTGTCAAATAAACGATGCCTTGTGTATTGAATTGTTGATGAAAACTAACGATATAGCTTGAGTGTAAATATTTATTCTACAATTATAATTGCTTTTCTGGAAGAAAGTTAGGCTTTTCCATTTTGTTTATGGTAAACTGTGCTGATCGAAGGATTGGAATGTTATTGTTTATTTCTCATAACTCAAATTCAATAGCTATTAAAATGGAATTCCAATATTTTTCAGAATGTTTATTTGTTTTTCAATGTTTATTCTCAAATTGTGAAAACAATTTCATCGGATAATATTTAGTTTAATATTTTGGGAATTAAGGTTCTTGAAACTTAAATATTATTGCACCATTCTCATATTAAATTATTTTGGTGATGAATTTGTAATTTATTCATATTTAAATTATTGCGATGATGAATATTGCCTAATGTGCCACGTTCTATTTTATTCAATTATTGTTCCATTTTCAATCTACATGAAACATAACATTTGATTATCATGGAAATAGAATATTTCTTGAATAATAGAAGATAAACTGCATGTTTTACTAATCACCAGGTTAAAAAAAAATCTAGAATCATAATTCAGTTGTATCTATACTCATTAATTAAGCCGCCATTAGTAAGTAAAATAGACGAGGAATAATGAAATCAATAACTGACAGTGAATCCTGCTGACATAGAGCAATTCAATGATATCACGTTAAACTGTCACCTTTGAAATTAATGGGACACTAGTCATTCATTCTCATGCGTAATACCCAGGTTCACGAAATATTTTTCTGTAATAAATTTTTGAAATGAATTTCTGTTATAATTTTAAGATCTAGAATAAATTTTCTTGTTATCGCTACATAATTGCGTTGTTCCAACAGAGAACTGTCTTGAAATGCAGTTGTTTTTCTTCTCCTTTCTTGACCAGAAAGCTAATAAACAATTTAATGATAAAGTAATTCCAAGTTCTTGACATTTCATTGTGATTGATATTTAGATCTTCGGAGACTTTAATTTGTATTTGTCCCTTTCGATTCTACCAACTAGCATTTATTTTGCACTTCATTTATAGAATTTATTTATATCTGTCTAATGCCAGTGACCTGGTCTAAGGGTATGTCTTCCCCGTGATATCGGCGTCCCGGTTTCGAACCTTGTTTTGGTAATGGATGTTTTCTGTCCTGTATCCGACCAGTGAAAAAATAGCCGTGTAAGCGAATATATATATCACCTTCATATGAGCTAGAAATTAGACTTACACATACTTGACTTAAATCGCTGAAAATTGTCAGTGGTCTGGTAAAGTGCCGTAAGTAGCAACAGCAACATATATGCCAGAAGAATAGTGATAACTTCCAAAAAAAGTATTACCTTTAAACAACATTACCACCCTAATTTTATAATATGCTTAGTTTATGTACATGGATTGATAACAAACGTAAGAAATTAAACCATTGGGCAATGATAGAAATTTCAAATCATTTAGTACTTTTTCTTTCAAGTAAACTTTTAATTCCGATGAGTAATTTAAAAATACTTCTAAAAATGTCGTTTCATATAAAGAGAAATGAAGACAGACAAAATAATCCGTAATATTTTATTTTTCTTTTCTCTAGGCCTGTTCCAGAAAGTAGTTCTGCAAAGTGGCTCCGCTTTTAGTCCATGGGCCTTGGCCCATGAAGCAATGACATTCACTCGCCATGTAGCTCGCAAACTCGGTTGTCCGGTGCTCGACCATCCTGCTCTTGTACGCTGTATGCGACAACGCCCTCTTTCGGATATTATGAGAGTTCAATTACTTGTTCCTGAATATCTTACTGCATTTGGGCCCATAGTAGACGGAATAATTATACCAACAGATCCCGAAAAGATGCTTTTGAATCCACCACCTGAGCTCTCGTCTCGACACAAAGTGGATGTTTTGATTGGTGTTACCAGGATCGAATCCTTTTTCTACTTTGGAGCTGGCGAGGAAAGATATGGCATTGAAGCATCACGCAGAGACAGGATCCTAAGAACCTTAGTGCGGAATTTATTTACGTTCCATTTGCAGGAGATATTTCTAACGATCGTGAATGAGTATACCGATTGGTCTAGACCAGTTCAACACCCTGTCAATATCCTGGACGGAACTGTAGATGCGTTAACAGATGCTTTGGTCGTAGCTCCTTCAGTGAGCAGTGCAAATTTGTTATCGAAGATGAGGCACAGGACATTTCTGTATGTATTCAACTACCCTACAGAAGCAAGCGACTATCCTCAAAGATTGGTATGTGTCCATGGCGAAGATATTCCTTACTTGTTTGGAGCTCCTCTGGTTAATAATTTCTCTCATTTTCCAAGTAATTACAGCAAACCAGAAGTTGCTTTATCGGAAGCAATCATGTTATATTGGTCAAATTTCGCCAAATATGGGTAAGTATCTCCATTCTTTTAAGATTTTTTTTTTGTTTTTTATTTAGATTTTGATTAACAATTAGCAGTAACCTAAAGGAATAACGACTTTAGGAGCCCTTTTACACAAAATTCGTATGAATTATTTTATTTCCCTTCTAGATAAAAGTACAATTTTTAAATATAAATAATATCTAGACTGTTAATGAAATATACTGCAAAGTTGTAATTATTTTGAAGATACGAATGAGATAAGTTTGAATTAAAAACTTCATTCTATATTTTATAAATATCTGTAGTGATACTATATTGTCATTTATACAGTTTTTAAGGTCTCTACAAATGGAAGGATAACAAATCTATTTCTAAGCACCTTATCTAAGCTTATCAATACTGATATCTAGTTTTTTTTCTTTTATTACTATATATCAGCATAAGGAATTAAAAACATTGTTTTTCTAAAAGATTTTAAAGAATATAAAATAATTAAACATAATCATCCTCTCAAGTGTTTCCCCAATTTTTCGTGTTAAGCTAAAAAAAAGATATATTATTATCTGCGCGTTGAGTTGAGAAACACCTAAATTTATTCATAAAACTTAATTTTTCTCATAAAGAGAATCTTCAGCTACGAAATCAAACCCCCTTTTTGATGACTGCATTTATTTCCCAAAATTGTTGTAATTCAGAAAAGTGATCTTTCTAATTTAGTTATGCCATTTAATAAATGATTTTGGTGTAATTTGAACCTTTAAAAATATTGTGGAAGAAATTACCAAAATGATTCTTTTCATGCATTAAATAATAATAAATATATCGTATAACAATAATAAAAGTGTATAATTAAAACTCCTTCCATACTTTTCAGTCTAAAGCTATTGTTGTTGTTGTTGTTATTATTGTACTTGTCACAGAGAAGCCAACTGTCGAATAAGCGATTTTACGCCTAGAGAGCTTCTAATATTTTAGCAGAGCCATCTATGACCAAGGATGCATATTAGCTATTCATGCGTCACATTTACTTGCACAACCCCTTTATATAGGGCGCATATTCACAAATCTCACTTAAGAATACAGATGAAAAACAACCATGCCCGAAGCGGGGCTCGAATATAGGACGTCCAGGTCACGGGAAAGACGCGCTATGCCAGGACGTCAGCATAAAATTATTGAAGTACGTGGTTTATTCCTAACATTTCCTTGAAAATAAATATAACTATTCTAAAAGTTATTTCAACAATTTTGCATAAAAAGCATCTATTCAAGAACACATGACAATCATGAGAAAATGAATATAACTACATTCAAAAATGTTTAAAACTGAGAATATCTAATAGAAAATTATTTTTATCATTGATTCATTAAAGTATAAACACCCAAAATGTAATTTTCTTTAACTTCTTATTTGATAAGAGTTTTTTTTTCTTTCATAAACTGTCTTATCAAATATTTATTCAGAATCTGTATAGTTCAACTCTCAACAATAAAGCGTTTATTTATTTATTTATTTATTTATTTTTTTTGCAGTAAACGAAGTGCTATCTTTCAAAGGCTCGAAGTCATTGTCTAACAAATTTTTCTTACTTTTATAACAGGACCTTAGAGGCGGGGAACGAACTTATTAGCTAATTGCTTAATGAAGTTAATTAGGGTTTTCCCTCCTTTATGCGTGCTATTTATTTCAGTTGGATCTTTTCCCTGCCGTAAAATCAACATTTCATTCTCTCGGATAAATAATGATTATTTTTAAAGATAATGTTTATGTGAATCTTTATTACCATTGATTCACTCTATTTTTAATAACAAATGGAGAAATTCACAATTGATTTTTTAATTATTACAAATTCTTTAATACATAATATTAATATATATTCTTTATTACATAATATTGTAAAACATTTCATTGTAACAAGAAATAATAGATTTACAGTTTTGCTGTAAATACTAAGAGTTAAGTATCCTTTTGTTATCTCATTACGAATTAGATAACACGTTGGCAGCCATGTGACTCGCCTGCGATTCACACCTACAATATTAGATAACTCCTTCTGTACCACAGCTTAAAGGCAGTAAAGAGAAAGGCATTTGATTAGACAGATTATCCGAATCATGAACGTAAATCATGACATGAAGCATGATAGAGGTTTTATAAACCTAAGTAAAGAAGACTATACATAAATACAATAGTTATATATAAATACAGAGAGACAGACAAACATTTTTCTCCTTCACAGATAAACTAAAATAATTGATAAATATTGAACATTTTGTACACCAAATGGAACCTAACCAACTTACGATGTTTTACAGTTGTGCTCCCATATACACACGGATAAAATTAACAGGTATTCGGCTCAAACCTTGATAGAAATTTAATTGAAAAGATTTCATACTAAATTGCATTGTTCTGACTTGTAATTTTGAGTTGTAAAATTACCAGATTTACAGATATAATTTAAAAATTCTTATTCGATTTCGAATTTTGTACGATTACATTGAAAGTAAAAAAAAAAAAATACATATGCAAGGAATCGAGAAAAAGTGGCAAAATATCATGTCGCATATGAAAGTCATGGTTTCAGGTGGTAAGTTGTGCCCCAAAGTGGTTCATCTTTTTTTTCCAAATCTTTTTTAAATATCTTATTTTATATTTACATTCAATAATAATAGCGTTCATTTCAAAAATAGATGAATCACTTTTATACCCGCATTTTTTTTTTAATTCTATGGATAAAACCCTGGTTTTTATTAAAGTTATACTGTTAGAATTTGTAAGGAAAAAAATTGAGAAGTAGTTCGTATTTAAAAACATTTATTTATTAATTATTAACTATTTTTTTAACCATCATACAGATACATCATCGACATCAGATCAACATCATACAGATACATCATCGACATCAGATCAAAATTAAAAATAAATAGATTCCGTTGATGTCCAAAAAAAGAAAAAGATCTGGTGATGTCGAAAAAAAGATCCGGTAATGTCGAAACAAATACGATGATGTCGAAAAAAAATACAGTGATGTCGAAAAAAAATTCAGTTATGTCGAAAAAAAATCAATTAACTTTTGTATTTTTTAGCTGTTAAATCAAAATAATAGATTAGAATGTTAATAATTTTTCTAATTCATAATCAAATTATTTTTAATTGATGGATAGTTTTGCAACATATAATAAATGTAACAGAACTTATTGTTTAAAGGTTACTGGAAAAGAATACCGACAAAACCATGAGAACAAGTATTTTTATGCAGTTCTCTTTTTTACGGCATTGTTGAAAACTATGTCTTCACAGCAGAGAACTAAAATCAATTTTTTATACCACTCCACTCAAATGAAATCAATTCTGAAGCATCCATGAAAAGATATATAATTCAAGTCCATTAAGTATTATTTTTGATGTTTCAGGAGATGGAATAGAATGAGAAGAAAGAATATATTTCTTGGGCGGGGAATTACAAATATATATATATGGTGATGTTTTATCATCCGGAGCAAAAATGTGGATGTCAGAAACAGAAATTGGAAAATGGCGTAAGGGAATGTGAAATTAAATGTCTCTTTCAGGACAGTTAGAATTTTTATGAAATAAACATTTGCAACAAAACGGAATGGGTGACAAGCATGAGAAATGGTATTTTCTATCATATATTTTATAAAACATTAATTATTTAAAAATAAATTTAGAAAATCTTGTTTTTGTGTATACAATATGTGTAAATAAAATATTTGGAAGTAATTGTTTTCAGTGTGAATAAAAATAAATTTCTTTAAAGGAAAATTTAAGTAAGAAAATCCTCCAAAAATTTCAATTTTTACCTAAACTTTTCAAAAATGTTTGAAAAATACGCTATCAATTTATGACAGCAATAAAATAAATCGTTTATATCGTTTTGGTGATTTAATAGTCCATCGATATTTGCCTATTTCAGGCACTTTTAAGCTTCATTTTGAAAATATTTCACCGTTTTCTTTAATTTGAGGTGACGTAAATCCGAAGATTAATTTTAACTAAAAATTGAATTTACGTTATAGCATTGCCTTTTTGCGTAAAATTACTGAATTTTAATGGGAATGTACATTAATAGTTTCGGTTTTCTACTCATTTCAACCGAACATCCAATTAAATATGCATATATTTGTGGAGAGAACGAAATGTTCGATCCCATTTTAGAGAGGTTTAGTGGCATCAATACATTTAGAAAGTATGTTACTACCCATTCTTATCTTTAGATAAGCAAAGCTTATTGAACGCTCTTAGTTGAACAAACGATTCTTATGTACAAAGGGTTTATAATTGAAACAACTAAATGCAATTGATAGATTAGCTAATTATTTTTCAAACTGCATGAAGCGGTCTGAGTCATAATCCCAACAGACAGAATTCCAACAAATCCACATCTAAATCCATGGTATTAATTAAGGTATGAGAATAGAATTTAATTAAGCTCGATTTGGCCTAATGACATTCCATTTTAATTACATCTTGCATATTACTAATTAGTAGTTTTAACGTCTAAACAATTAAAAAAATTATTAATCCTTTAGATATTCAATGATAGCGAAAAATTCAAATGAAGATTTAGTAAATCAGAAAAAGAAAAGAAATATTTTGCACATTCGAATAATAATGTATTGTGCGCGATTCTACTAAGTTAATTCATCGCCAATTATTATTTACTTACATTTAATGATTCATCTAAACAAATTAATAGTTGGTATTTAGTTTAAAACTACATTTAGTCAAGTCAAGTTGAGAGCTTAGGTTTAAATATTGGTTTCCTTGGAATTAGCCTTTGTTGAAATCATGTCCAGCAGCTCGAATGAATACCTAGACAATATTATTTTCAAAAAAAATCCATTTATTCTACTTTATCCTTTATATTCTACTGAGCTTTTGTTAAATATTGGTAAATAATAATTAGATCTTTTTTTCAGGGATCCGAATGTTGTTCACGATCTGGAAGCTCCAGAAAGAACCAGAGGCAGATTTGAAAGATTCGTTTGGCCATTATACGATAGCGTTAATCAGAAATATCTTTCGCTTGGTGAGTGTACTGTATAAAAATAGCTCATTGTTCTGTCTATTAATTTAAAATCTGTTAATTCATTGGCCTTTCAATGTTTACCGTTTACTTATATCCGATTAGTTACTTTAGAGCTTAATAGGCATACATTTCTCTGGATTATTGTTCATTATTTTGAAATCTAAAAATGATCATACAAATTAGCCTAACCAATGAATGATATTTTCATAGATTTTTTAAGAAACATAAATATTTGTTTAATTTTATATAGTTGTGGATGTTGGAAATTTTAGAGATACAAACATTTAAATAATGTAACTGTTTTCTAGTGGAAATAATCACTTTACCGAAAGCACCCATATACCATAGCGATACAATGAAGTCTTTTAAATACATGAAAAAAAGAAAACGATTATTAAAAAAAATCTTTTACGACTTTACTCAGAAAATGAAACATTATAGTAGCTTAAATAGATTAAATTTCAATTCCAAGAATCTAGAACAATTTGTTATTTATTTTTACCATGACATTTCATCAAAATGCTTGAAATTTTCCATAGAAATACCGGATAATTTGACTTATATAATAAAGCATTTGAAGATATCCCATTTGATCTTTATAATTAGATTGATGAAAGATATTGAGTAACTCTAATTTTGCATCTTGCTACCGTTTGCATAAAATGGAGGGACTTCTGAGGTACTGATGATGAAAAAAAAATCAATGTTTTTCATTAATGAAAACAATTAAGCTCTTTTTTTCTTCGGAAACAGAACATACATTTCAATTCTTTCATACTTTGTTTTTTTTCTTCTTTTCCTTATTTGTAGAAACAGGAAATCCCAAAATTCGTCCCTTCTTATCTTATTTAGATACTTTATCACAATTTAAAATCATTATGATAAGCGTGCAATAATTCTTAAAAACTATCAGTTATTCTTAACTTTTAACATCCATTTTCCTCCATTCTTCTCATTTTCCAATTGAAATTTTATTCTAGCGTCTAAATTATAATACTCGACTTTTTAATAATTACTACGATCAGTTTTATTCGGTTATGTCAACAAAACGATCAGCTATTATTTTAATTGTAAGTAACTAAGTTATCTGTTGTTTATCCAATTAAAACTCTATTGGGCTTGAAATTATAGGCTTTAAATGTTTTAAAATTATGGGTGCTTTCAAATATAAATTGATAAATCTGGAGGGGTTTTAGGTTACTTTTATTATTTAAATGTGATAATATTTATTTTTTCATTAAAATATTACGAATTGATTTCTCATGAATTCAATTGTAATCATCATTTCAGTATTATTAAATGTTAATTATCTTTCCTATAAACAAATTGTACTCTTATAAAAAGTAGTTTTCATTCAAGTTGGAATATTATTTGATTTAATGTACTTTCTATTTTTGCAGCCATGAAACCGAAAATCAGGGATCACTATCACGCCCATAGATTATCGTTTTGGTTGAGTCTCATACCTAAGCTGCATCGCCAAGGAACGACTCCTGATGTTGCTTCTCAACATCATCTACTAGATGATCATGATAATCCACTCACTTATGATGGAATTGTTCGCCAAGGACCAGTTCTGAATCCTATAGGTATAAAAATATTTTGTACAATGTAAATCATTTTGTAGAATTATCTGTGCTTATAAATCAGAGGCATTTACATTTTCAAAGCGTAGCATTTTTGAAAATGGAGAGAAAATACTAAAATTCAATCAACTCAATTACTTTACCTTTTGTTATTCAATATTTGACTTTTGAATTTCAGTTCCTTTGTTCCCTTTTACATTTTACAATTCACTTAATTGTTTTAAGCGAGTATAGATTTAATAAATCCCGGATAATCAGTATATTTAGTTTAATTTAATAAATCAAAGGCATTTTGTTTTTCAAACGGTAAAATATTTGAAATTTTATACAAAATCTTAAAGGAAAATGCTAAAATTCAATCAACTCAATTACTTAACAACTATGTTATTTAATATTTGACTTTTGAATTTCATTTTTTTTATTTCCTTTTATATTCCACAATTCTCTTTATTCATTTAAGCGAGTTTAGCTTTAATAAATCAGGAATAATCAGTATATTTAATTTAAATTTAATAAATCAGGGTTATTTTATTTTTCAAATGGTAAAATATTTGAAATTTTATACAAAATCCTAAAGAAAAAAGCTAAAATTTAATCAACGCAATTATTTTACATCCTGTTATTTAATATTTGACTTTTGAATTTCAGCTTTTTTTAAATTTTTTTAATATTATATAGTTCACTTTATTCATTTAAGTGAGTTTAGATTTAATAATAATCAAATTTTTATCAATTTTCGATAGAGAAGCGTGGCTCTCTTTTAACTTTCTACTAAGGCAGTATTTCATATTATTCGATGATCTATCAAACAAAAATGAATAGTCTAAAAATATTTTTCAATTTTAAATATTATTCTAGTTTTTTAGAAATTTCTGAAAATTACATTAATTTCACAAAAGTACCCGGTTTTGGAATTATATCTGTTAAAGATATTTTCGATTTTTACGAAATTTGCCTCTCTGTAAACAATAATAATGCTTCATACAACAAATTTAATAGTTTATTTTTCATATTTTATTGAATAATCATAATAATATCTTTAAAACTCTTTTTAATCACCGCTTCAAAAAGTCAAACATTTTGAAATATTGTTTTACATTAAATATTTATGTGAATTTTTTATTTCTACAGTTATCAATAATTCAAAAAAGATTGCATTATGGTAATTTCATGTATTCAGATTTTAGGGCAATGATTTTCAATTAAATTGTACTATTCTTTAAACTTTAAATTCTGAGATACATCTTTGGAATAGCCTACCACCTTTCCTGAGATTCTCATATACTATTGTATCTGACTGAAATTAACATAGACTGACAAACCTGACCCACCCAAAACCAAACGAAAAAAATTGAATGACCGGACAGCAGAGACAGCAGCACTGATGGAAGCTGGACTTGAGTCCTAAGGACCAACACCGGCCACGGTACAATCCTTGCTTAAGGAAGTAATAAAAATGAAATTGGGTTTAATGCTATAAAATTGAAATTGGGTTTAATGTTATAAAATTCATATGATCATGATTTATAAATTTCACTCTCGTCGTCTTGTAAAGTATCTGAGAAGTTTTTATTTTATTTTTAAAAGAATATGTGATTGATACTCTTGCTTATATTTTGACGTTTTTGTTCTTTGAAGAATTTTTCAGAGCTTAGACTGCTGTCCAATTCTTTTAATTTCTTTCAATATTTGAATTGAAGCAACAATATACGTACAATATACGTACAATACAATTGATATATACTTAAGTTAGGGAGAAGGAGAAACTATCTGCTTTCGAATAATCTTTATCTGATTATTCAAGAAATATGTATATTTGGATAGATAATTTCAAACGAAATATCATTAATCATATTCTCAGGATTAATTTGCCGACCGTCTGAAGATAATTGGAGAAACGCTAATCTAACTCATTTTAGTAATTAATGGCCAATTTAAAATTTCTGAGAGTCTGATTAAAGCTATATTCCCAATTCCTATCGGTGAAATAGATATTAAAAAATAAGTGGTATTTTTTCAGGCAGTTTCATGCCAAATAAAAATGAATTTAATAGTAAACATTAAAAAAATTACTTCCAAATATGAGCAATAGAGAGAATTCTTCTCATATAGTATTTATTTTGTTACATTCACTAGACAATCTTGCAAGTGTGAATTTAGATAAATAGAATTATGGGTAATAAATAATCTAAACTGAAAATCAAAACTATATCATTAGTTCATCTTGAATAGTGCTTATATGCAACTAAATTTTATTAAAAAAATGAATTTTTGAAAGGACTGACAGCAAAATTTAGTATTAGCAGCAAATATAATTTATATTAAATATTAATATTAATTATTTAGTTACATCATTTCAAATGTTGAGTTACAAAGTAAAAAACAACATCGCTTTAATAATCATTTTTGAATGTCAAAACGAAAAGTAAACTTAAACAATATTAGAAAGAGGAAACACAAAAGTTCATAGACGTATTAAGTGGGAAATTTAACAAATTTTACTAAAAAATCGGTAATTTAAATTATTTTGCTATAAAATCAATAATAGCTAACAGCATTGTGAAAATGTGAAATTTTAAGAATATCTTAATGAGGTGAAAATAAAAAGCATACAACCTCATAGAATTACTACTAGATATGAGCAGTAGATCTCACATTAGTTCAGTTTTAAATTACTCGTTTAGTTATATTCACTAAACAAGCATGCAATTGCGTCTTTAACAAAATTGGGTTAGAAGTATAAAGTCTTCTGAACTGAAAACCAAAAATCCATCATTGTTTCATCTTGAATTGCTTATATGCAATTAAATAGGAAAAAATGAATTTTTGAAAGACTTGAAAGCAACGTTTAGTATTTGGAAAATATAATTTATATTAAATAATATTAATTAATTAGTTACATTATTTCAAATGTTGAGTTGCAAAGTAAAAAACAACAACACTCGATTAATAATTTTTGAATCCCAAAATGCAAAGTAAACTTAAAAAACAATAGAAAGAGGAAATGTAAAAGTTTATAGACATATTAAGTGGGAGATTTAACAAATTTTACTAAATAAGTTGGAAATTTGAATATTTTGCTATAAAATCAATAATAGCTAACAGTGTAGTGGAAATGTGAAATTTTAAGATCATCTTAATGAGAGGGAGGTAAAAGCATACAGCCTTATAAAATCACTACTAAATATGAGCCGTGGAGTTCGTATTAGATCTGTTAAAAATTACTCATTTAGCTAATATTCACTAGACAAGCATGTAAATATATCTTCAGCAAAATTTGGCTAGAAGTATAAAGTCTTCTGAACTGAAAACCAAAAATCCATCATCTTGAATTGCTTATATAGAATTAAATATGAAAAAAAAAGAATTTTTGAAAGACTTGAAAGTAACGTTTAGCATTTGGAAAATATAATTTATTTTAAATATTAATATTAATTATTTAGTTACATCATTTCGAATGTTGAGTTGCAAAGTTAAAAACAACATCAATCGAATAATAATTTTTGAATACCAAAATGCAAATTAAACTTGAACAACAATAGAAAAAGGAAATACAAAAGTTCATAGACGTAATTAGTGGGAAATTTAACAAATTTTACTAAATAAATTTGAAATTTGAATTATTTTGCAATAAAATCGATAATATCTAACAGTAATTCGCTTGGCTTATTTTTATATTATTTATAGTTCTAAATTGTCAGCAATGTTGGAATATATTTTGTTCGGCGCAGCTAACAAAAAGAAAGAAAGAAAAAGAAAGAAAGAAAGAAAGAAAAAGAAAAGAAAAAAGAAAAAGAAAAAACTCTACAAAATGGAATTTTAAATACATAAATATGGTTTTTTCATATGATGCTTGATAATAATTTTGCGAGTCCATTTATTTTAGGAATGGTTCCCCGCCCTACAACTTTGAAACCCCGGCCCGTTCTTCCAGCCCCAACTGTGATTTCCGATGCGAAAATCGCTGTGACATCCCCTCCTTCCGAAACAACCACTCTCCCATCGTCCGAAGTATCCTCCAGCCCAAACATCCCAAATGTTTCCGGAAGTGTGGCTTCTTCAGACTCAGGCGGAGGGCAGAAAGAGAATTACGTGACAGCTTTGAGAGCCACAATTATCGTGGGATGTTCTTTGCTCATTCTTAACCTCTGCATTTTCGGAGCGGTTTACTATCAAAGAAGCGAAAGCAGAGCCGAGGCAGCAGCAGCCAGGGAGGAAGAAATCCAGAAAGTAAGTATATTTATGAAATATAAAAAAAATATTTGAAGCATAATAATATGAAATATAATAATACAAAATTTAAGAAATCTTAAAGATGTTTTAATATTGCCATTTTCATAGTTTTGTTAGAAACTCCCAACTTGTTTTAAATGTTACATTAAGTGGAAATTTATGCGAATTTAGAAATTTATGCGAATCATCTGCTAAAGAATAGAATATTCTTTAGCAGATGATTCTTGTTCCATTTAAATAACAAAGGAATTTAGTTATTAATTCTAGAGACATTCATTTTGGATTAAATAAATAAATCTTAAGAATATGTGGTATAGCTTTAGCTATAGTTTATATTTAGATTTCACTTAGCTTATAGAAGTAGCTAGAAGAATTTGCAGAATTCTAGAAGTAACTAGATTATTCTCCTTAGCATTTTCAGGATAGCTAGAATTTTAGGTGGGAGTAATGGGAAAAAGGTTTCAAATAATTCTTATCCTCTCAATGCATTTCTGAATTATAATATTCAGAATAATCAGATAATTTTCCTAAGCAATTTCAGAATAAACGGAATTTTATGCAGAAGTAAGAAGTAAGAGAAGGTTTCAAATAATACATATCCTCTCAATGTAATTGCTCAATTGTAATACTCTTAATAATCAGATAATTCTCAAAAGCAATTTCACGGAAACCAAAATTTTATGCAACTGTAAAAAGATATGAAATTATTTTCCTCCCGATATATTTCATGCACTTATAAGGAATTACACTTATAATTTTCATTAGAGTTAAATAATTCACATTATTTAATGCACAAAAGAATTTTTCCAGACGCTGAAACAGGTAAAGACATCAAATTAAATACGCAAGGGCTCATAAAATGTGAATAATTATGCACTTACATAGAAAGTCAAATCTTTGGATCTAATTAAAATTGGTAGATTCTGCTACTTTAAAGAAAATTAAGACTTTAATTTAAACTCGATTTTTTTATTAAATGCTCGAAACAACTTTTTATAATGAGCAATTATTGTAAAGGAATAAAAAAAAGTATTTCCCTCTCACTGTTTCATTAAAAACTCATGACATTAAAACAATGGGTTAGTCTGATTTCAGTCTGACTAATTTTAGTTTAGATTTCACAACTCAAAATATTCCGATGAGATAGAAATTTATGTGCAGTAGAAGAAGCTGATTATGATAGCAAATAATTATTGTAAATTCTCTGATAAAATAAATTTGAATAGTTAAATTTATTTATCGCTTTTATATAAGTCGACTTGTTTCTTGCTTGGTGAAATTAATTTCATTTTCATATTTTCAGACAGCAAGATAATTTAATATTTATAGTACTTAATTAATAAATAATTAAATAATTTGATTAAATTTTAATACTTTATTAAAGTTGATATCTTATGATAAGAGAAAAGATATGAGAAGATTTCATAATATTTATAACTATGAATTATGATGCATATTAGATTAAAAAGTGAAAATACTGAAAATAAAAGGATTTCAAAAAACTAACTTTTATTAATGCGCTAAAAAGCAAAAAAAAAAAAATCTGTCAATCGAAAAAGCGCTGAAAACATTATGATAAAGAAACTAAGCGTCAATGAATAACGTAAAAAAGCAAATTAGTGACTATTAGCTCTAGGTTTACTCATAATTATTGTGAATTACTTTTGTATTAATTGTTTTAAAAATTTTCTTCAATATAGCGTTTCTACGAGTCCTTTAAATATTTTTCTTATGTCCAATGATTATTAAATTTTTTACTTCAGATCCCTAAATAATAAGTGTTCATGAAGATGGAGCAACTTTATTTTCATAAAATTTATCTTCAATTAATACAACTTTATTTTCATAAAATTTATCTTTAATTAATACAACTTTATTTTCATAAAATTTATCTTTAATTAATACAACTTTATTTTCATAAAATTTATCTTTAATTAATACAACTTTATTTTTATAACATTTATCTTTAATTAATACTGGCAATATTAAAGCATAAATAGCGTTAAATTAATAAAAGATTATAGTTTACTTTGTGAAAAAATATTATTTCATTATAAATCATTTAAAATTACCGAGGAAACGTCATTCGTTTTCAAAAACAATTAGGATTTTTTTTTTGGCTTTCCTGAAACATTATGCATAGCTTCTGTAAACACAAAAGATAATGTATTTACATGTTTATTTTGATTAATTGCTTGTCAAGCCTTTCCACGTCATTGTCAATTATTTTCTCAATGAGTTCTAAACGTTCAGAGTCATCAATTAAATACGTGTCAGTCTACAATATCGGTTTAAATGAAAGAGATCAATTGATTGCCATATGTTCAAAAATGTCTCTCTGTTGTTTTAATAAGAAATAAGTCGATTCATTCTCAATTAGTCTTGTATTAAATGGGTAAAAGGGGAGATAGGCAATGGGGTTCTTTTACTATAGTCGTTTCTAATGTTAGTTAGAAATCTCTAAACATGTAATTGTAAACAAGTAATAAATTTATTAAAAAGAATAAAATTTAATCTGCTGTTGTTGGGTATTATTAATATTTTATAAAGAATATAGATTTAAATGAAATAATCTCATATTAATTTGGTTATCTCAACTGGATTGGATACTGCAGTTAGATCATCTTCCCTTTAAAAGAAAAATTTAGAGGATATCAGAATAAATAATGAATATTATTGCAAAATAATAGAGCAAAATAAAATCAAAAAATACTTTAGAGCTGTGTGTATAATATTTGAAGATTTTTATTTTTTCAGATTTAATTTTCTTAAAACTATTTATTCTTGCATTTTATTTCCATTATTCTAAGCATTTATTAATTTAGAAAATCTAAGTACTTTAGCATGAAATTATTGCTGTGTTAATTTCTATTTTTTTCCTTGACACTCTACATTAGTTCATATTTAATTGCTTATGTCTGTATATGATTGCACTTTTAATGCTTACAGTTGGAATTCTGTACATAAAACATATGAGTAGAAGCATGAGTCACATTCAGATTTACGTTTTTTTAATGAATTGCTCCAGAAAGACGGGAATGTGCTGTAGTGGATGTCTGGATTGGACTGGACTTAAGATTCAAGCATGTAAAAGAGTATCTTTAAACTCGCACTTAATCGTGAAGATTCGATCCCGAAGGCAATTAGAAGAACAAACAAAAATTCATGAAGAAGAAGTGTTTTTCCCTAATACTATCTTATAAATAACTGATAATGATTTACAACTTTCATGCATAATTTGTTATGCGTACTGATATGCGTTTTTCACAAAAATAGCAAATATATTTTGAAGAATATACGAAAGAATTTTAAAAATAACTCGAAATGAATCATGGATGAAGAAATGAAAACATGGATGAAAAATGAAAAAAGAAAAGTATTAAACAGTGTTATTATTAAAAATGCCAATATATGACCTCCTTTCAGCATATTATATTCAAGAAAGAAGAAGACAATTTTGATGCAGGTGTTATACTGTATACGTTTGAGAATCATGTGAAAAACAATAGTCCAGATCAAATAGACATGGGTACAATAACAATTTCGAAATTTTTGAATGGCAGCATCTACTTTTCTTTCTTAAAGAAACGCAATTCTCTCGATAATAATAAAAAAATACATGGCATTTATTTAAACCTGTGTTTATTTTTATTTTAATTAAAGTAAGCAAATTCATAGTTCTTTGATAGCTTTAATCGATAAACTAATGGAGATATTTCGATTTACAGTTTTTAAATTGATACAATTTTAACAATCCTTTGTAAAACTTAAAACTAAACAAAACATAGCAAATACAAAAAAGCACATCTACCACGTGATTTTTAACTATAAGAAACAAATTAATGTCAAGAATGTTTTCTATCTTCACTTGTATAAAAGAAAAAAAAGTTGATCTGACATTCCCTTATTTCATCGATGCACAACCTATGGTTCGGGGGCCAAAATTGGTTCCCTAGACTTTGAAGTTGCCCGCGAATGTTGTTAATAAAATAAGATTAATTTAAAATGAAATGAGACTTTTTCTCATACATAGAGGAAAAAATCTAATACGAAAACGATTCTACAGCAGAATAAATAATTTACAGCTATTCATTAAGTTTATTTACTTTTTATTACTCGGCTTTTCAGTTTGTTATCGTAATGGCTACTTGCGAATACGAGTTTTCGTATAGGAGAAGTTCACGGATGTGAAAAATTTCCACACATGAAAATGCAGTATGAGGATCAAGTCCCTGTCGACACTGATACGTTCAGTAGTGTTGGGGTGGTCAGCTGTGCAGTATGAGGATCAAGTTCAAATCTTGTGGAATGCATTTGATGATCGGTTTTCAGATTTTGAAAACTTCCAAACAAAAATTGATGATTTTTTTCTATTTTCTGTTGATATAAATCTAGTGGATGACAGTATGCAGTTAAACTTATTTGATTTACAAAATTCTGATTTTTTCTAAAATCAGTTTAAAGAAAAACTGATATTAGAATTTTATAAAGACTTACCTGAGGAGTTTTCGTGCTTAAAGCAAAACGCAGTAGCATGTGCAACTTTTTATGATAGCTCTTACATTAGTGAGCATACTAATGAATTTAAACAAACAAAAAATAGAATATCAGATGAGACTTTTCTGCTATTCTATTTCTTATTTTGTTCTGCGTATTGCCACAGCCAATCTTGGCCCAATATAAAATCAATAATTTCAAATATTCAGTCCCACCCTTCTCATTAATTGTTACTAATTTTGATTTATTTTTTTCTCAAAATTTAGATTGTGTTCTCTGTATAATTACCAAAATTTTTTTCTCTATTATTATATTTCAAGTTTGCCACCTTTTTTGTTGGAATCTTTTTTTGGGGATAAAGTATTTTAATCACATCTATAATCTTTGTGTTTCATTCGTGTATTTATTGCATAATTTAGTGCATGAGTAAAATAAGAAAAGTAATAATCGCAATTCATGCGTATTGCTACAAAAAAACATTGTTTTTACGTTTATAAGATGTTTTAACAATCACGTGCTGCTTTGGCCCCTCATCCTGAAGAGGTTGTGCATCCCTATCTTATTTCTTAAAAAGTTTAAAAATTCAGCGTAAAACACATTTTCCTGTATTATTTATTTATATAAATATTTGCTTGTTTGCCCTGAAAATGAACTGAAACATTCTTGATTCTTATCAATATAACGATGAAATATTATTGGTCATACGTGGTGAATAAATAAGAGTGTTTCTTTTATTAGAAACTATCTCTATTTAAATAAATGATCTCACTTGGAAGAAATATGTCCTAGAAAATAACAAACAAATTTTGCAAAAGTATTATCAATCAATTGCGTCTGGTTTATTATATGTATTTATGAATGGAAAACGACTCGTCTCTTCCTCTCTTTATAATACTCACTAAGAAATGTGCCCATCTAACTGTCAGAAAATCGATGTTCGGGAAATAAAAAAGATTATTTCGTGTAGATCTTCTTTTCCTCTACTTCGATGAATGAATTCGATCCGGAAAGATTTCTGTTTTTCACATTAAGTATTACCAAATCGAAAGGAAATCTTTTTATTGAATAAAGTGGATTCTACCTGTGGAAGGAATGATGTCATGAAATTCTTCAGAAGTCAAGCTTCCATAATTTTCATTCAGGACTGGGTTTTGAATTGAAATATTTTATTATAGGTAAACTTATTTTAGTAAAACTGCAATATGCTATATAAATTTCCTTTTTCATTGTTTTTTGACTTATTAATTGATAATTAGTTTTTATTTTTCAGAATATGACTACTCCACAATTTTTATACTAAAGAATGTATTTGCGGAAAAAACAGATGGAAATTAATGAGACAGAAAACAAATTTTTGTATTTGGATATCGAATTACATCATTTTCAAGATATTAGTTGATATGATAAAGGAATGATTTGATTTTTGCTAAAAGTGGAAAGGAAATTTATATTTAAATTATTAATAAACATTTCGTATAAATGATTTTTAAATCAGATACTTAAAATAGTTCTTATATACTTAAAATATATATCTTCAGGTATCATATATACAATTCTCAGGTATTTGTCACTTATGATAAGTAATTTAAGAAAATTTCATATAAGTCTCTTATTTTGTGTAGAAGAAGCGTAACTTCAAAAACTTCAACTTATAAAAGGGCTCCGTCAGTTTTCATAAATGTTTGTTGCTTTCATTTTAAAATTCCAATTTCATTTAATCTCGAATTTTAATTTCTGTATTTAAAAGGTTACGATTTTTTAATTCCTTAATATCTTATGAGAAAGTGGAACAAATATAATCCTTCATTCATTACTTTTCATTCGTTTAATTTGGTCAGAAATGCATTTTTATACAACTTTTGTCTCTATAATACTTAAAAATGTGTTTGCTTAGGTGTTCTTTTCTGTTCAGCATATTTGGTGTATTCATGAAAGATCTCTAGAGTAAGTTCTCTTATCTGGAATGCAGATTCTCCAAAAATTATCTGAGTACATCAAAAGGGTTTTGGCATCAACTCTTTCCCAATGAATTTTCGGATGTAGATGAATGACACAGATATTGGTTGCAGCTATGAAAATATATAAAAAAATCAACTGTAACAGCAAAATACTACAGTAATATATAATAGAGAAAAAGAATGAACAATCTTGCCGAGTCAAAAATCTTGCTTTTCCTTTTACTAGTTGATAGCTGAAAGAATGTCATCTCTAATGATTCTTGGACCAGCTACTTCTGTTGACTTTCCTTCTTCTTTCTTATGTAGGTCACTCTCTCCTGGGATTCTCAATCAGATAAGAGATTCTATCGATTCGGGCAATGCCTCCTCTGCTAGTTCGTAGATTAAACACACATCTTGAAAAATCAGAGCTAAAATGTGTAACAACAATATGGAGTTCCTCAGAACAGAATTTTGGCTTCTCAAATAAAAGGCTAATCTGTGTCCTACTGGACTCTATAAGCTTTCAAACAGATGAGGGCAGCCTTTGGAAACTTATATGTTACTCCCAAGAGAGTCATAGTTGCCTGTCGTGCATGCAAAGGAAATTTATTTGAATAAAATAGTTTCCTTTTGCTTCGAAATTTTCAGAAAAGATAACAGAGCTCTGAGAATATTGAATCACATCTGATACCATAAATACAAGTCTAATACCATAAATACAAATCTGGTATCATAAATACAGAAATTATTCTACCTTTCGATAAATATTATCGCCACTCTTATTTGTATAATTCTAGTAGTATGCAGTCCCAGAAACACATTTTCTGCTATTTTCTGAAACGTTTGTTTCCTGTTGGATTTGATAAGTATTGACCTTCTTGTTTTACTTTCTTCATCAATAAATAATTTCTTTCTTCAGTAGAATTTTTTCCATCAGTACTCAAGCATATTTGATGTGTAAGCTAAGTGAAATATTTCGAAAGAATTTTATTTATTTGAAAATTTATTTTCAAGCATATTTCTCGCTTCCTTCCACATGTGCTTTGAGTATGGTCCTATAAATGATTAAATCTACTCATTTCAATAATGACTCTTTTCATTTCTTTTTGCGAAGCTGCATCGTAAAACTATTCAAAACACATTCTGGAGAAAGAAACAATTCATTGACTATTAACAATATCATTCTCTTATTTAGGACTTGCTCTGCGGAACCAGCGAATTTTTCTTTTTTGATGATGAAAAGCATAATTTTGCTTATAGTGACAATAAGATTTTGAAAATGTCATATTACCAAAAAAAACTTGGATGATATTTTTCAAAATCTAAATTGTGCTTTGAATTTGTTCAAGAATTGAATTAAGAAACTTGAATCGCTGAGGCCTTCACCATGAACCCTACTCCATTCAGGCCTTCATAAAAAATATAAAAATTCGGAGATGCATTTAATTTTCATTTCTAATACCATTAAATTTAAATGGATATTTGTTTCTGATATACGAGAACGCGTTGCTTCTAAAGCTCCATTTTCGGGATGTAAACAAAGTTAGCATAAATAAAAGATTAGGTTTTTACATTTTATATTTTCAAAGCTTAACTTATGTCCATAAATTAAGGATAATCCAAGTTCAGGAAAAGAAAGAGTCAGAAACAAAACAAATGTGCCTTGTTTGTAAAGCACCCTCTTTTTTACAAAAGCCAATATTACATGGTTGGTATGATGGTTAATTCATAATATGTCTTCGAGACGACGCAATACTATCCGGTAATTCTGAGTATCAAATTATCAATCTGATTTTGTTGAATACTACTCATCAAGCAATGCTCTCCGAAGTTCCGGTAGACATGTAGGAGGGGGTTGACGAGCTGCAACTCGTCTCCCAAGCTTATCCCTTACATGCTCTTCTAGATTCAATTCTGATGAGAATTCTGTCCAGTCCATAAAGTGTTATCCTCCGATAGAAGACATTCGTTTGTGATGTTTGCATGATGAGGACGGACGTTGTCATCCCTGAACACTAATTTTGCGCCCATGGTGCTCCTAAACAAATCTACATGTTATTTCAGAATGTCGTTCCGATAGATTTGGCCTGTCATGGTTCCAATTTGAACAAACTGATCAGTTCTGGAACCCAGAATAATTCCTCCCCAAACGAGTGATCCTGTACCACCGTAATAGTGTCGTTCAATGATGTTCTTTTCGTGGATAACTGGCACTCTCGGAAATCCGGCGGAGAATCGGACTGCAAGCTAAACCTAGACTCGTCGGAAAACACCTCATAAGCCCACTGTCGTGGTGTCAACAATACATGCTCTTTATTCCAGCCTAATCGCAGGCGGCAGTGAGAGGCAGTAAGTGGAACATATCTGACAGGCCTACATACATATAGACCAATCTGTCCTAAGCATCTGTTCACGGTCTATCTTGAAATTGTTATACCAGTGACTGACAAGACAGGTGTGATGCTGTGCCTCGTGTATTTCTTATGGCAGTAACTGCCAAATCCCGGTCTTCATTCGAAGTTGTAACTAGGGGACGACCTGTGCTGTAACATTTACTCACATTACCATAATCTTGGAATCGTTGTTAAAACCTGGAAATGGCACTCTGGACTATTCCAAGTTCTTCGGATACTTCCATCTGCGTATTCACATTCCAGACAACTGCTAATTCTACCACGTAAAAATCATCCACATTTGTGCCATAACTATGCACTTATTTCACTGAAAGGCTTATAAAGCGTTTCCGAACAATTTTACTTCTTTGCCTGTATTCTTTATACATCACTCTGCTACATCTCGTCATTATGACGAAGTATCGGTGTCATCTGTTAGCTTTCTGCAATTACATTTTATGATTTGTGAAGATGTGTGTAGTGATTTTATGAATGATATATGTATTTTAGAGTTCGATTTCTGTGTTATACTTAATTTATGGACATAAGTGTATTAAAAATAGCATAAATAGTTAAGCATGAAACCCAAAGTAAAAATAACCCACATTTTTTAGTATCTTTCGTAGGCTGCAATTTTTTGGAAATGTTGTTATTTCAACAAATTCGAGATCGTAGCCCGAATTATTACTTTAAACAAGAAGGGGCCCCATTTTATTGGAATGTGATTTGGTTATATTAACGTCCCATTTTTTAAAGCAACACTAGGGCTATCTAGGGACGGACCTTGTAATTTTGAACAGTGGTCAGATGACGAGGATAGAACCTGAGTTGGTGTTCAACCCGATCCAGGCTTCTACATCACATCGCGTCACACCAGCGGCCGGACGTTTTGCCCCGATGGATTTAACATACACTAAGCCAGCGTACACGGCGGCTGTTGGTGAAATAGGGTTTCAAACCAGAAGCTGTCCGGTTCCAAATCCGAGATCTTACTATCAGGTCAACATGACCCCTCATTGGATTTTGGATATTTGTGGCCCACTTAATCACATCAAAGACCATTTTTTACAAATACCCTTTTGCAAAAGCAGTCAAGGAGCTTTAAGAAAGCAGCATTGCTGCATTAGGCATCATTGAAAGTTTATGAAGGAGTTCAAAATGTGTGGAATGAACTTGACTACATTTTCGATGCTTGTCATGCTGCGAAAAGTTCACAAATCCAGCACATTTCGGCGACAACAAAAAATTATTTTTTTTATTTTCATATATCACTGATTATTATATATGTAACTGATTTAAAATACACTGAAGTGCCAAACAAACTGGTACACCTATCTAATATCGTGCGGAGACCCCCACGAGCAAGCAGAATTGCATGGCGTGGCAGGGATTCAACTAATTCGCAAAGTTATTTTGTAGACAGTTCACACCATGATTAATGTAGGGTATATAAAAAAAAGCCATCTGAGTTAGAGGTGGTAGAGATCTACTAAGAACAGCACACTGTAAAAAAAATTCAGATACCGTCAGTAATGATCGTGCCAAGAGAGGGAAAGAAATTCAGAGGAATGCTCCTCAAGCCACTAAGTAGCTACTATAGACCTGTGTGTTTGGGGGGTATTATCCTGTTCGAATCGCACACGTCTATCAGAATGCACATAGGGCATGAATGCATGCAGAGGGTTAGAAATGATGTTTAAGTACAGCTGACCTGTCATGGTAGAATCTACACACATCAACGGCCGCTCTTTATGTTAACTGCACGCGTCCCTTATTCTTACAGAGCCTCCACCAGCTTGAACAGTTCCTTTTAAGCATTAGAAATCTATGATTTCATTGAGTTTTCTTCAGACCCATACACAGCCATCCACCCGATACACTTGAAAACGAGACTCCTTAGACCATACAATGTTTTTCCAATCATTAAGAGTCCAATGGTGGCTATGGCGAGCACATTTAAGGTACAGAGCTTTATGCACTCAGTCACCAATGGTACACGAGATGGTTTCCGGCTGCGAAAGCCTATATCAATTAGGTTACGTTGGACTGCGTACATTGATTCTTAGTGATGGGTCCGCATTCAAATCCGCAGCAATTTCAGGAAGTGGTAAACGTCTATCTCGCGCAACGATTCTTTTAAGGCGTCGATAAAGTTCCATCAAGATTTTTCTCAAGCCGCACCGCTGTCGGAGATATGAAGTTTTTCCGGAAACCAGTTATTCGTGGTACCTCCTGAAAATGGTCAGGCGCGAAAATCCAAGTTTCATCTCTACTTCAGAAATTCTGTGTTCCCTCACTCGTGCTCTGTCGATTAGTCACTGTTAGAAATCGCTTAAATCTTTATAACCTGCCATTATAACACCAAGAATCGATGTAATAGCCTGCTATGTGTTGGGTTGACGGGGCGCATAGCCCCAGTAGGGGTGTATCCCCAGTAATTGCAACTGAGGAGCACGTTGTCGTCAATATGTTGCCGTTGTCATTTCCAAAGGAGCTTGTTATATGTTATCTTCGTGACCACCGAATCTTGAATAAGGTAAAGCTGTTAATGCTGGGAGACCGGAGGAGTCAGGGTGGATGAGACCAATCAGAATGGGTCTTCATGAACTCAGTAAATGGTGGGGTGGAATCGTCCATATTTAGCAGAGGAAGGACTGTTGTCGTCGTTTGGTTTGTGATTTTGTATAATTTATTGTTCGATGGTGGCCTATCAGTGTAATGCTGGGTACATGGTGATGGTAGAGAAATCGTATTCTATGATGGCGTTGAGAATGATGAACTTCTTCTCTTTGGGATCCTTCGCAATTTTTGCTAATATAGCATCTTTAATAAGCCTTGAGAATTCTTGTAGTATTGGTTTTATTTCTCTGAATGTTTCCATAAATTTCTTCGTGTCTTTTAGCTCATTAGATGTAGGTATCTCCGAAGTAGGCATGTTTCTGATTTCTGGTTGAGGTTGATTGTACTCCACGTTGCTACGTTTCTTGAATTCAGGAGTGGGGAAATCTATTTTAAGAGTCCCAGTTGCTTCAGCGTAGGTGAGGCCTCCATCTCTGTTGATGAGTTTCGGGTATTTTTTGCACCTTTTCCAGGCTGCCATATTCCTATTTCTTTGCAATTGATGCATCCGGCGTCTTGTATTTTTCTTTCTTTTATTGTCTGGTGCTTTCCGCCACATGTGATACATTTAAGGAGATATTAATGAATTTTTTTCCGAATGAAAAAAACCTGAGCAATTATAGCACATAGTGGAGTTGGGTTTTTTCTTTTATGTACCAACTTTAATCTTAATGTGAAAAATACTTGATTCTTTGTAGATATTTTTTGAGTTTGGCTTTGCCTTTAGGTCCACCAGGAATATGGGGTATAGGGTTTGTTGTCTATAATTTTTGAGCTGAAAGATTTTGATGACGGTATAATTCTTTTCTTGTAGTTTCTTCAAAATTTCAACTTCGTCCGAATTGCCAGGTAGACCCTTGATAATGACTTTCAAGGATCTGTTTTCAGCACTTTCGGAGAGGACATACTCTTCGCCTGTGTTATCCCGGAATTAAATTTTTTTCTCCCTGTTTATCATTTCCTGGAGTTATTGAGATAGCGTAGTTGAGTTTATTTTCAGTTTCTGGGAATTCTTTATGGATTTGTTGGAGGGTGATATTGTAGTGATCAGCTAATTTAACGTTGATTGAGTGGATACTTCTTTTTTCCATTTTCTCTTTGTGTTGATGTTGTTGTAGGACGTCATATTTATTATTGATGGGAATGCTCATTTATAAATTCTAGGCTCTCTGCTGTTTTGCTAATTTCCTAGGTGAAACAGTATGGAATCCATGAGTTGAGCTGATCCTTTTACTGTTTCAGTTTGATCCTATATTTCCATGTTTTTGACCACAGGCACCTTCTGTATTACACACACTGTTGACAACATCACGTTAAGCTGATTGGTTGAACTCCTCCATTTTTTTGCATATGATCTGCTACACCAGTTTTTCTGGCTCTTCAGTGTATAAATGTTTAATGTTGGTCATTGATTTATGCTAACCCTGGACTTTAAAAATTGAAAGTGTGAATTTTGGTAAAATGTTTTTCAAATTTTATTTAGCTTTGTAATTGTTTAAAAACTATTCGAAAATTAATATTTATTGCTGACGATGACTATCTTATATATAATTTACAAAACGCTTTTTGCGTCACCCAAAATTCAGAAAATTGATTTTTCAACAGCACCATTTCGTCTTTCAAAAGTTTTTTTTATTTGAAAAATATTTCAAAATAAAATATGTAAGCTGTAACCATTCTTTTCATTGCTATAATGAAATTAGCAACATTTTTACTACTTTAATCATTGATCTTTTCCATTGCGGAGGTTCAAGAAAAAATTGATTGAGTAGCTTTTCTTTGCATTTACATTTAAAATGCTAGTTTTTGTTTTTATTTGATGTTCAAAGCATACATATGTGATTAAAAACATTGTATTCAATTGCAATGTGCATTTTTAATTTCAACCTTAACGTGGTTTTTTTATAAATTTAAAAGTTACCAGAATGAGTATAAAGGAAAAATTATTTGACATTATCATTTTGAAACTCATATATTAAGCTAAGAAGTTATAATTTTTCTCTACCAAATTTACAATATTTTTAATTTAAAAAAAAAAATTAGAAATTTTGTATTTTTCTGAAAAGTAGAATTCTGTACAGTTGTATTTCGCATGATAGTATACATGGTTGCTTTTTAATATAAAGAAAATATGTAGCTGAAAAAAATTTCTTACATACTCATACAATTGCATTCATAGTATTCTTTTAATTAAGTAAAGTATGCGCGAAAATATACTGTACTGAAACGAACTCGAACACATGGTTGCGTTTGTCGATGTGGCATATCTCCAGCTACACATTTTCGCAGTAGTGAAAAGGAACCTGTACTGGGCAGTTATTGTTGGAAATAGATCTCTCGACGGAGGAAAAAAATGTAGTTGAGCATTATTTCTGCTCATTTGGAAGCGATCGT
>JAOUZG010016587.1:2768922-2785207 GCA_026289955.1 Argiope argentata | reverse complement strand
AGTAAAAGTAACGTTGCCCATAAGGTTCCTGTAGCGTACACACCCTCTGGAATCCTGTGGCAAACGAACAATTACAACTGCACTGTCAACCAAATTCTAATTTATAAGTCCTGCTGGCGTGGTGTGGTGTGGAAAGGGGTGCCAGCTCAAGTGTCATCTGACCAAGGCTCAAAATTATGAGGTCCATCCGAAAATGTCCCTAGTGTTGTTTTACAACGGGACGCTAATATAACTAAACTATAGTCTAATTTACAAGCATGTGCAGACGATTTATCATTGTAATTAAAGCTAATACAAAATCTACACGATAAAAATGCATAAGAACCAGTACATAAATTTGATAATTGATTAGTTTATAATAAATTAACTATTACATTAGAAAAAACAACATAAATTTTATTTAATCCCTTAGCCATAAATGCAAGAATACAATGGGGAGGATCAAATATCATAAAAAAAACAATTACATCAAACAACTTGGAGCTTACATCGACAAAAAACTGAATTGAAATACTCATATTTATCATCAATCTAAAAACCACTACAATATGTCTTCAGAATTTGCATCACATATTAAAATATTACACCAAACAGAATTAGAGCGTATGTTAACACATGGAGTAACCTGGTGCATCAATTCAAAAGCTAGGATAATAAAACTTTCATCAATTCAAAGAGTTTCTCTATAAGCAATTTCTGGAACAAACAGAGCAACAGAAAATTGACAAATTTTATTAGAAATAACTCCACTTCATTTATAGCTAATCATTAAAAGCACAATCATAAGAAGTTTAAACAAAGACATTTATTCAACATCTTTTTCATTGAACTGATCAGAAAAGAAAGTAATATGCTGGACAAAACATCCATCACAACTTCTAATCAATTATTAAACTTCTATGGATAATTTTATAACATTTACTTCAGACATACATCCATTTTCATACAAATCTGAAATGGAATATAAAGTCGGTGCAGCTTTCTGCTCATTTAAAAGAACTATAGAGATTTATTCATAGTCATAAAAACTACAACCATATAATATAGTTTTTCAAGCTTTACTAAATGCAGTTCAAATAAGAAATTATTTATGCTACAATAATCAATACAAACAAAATATATACATTTACATAGATAATCTAATAATAATTTTATCTGCTTCAGATCCAAACACATAACATAATATAGACAAGGAAATATTTGATATATTACTAGCCAATCGTAAGTTACATCTATGTTGGGGTAAAGTACATATAGTAATGCATGGAAATGAAAGGGCCGATCAATTTACAAAACAAGCAGCGATTAATGACATAACTTATTCAATGATTATGATGATCTCGCTTCATCTTTACAATGGAAAGGGGGGGGGTGCAGCAGCTTCTGAGGGTATGGACCCCTGACCACTCAAGGACAGAAGTCTGACTTCTAGCTCATATGAAGATGACATACACTTATCTCATTCACTTGCACAGTCTCTTTTTACAGGGGGGTGGGGGCACATTCTCACACCTCACAAATAGAACACAAAAAAACAACCATGCCCTGATCGGGCCTCGAACCCGGGACGCTCAGATCACCTTATTCAATAGTTCCAATAAATAAAACATATATCAAACACCTCTTGTCCAATGAAATATTGACTAATTGGGAAGAATTATTGTCCAAAAGTGATACAGGCCAACTAATTTACGATATAATTCCAGAAAACAAACTAAGCTTTACTACATGGCTCACAGACTTATTTCTCTTTTTTACAGGCCATGGTCCATTTACATGTTATTTATATAGATTTGATTTAAAACCAAATCATGTCTGTAGCCTTGGGAATATAGGAACGCTACTACATAATATAGTGGTATGTCCATAAACTAAACCTTGGCAATTAGAATAAATTGGAGTCTCCTAGACTTATAAGAATAGACAAAAACAAAATTTTACGAAATAAAATCCTAAAAATTATAACATTTATCAATTCAAACCAATATTTGTTCCATTAAAATTAAAAACCAAATAGATTCAAGTAATGTAAGAAGTAATGTAAGAACTTATGAATCTCTAACCAAGATTTCACAATTATAAAGTCTTCTACTAACTTATAATATAATTACATATCCGTACAAATCAAAAACGGTTATTGAATAGTATTTTGACGCTGATTTTGTGATATTAAGAAAAAGATCGAAAAGGTTGCGATATTTTAAATTTTATCGACAGTTGTAAGATTTAGCAAAATTACGCCTTTTTAAAAAAATAAAATTGCACTTAATATTTTCCACATTGTGTTTTCCAATTTAGATAAATATGTAAGAAAATCCAGGAAAATGATATTTGTTTATTAAATACATAACGTCTTTGTAGTATACAAAGTCCAAACAAAAAAAAATCTTGAATATTTTGGATAGCTAACGTTTAAGTCCTCAATTCTTTATTTATTGAAATATAAAGAAAGATACTGAATATCGAATCGAAATATATTATTGGAGAATTAATCAAAAGTAGAATTTCATTAAGTTTTGGCATATTTTTTTCAATTACTTCTTTCAAAATCTCGCTATATATGTATATATCTTGTTCAAATTTTCAATCTTTAATAAAATACTTTTTATTCATCCAATCAAGTTCAAATAAATTTTTTAAAACTTGCAGTGGATGACATTTGATATTAATACAGTTTTTTTTCAAATATTATATCATTACCTTTTATTAATTAATTAAAAACTGACTTAGTCTCCAAATATCTTTATTTCCCCACCTCCAAATAAGTAACGAATTGTTTTTTTCTCCCACACTAATGAGGTTAGGCTTAACATGTTTAATAAAGAAAATTAGACATTTTATTTATGTATTGCATTACCTCAACTGATGTAGAAAATTCACTTATTTTGGGTTGCCACAATTGGCTTTGAATCCTCAGTTGGCTTTGAAAATTCAATGATAGAATAATTTGTTGATCAACTGTTTAAAGTAATAGTGTTTGGTAGGCCGGAATAGCCTGGTTGGTAGGGCGGTGGATTCGCATCCCTTGGACTGTAAGTGTGAATTTGCCAGTCGAGGACTCTCCATGTGTGGGAGATGTTTAATCTTTCGTTGCCATAAAGTTCTCCATGCAGAGAGTATTACCTCTGAGGGTACTTTGTCAGAGATTATGGTTCTTTGTTTCAGAAGTCACATTACGATCTGTGAATGAATGAATGAAACCCGCTTCATAAAAAGGTTTTGTGACGTATTCAAACTAGAAGTCAGATTTTTGCCCTCGGGTGTTCAGGGGTCCCTCCCCTCAGAAGCTACTGCACTCTTCGTTACGTAGTTAAAAGAAACACGAGAGCAAAAGCAATTGTAATTATTTAATAAAAAGGATCCAAAACAAAAAGTTTCCTAACTTCCTAAATATTTCCTAATAACCTATATTGGAATGGATTTAAAAAATGTTTTTATATTAATTGTTACTTTTTTGTTCAATGTATCAAATCCGAATAAAAATAATCATATTTCATGGCAGTCATTTCCAAAAGAAAATACATAGTTCTTGAGTTCCAAGAACAGCAATGTGAGATTTGTAAATTTAAAATTGCTTGTAAGAAAGGAATAATAGTTAATGCAAAAGCCTTGAGTTTGTATGAATAAAAAAATGAAGCCCCAAATATATATATTATACTTTCATCAGATGACTTGATATGTTGGCTTTAAAACTCCACTTTACAGAGCATCAACTTATAATCACAAAGTTAAAACTTACTGCTTTTCCTTATAGATTTAATTTTAATGATATCGAAATTTTGTGCTAAGATAGGCCCAAGTTATTAGTTTGTTGATAATATCACTTTCCATTTTGCATAAGATGCAACGTGCATAACAAACGAGAACTTAGTGACAGGGAAATCTATAGGGAAGACTAGAGCAAGTTGGCTATGTTAAAAATTGACCATTTTAAATGAAATCGGCTTTTGAGATTTAAAAAAAAAATTCTTTATATATTTTATTAGAGTCGCTTTTTATGTATTACACCTAGTAAGATAAAACTTTATTTCAATGTAATTGTCCTTATTTTGCTATTTAAAAAATATAATGCATAAGTGTCAACTTACCCCGAGGCTGAGGCAGGATGATTTTGATCATTGGTCAGTTTGACAATCTCGATAAAAGCTAAATTTTTGATTCTTAGAAGATACAAAATAGCTTACCAATTAACTAAACATTGTTAATTACTTTTTCTTGAATACTAAGTAATGAAAGGGTATTGTGTTTAAAATTCTAGCTCACAGCAATTTTTTATAAACTTATTAATAAGAAGATAAATAAATAATTACTATCAAAACATACTATCTGAAGTAGTTATGTATAACATAGAATATCCAAATATCTTCCTTGCTGGCCAACAAAGTTTCACATTAAAAATATTTAATATCACTATATACTTGACCAAATACATGAACAGCATCAAACAAACAACAAAAGTGAGGTAGAAGCTTAACAGCACGAGATTTTACTGACTAGCAGGGCTGAGCCCTACAAATATCCATCACCTTAATAGCACACAAATACTGTAAAATATTGTATGGCATTAATCTATATTTGCAATATTGTATAATATTAAGAAATATTGATTTATGTTATATAATATCGCACATTATTGTATAATATTGTGGAATATTGATTAATACTATATAATATGACACAATTTTGTGCATCGATATGAGAACTTCGGAAAGAGGTGAGTCGTATAAATACTATATAATATTGCACAATATTGTGCATCGATATGGGAACCTAGGAAAGAGGTGAGTCGTATAAATACTATATAATATCGCACAATATTGTGCATCGATATGGGAACCTAGGAAAGAGGTGAGTCGTATAAATACTATATAATATCGCACAATATTGTGCATTGATATGGGAACCTAGGAAAGAGGGGAGTCATATGAAATTAATCTGGGTCTTTAATAGCTTTTATCAACTTGTCCCTATCTCCTTGAAATATTTAAGCTGAATTATCATTTTCAACAATAAAAATCTGTACCAGATATTAGCCAAAATTATATTTAAATTTCTTGAGACGCGTCATTAAATGATATGCGAAATCTACTGGTGATAAAAAGATACAATCAAAATTTTATATTGCATTAACAGTAATTAAAATGTATGATTTTCAAGAGATTAAGAATTTTTAATGACTGCTCTAGTATGTAAAATAGTTCATTAATATCAGCCGAGATTAGGTTTTGATAATACCTTTCAAGAATATACATTTCCCACAAAGTTTATAAAACAAAAAATCTCATGAATTTACACAAGAATTTACCCTTCTCCTTTCTCCCGCAAAGTTTACAAATCGAGAAATCTCATAAATTTACATCAAAATTTAACCTTCACTTTCAAATCTCAAATGCAATGTACTCTTTTACATTCATGAAAGTAATACATTATTTCAATAATTTCAGATCTTAAATCTCCTTTAATCAATTAATTTTAATTACATATTAATCCTGTGTTTGAAATATCATCTTGCAATGAATTTAATAATATAATTCCATAATATTTATAGCGATGGTTTATAAATTAAAGACCAAAAATAATAAATTAAAAAGAGAAAATGTTTTTGCTTTTTTGGACATCAAGAAAATGTCTTTTTAAAATATATTTTTACTAAGTTTAAAAAAGTTATGTATTAATAAAGATAAAAAGAAATTTTTTTAAGGATTTAACAGATTTACATAGGGTTTAATTAATGACAGTAAAGATTAAAATGTCATCAATTCATTCTCAATTCAAATTCAGATTTATCTTAATATCTCAAAAGATAAACTCATGGATTTGAAATCACATCATTCTTAGGTGGTTGGATTTTAAAAAATTATTTATATTTGGGCCAAATTTACCATATTTTTACTCACATCTTTACCATACACACGTCAAGAGTTAAAAAGCAGCACTGGAAGGTCATTAGAGAGCCATCTTACAGCCCAACAGAAATAATACAAGATTATTGTCACTCTTTGAGAAGTAGTCTTTCTTAATAAACTTCAGAATTGAGGAAAACTGGGAACGCTGTATTGCGTTACCTCTTACCCCTTAGTTAGTCCGCTTAGAGAAATTAGTTTCAGGATGATAGATTTAGTTCTCTAAACATTACTATCACAATTCGTATAAAAATGCTTCGGTGACATTAGGACTGTTCAAGGTCATTTAATGAAACTGGGCGCAAATATTTTAAAGTATGTACTCGAGAATGATGGGAAAATAACAGTTCAGCTCTCACTGTTACAGTTACTGAGACAAAATTACGGAAACTTCAAATGTAAATAACAGCTTTTTGATTGAAGTGTTATTCTTACAGTGAGAAAACCCTAAATATCAAAGGAATGATGCCTTCAATATGAAACACACTGGCGTCGAGCGTATATTTTGAAAGCTGAAACTAACCATGGCTTTCACTCAAGCGCGAATTAGAAAATTTGTGAAATATAAGAAAAAGTTTTAGTTTTTTTTTTTGTCGCTCCTGTATACTTATTGGTTGCTTTCTCCTTTTCCTTTATCTGCGATATTTTTCTTGTAGCAGTTACTCATTTAATGCCTTGTCATCTGACCATTTTTCAAAATTACGTGATGCGTCCCAAAATAGCCCTAGTGTTGCTTAAAATGAGATGTTAATATAACCAAACCAAATCATCTTTTAATGCCATTTTTAATTTTTAGTTATGAAGATCGCATTCCAATAAAAAAAAGTAGGTTTGAAATTTTTCAAAGTTTTGTCACTTTAACTATAATTATGAGAACTGAATTGTTGATTTTCACCTCGTTTATGAAAAAATGCCAAAAAATGTCAGAATCCAAAATTTCATTCCATTTCCTTGAGCATAGTAATCACTAGGGACGTTATATCGCGTGTTTTTATTATTAATACTCTCTATTAAATGGATAATTAAATAATGTCACAAGAGACGTCAAAATGAAGAGCCCTTGAAAGCGATGAGACATTGAAGGTTTGACGATTACTCAAGGATTCCCAGTGACGTTAAAATAGAATTTTTGAGCCTTTTCACAAGTAATTTCTTCAAGCATCCTTCAGAAGGAAATCAAGTTATGGTAAGTTCATTGTGTGTGAGAGGGGGAGGGTATGGAGGTTTCAGAAGTTGATCAACTGGAGGATGCTCAAATTTTCAAGCATACATCTACTGAAATGATCTACAGCTCCCATTACATAGAAATTTTTTGGTAAGTAACACATTTGATGAAAAATATGTAACCTGGTTGGACCTTTTCAAGAAAGACTAGTCACTTTATTGGTTCCATTTAGGAAGGTAAGAGTTATAAGCGAAGTAATGATTTGTTTTACCGTACCTACTCAGATATGGTGAAACGATGTACTGATATATAAGAATGGTTATCTTATGAACCCACTCATCACCATTGTGTTGAGTGAAAATGTCTACCTTAAGAATGAAACCACTGTTCTCTAATGCTCAAGGTGCCCCAAAGAGTTTTTTTTCAAAACCATATATACTAATATTTTATAGAAACCCAGCATCCGAGACTTAATAATGACATTATTTAATGTCTCAGTTACTTTAATGGAAAAACACGTAAGTGAAACACTAAAGCAAACGATAAATATTGCACAGTACGAAAGACAAATCCCATATCTCAAAATTTAAATATGAATTAATGCTTTTGGATAGTCGTATAACTGGTACATTACTTATAAAATCTTAATAAAAATGAAAAATTAACGTAGTGAGTGATATTCATCGCAAACAAATGTAACTCATGAAATTACAATTTCACTAATGATGATGAATGTAAAATTTTGCGTGACATACTGAAAAAGCAAAATTAGTTCTTGAAAACGAAGATTATAATAAAAAATTTAGTCTTTTAAAAATTCTTAGCTGTTTTAATGCTGATATTGAAGAAACAAACATATAGAAATATATTGTTATAGGCAGTATTTACTTGAATAGACTAAGCATTAATTTTTCTATATTTGATTCATGTTTCCTTAAAAATAGATAAATATAAATAAAACTTTTAAAAAATGCTTTCAAGTAATAAATATCTTAAATTATTTTATAGGCAGTTATTTTAATTAACTCAATATTTTTTTAATCTGCACTGTTTTTCCACGAGTATTGATTAGAAAAAAGATTTCGATATAAAAGCAAGTTTTAATCAAAGGTATAAAAAATGACCAAATCGAATGATGATTTCATTCAAAAAACATCCATTGAAACATCTCTTACTGAGCTCTTTTTACTTATTAGTAACATTCACATTCTATATAATTAAGCCATCCATTGAAAGGCTGACATTGTGTTCAATTATCAGATCGACAAATTATATCAACTGGTTCATTCAACAAATCTTGAAGTCCAATATAAAAGCATTGAAACATTAACCGTATTGATTCATTAAATAATCAACTGATTCCTATTACTTCGCTTTTAAGTTTTAAATAAATAAAAAAGAGAAAAAAATAAGCAGTCAATTTTACATAAGTATATTTAACTTCTTTGAAAAATAATGTATTAAATATCGGTTAAAATATAAAATATTTTGAAATTCTGCATTGTTTGACGTTGTTTCTAATTGAATCAAATTTTAAAGGAATTTTTTTAAAGGTATTTTCCACACTCGAGCATTTCAGATATATTTTACTTCTTTTGCAAAGAAATTTCTTATGGAGAATCTTTTGAATTTATAACAAGCTTATTTATAATGATGTTTCACCATATCTCATGAAAAAAAATGGATTCTGAATGTTTTTATTAATTAATTAAAAAACCAATTATAATTTAAAAAAATTATGCTGTTTTATAATTTATCCAGAAGATCATGGTGGATTATTTTTTTTCTCTAGAATGCTTACAATTGTAGAACAAAGATTATCAAAGTGGGGAAAAGTTCCTTTTAGGTTAAAATATATATTTAAAAATTTGGTTGTAATATTAAATTATCTTAAGGTGCCTCTAAAATCTTAAAACTGTAAAAAAATGAAAAAAAGTGACAAATTTTAAAATGAGTCATTAATTTGTGGTGGACCAAAAAAATTTAAGGTTCAAAAAAAGTTAATTGTAATACTACAAAAGAGTTCAAAGTTTTTACACTTACTGACCAATGTATTAGAAACTTTTGATATTTGCAAAATTTGAATTAGAAACCTTTGATTGAATGCATGCTAGGGATGAAATCTGCAATTTTTTTGCTATGACATGGGTTACACGTGGTTAGAATAAGTAAGGTGTAAGAATACTTTTCACGATGAATTAAGTAAAATGGAAAAATAACGGATTTATCACCGTTTGAAAAAGGGATTATTGTTGGTGCCCGTTTAGCGGGTGCCTCGATTTCGAAGATAACAGATCTCACTGGGTTCTCAAAATCACCCATATCAAAGGTTTTCAAAAGTTGGAATCAGAACCCACAATCCTTATCTAACTGCGATGCACAGTTTTCCAAGAGCGTGATCGGCCTTGTCTCCGACGAATTGAACGGCAGAACAGGGACTCTACAGTAATTCAACTAACACAAATGTCAACAAAGGCTCTTCCCAACAGATTTCAGCTCAAACGATGAGCAGAGAATTGCAGAGGATAGGAATGCATAGTTGAGTGCCTGTGAGAAAACCACTCATTTCTGCCCGACAAGCAAAAATTCGTTTGCAATATTGTTGAGAAAGAATGCACTGGGCATCTGAGGATTGGAAATGGGTAATGTGGTCTTATGAATCACGCTACACCTTATTTTGCACTGATGGATGACGTCAAACTTGGCAAGAACCCCACGAAGTCGTGAATCTACATTGCTTACTCGCACTGTTTACGGGTCTGTAGGGAGTAAGTATCATGATATGGAGCATGTTCTGCTGGTATGGAAGTGGTGCCCTGGTGTTCTTCGAGGGTAAACAAACAGCCATGCGATACCTAGATTTACTGGTAGATCAGGTGCACCCTTCAATGTTGCATTTTTATCCTGATAGCGACGGATACTTCAGGGACGCGCAATGCAACTATACATCGTGCCAGAATTGTTCAAAATTGGTTCGCTGAGCAACAGTCTGACTTCCAACAGCTTCCCTGGCCACCACACAGCACAGATCTCAACCCCCATAGAAAATGTGTGGGATATGGTGGAAAGACGCATCCGACAGCATTCTCCTCTTCCATCTAATTTACAATATCTGGCCACCACACAGCCCAGATCTCAACCCCATAGAAAATGTGTGGGATATGGTGGAAAGACGCATCCGACAGCACTCTCCTCTTCCATCTAATTTACAATATCTAAACAGCTATATAGCCAATGCATGATATTATATGGTTGTAAAAGCACTCCAGAAGCTTGTAGACTGAATGCCCGAACGAATCAGAGCAGTTATCCGTGCAAAAGGTGGTCCAATAAAATATTGATCTTAGGTTTCTAATTGATTGGTCAGTGAATGTAAAAAATTACAAACTTTTATAAAATAATTTTTATAAATTTTTGGGCACATAATATCATAAAACATATTTTTAAATACATGTATAACATTGAAATTGGAAAAAATTATTAATTACAAAATAAAATAATAATAAAAATATTTTTATGTCAACTTTTGTGTTTCTTATTTGTGAATATTTGAAGCAAAATATTTGTTTCTACTTCATTTCCCACATTAAACTGCATTTTAAAATTAAATTTTGGCATATTCACACTGGAGTCAATTTTTGCTCTTATGAATTCTTCACTTACGATTCAGCCGCTAGACATTTTGAGCCTATTCGATAACCAGTTTCACAGGTCTTTCCACTTTTGCTTTTGACAAGGAGTAGGGGATAGTCGATAACCAAGTCCACTATATTGTTTGGTCCAGCTTCGGCTTTATTTTTATTCAACACTCGTTTCATAGTTTCCAGCCTATTATATTAAGGATTTTTTTTTGTATTTCAAACAAATTGGAAGACTTAAACGATCGTACCAAGATCAAACAACCCAATTGCTGCACTTAAAATAGTAGGCCCCCTTTTTCCGATTCCTGCTGGCTAACCTCACAAATTTTATTTCGTTAAATGTTTTAGGAAAGTTTTCAGCCTCATATATATAAAAATCGATATAAAATAATATCGATGACTGACGAAAGTCATTTAACTCTTGTGCACTATGTTGCTGAGTCCTCTTAGACGGTCTAACATGGCAATAATAAAACCTGAGTTGAGAAATAAATTTTATTCAACAACCGAATTTTTACAACCTCAATAAAAGCCGGCATTTTGCCGCATAAGTATTATGTGAGGCACACTCTGGTTGAAGATGGCACTAGGAAACAGAAACATTATTCATTTCAATGTGAAAAACGTGATTACTGTGTGAAAAGGAAGAATCGTATACTGATCCTCTTTTGCTTTTATTCAAGACAAAAGACAACAGAAAACGCGCATAACAGCCTAACAGTGATATGAGCAAAAGTTTCTCAAAAGTGACAACACTACTAGTGATAAATTCATCACAGCTTCAACATAAAAAAATATCCATACAATTTAGAAAGTTCTACTCAAATTACTGAGGTTTGCGGCAATGATGGAAATTTTGGAAATTGCAGCATTTTGAAGAGTTGCTGATATTTAAAAGAATGAATATCAAAGATAAAATATAGTATATGCATGAAAGATCAATATTATAGCCAATAAATTCCCCTCTATTACAGAACTCAATTTTGAATAATGTTTTTGTTTCTTTCAGCTATCTCGGATGGCTGCTTTTTTATTTTGTTTAGTGTTAGATTTTGGACTCTGTTCTGACAAATTTCGTTATTTTTTTTTCTTTTCTTGTAGATATTCTGCCTTTTAAGATTTTCTGAATTTTATCCTTGCGTTGTTTGATAAATCCTTCTAAACTGATATATTTCTCGATCTTGAGATGGATTTTTTTTTGACTACCTAAAAAAATGTTCGTAGAAAAAAAAAATAAAGTTTTAAAATCATTTTAATTGCTAATAATCGAATATTCATTCATCGAATGCTAATTTAAATTATAATAAATTGTTTTCAAACTGTTAATTGTTTTCCATTCGGCTCTTTTTACAAATTTACATTCTTGTGAAAGATTTTTCAGGAAACATTATGAAATAGAAATAAATTTTAGTAACCATGCAGTAGTTTAGTGATTAAAAAAAGGCTTGGATATTATTATAACATGTTTAATACTGCACCCAAACTAAATACAGCAATGAATCCAAAGAAACTAATAATGTTTTGCTTTCATTCATATTCTTATTGTGGCTCTGAGGTTTATTTTTATTTAATAATCAAACATGCAATTTTTTGATTTTTCAGAAGTGGATCCTGCCAACCCAGCAAAGTCCACTGGGCTCCTGATGTTGGATGCGAGGCAGATAGGGATGCAGTGTGGCTCTGATGGTAACTTCAGACTCTTCAAAACCTGCGGCCTACTTCCTTTTTCGAGAATTGAACATCGTCAACAATTGGTACTCGAAAAGAAACACAGCTCTGTTTCCAGAAACATCATGGAGCCGCATGCTTTTGGGGAGATGAATACCAGAAATTTCAGCAACTAACTGAAACGGAGCATTCTAACATCAGTGCATTCGCAGAAAAATGTAACATTTTTGCAACAGTGATTCCTTGATTCATAAGCAAATTAAATGCTTATGCAGCTAAACTTCGACGAGTGAAAGAACAATGGATGGTTTTTAAAGTTTACGTATATTTAATTGAAGCTGGTGGACTTCTATATTTCCTTTCATTATACAAACTTCGGTGCAGGATGTCGCATTCATTTGAACTTCAAAACATGAAGAATGTTTGCTATCCTGAAAGATTTCTATAGTTCTGATCACGATTTAATTAGGTTTTGCACCCTTTGTTCTGTGATCATAGAAATTTAATTAACACTGCATGAAATACTGTCTTTATGTGGATATTTAAATGTTCTTATCTGTTATTTGCTGTAAAAGCCCTTCTACCCTTTTGGAAGACAAAACTTCAAAGACAATTTTATGAAATATAATTGGGTAGACTAATTTTTTGATGTGTTCACTTGCATAATAAGAACTGATAACTGTGCCAAGAAATGCTCGACAGCATTATGAAGACACACATGTAAAAAAAGTTTTTCTCTAAAGCTTAAACCAGTGTTAAATATTCTGTCTTGCTGTTAATTTTGAGCAGAAATTGAATTCCACGTGTTTCAGAGGGTTCAATAATGCTAACGATTAAATTTTTTATTTCTTACATAGCTCATTTAAAATCATATATTTTTTGTTAAGTAAAAAAAATATTCTCTGATGCATAGCTACTTAATATTATTAAATGCCATGAATACAGAATAAATCACTGGGTAAATTTTTGTATAAATACAAGATGTTTTTTCAATAAAATCGGGATGTTTTTAATGGAATATATCAAAACGTTAATTATTAAGAAGTTGTTGAACCCTTTAAACAGTATTATAAATGCTCAGAGCTTTTTTTTATTGTAAATTGTGTTTCTCCTTTTGAAAATTTATTCAAATAAAAGTTTAAAGACATTTCATTTTGTGGTTTTTCAATTAAAGAATGAAAACTTTACAGATCTATTATGATGATAATAAAATCATAAGTTTGTGTGGGTTTATACTATAGCTTAGATACATTTTCCGTATATGGTCTATATCTATACAGAAATCGACACAAATTTGATACTATGGCTTGGAAACATTTTCCCTCTATAGTTTATACCTATACGGAAATTGGCATAAATATGTTTGAGAGAATCACATCGATTAATGATTTTATTTATTCCCAAAAATTTGAATTAAATTCACAATTAATGAAAAAAATCATTTTGAACAACATTTTTTCAGCTAGAAACTTGATGCTATGGCTTAGAAACACTTTCCCTATATAGTCTATACCTATACTGAAATAGGCATAAATATGTTTGAGAGAATCACATCAGTTAACGATTTTATTTATTACCTAAAATTTGAATTAAATTCACTATTAATGAAAAAATCAATTTAAACTTAAAATTTTTTCGGCTAGAACTCGATTCCAAAAATTTTTACATTTCTGAGAATTCTTTTGTTAGTAAATATATTTATTGTGATTCTCTTACCAGTTTGAACTATTTTCTAACAAATTTTTTTTGGCAAGATTTGAAATATTTTTTATTGTAATGAAATCCAACATTTTACCCTTTTTTCAAATACTTTTCTTTTAGTTTTAAAAGATATTTGTCAAGACGCTGCTTTCTTTTTGTTCATTTGGTGGACTTTATTATAACATAAATTTAGATACCAATTTTGTTTGTTTGTTTATAACTCGGCATTGTTTTATAGTTAATGCATCTCCCTCAGAAATTTTGAGTTTCTTAAAAGTTTTAATATTTTTATTTAGAAAGAAACTTTAATGAAATATATTTTAATATCTATCCTTTAACTCAACTGTTCTTTCCTGTCGTTTAATTTTATGTGTAAAATTATACTAACTTGAAAATGTTGTTATTTTTTATTGATTTTGTAAAAAGGTTTCTCTAAGATACTGAAAAATAATTCTGAAATTTGGATAATGAAATGAATTAGATTAAATAGATTGTCAAATTTGATCTAAACTGCAAATCCTAACATCAATAATATAAAGAACCAGTTTTCTTTAGAAATTTCTTCCAAAAATAAATGAATAGCTTTCTTTTAGATAGCAACAAAAATGCGGCTTCATTTTATTTTAGTAACTGATACATCTACAGGATACGGAAAGTCATACCAGACTCTCCAATCCACCCATAGACACACGGAATAAGCCTAAAACTTACTGATCGGACCACCGCAACAGCAACACTGTCGTGAACTGTGGTTGAGTCCTAAGTGCCACCACTGGCCACGGTACAACCCTTCCAGTAGAAAGTATGCCCAGTGATTGATGGAAGGAGCATAACCCCCACCTATTAGTGTACCCTCCAGGGTGGCGAGATCCAACCACCATAGCGGAAAGCATTTCATCCTCATTTCACGGTGCCCTCCCCCTCCTGGGAAACAGGACAAGGAAAATATAAATTTGTTTTAAATTAGCTTAATCATAAAAAGCTACAATGAAATCTTAATTTTAAAAGCATTGCACTTTTTATAAAAGCATTTGATTGTTTTATATTATATAGTATGTGTCAAATAGCATATCAATACAATTTAAATGTTTGTGCCAAAAAATGGGTTAAAATAAAATTTATTTTAGTGAATGAGTGCTAATTTACTTCAATGTTAGGCCCTGAATTTCTAAATATTCTAAGACATTTCCCACAATTTTAATCTTCAAAAAATGCAATGTAACTATTCAAAAACGAAAACTCCAAAAATTTCTATTTGTGGTAAAAAAACTCATTATTTTATTTTTCTTAAAGGAAACTAAAATTCAGCTGACTATAACACTGACTTTTTTGATAGCAATAATATATGACTTCAAAATTATGAAAGAAAATCTGCTATACTTCGCGCACGAATAGTAAAAAACTATTAACTTATTCTACTTGAATTTCTTTGGATCCTGAAAGTATTTATTTTGAATTTTAATATAATATTTTGATAATACATTTTCATCCTTTCTGTAAATTTTCAGCTCGTTTGGGTGAAAACTACAAAATTAATCGAAAACTTTTAGAATTCTTGAAAATAAAGAAATAATAATAAAATCTTTCCATCTTTCAAAATATATGGATTTTTTCAGCTTAAATATATGCAACCATTGAGAATAAACATGTTTGAATCAGTCATGAAAATCCCAAAACATCGTCGTATTTATGTGAAATAGAATCGGTACAAATTATTTCCTTCTTTAGTTTCTTAATCCCTTAAGCACTCTCGTTACCATATCTTCACTTCAAAATGTGATTAAAGCATTTTTTCTACATGACCAAAATTCTAACGACCTGTAATTTCGTCCACTTTTTAAAAAAATATTCAAAAAAAATTAGTGTTTGGATATTTTGTGTGATGTAGCATGAACGAAGGAGTTTTTTTAGCAGATTAAATAGTTATTAATTTCTAAACAAGAAAAAAATTATAAGAAACAACTTAAATTATGCCAGAAAATTAATTTTCTAAATTCTGTAGTTAAAACATATCTGATAACAGTAATTTTTCTTCCGTATACAAATACATTTTAGATCTTAACGAATTTATATGACATATAAATGATCACTTGGAATTTAAGGTATACAAATAATACGACCACTTAAACCCAAACTAAAATTAATTTGAGATTTGTTTGTGAAAAAAAATCATATATATATATATATATATATATATGATTTTTTTT
>JAOUZG010016587.1:2733583-2750196 GCA_026289955.1 Argiope argentata | reverse complement strand
ATATTTCTTTGAAAGAGTAACAGATTCACATTTTTAATGAAAGTATTATAGGTTTTGTATCAATTTGAAATCTTAATTAAATGATTAATTTTTTTTGTTTCTGCGATTTTCAAGGTGAATTTTCTCAAAAAATTCCAAACATATTGATAGAAATGTTTCTCGGTTTCACAAATCGACTAATTTCAACTAACGACATTGGAAAAGAAATTTTAGTAATGTTAGTTGATATTATTTAAAAAGAAAAAATACCAATTGGGTATTTATAAATTTCTTCCTACAACATGAAAAACGGCCCTTAACAGTAAATAGGTAAGGAAATTTTAATCGCAATAATATTTCTTTGAAAGAGTAACAGATTCATATTTATAATGAACTTATTATAGGTTTTGTATCAATTTGAAATCTTAATTAAATGATTGAATTTTCTGTTTTTGATATTTTCTAAGTGAATTTTCTCTATAAAATCCAAAAATTTTTATGAAAATGCTCCTCGGTTTCACAAATCGACTAATTTCAACAAACGTCATTGGAAAAAATGTTAGTTGATATTATTTATAAAGAAAAAATACCAATTAAGTATTTATAAATTCTTCCAAAGACATGAAAAACGCAAAGAACCCTCCAGATGATACACTTATAATCCTCATTTTTATATTGGTCTTGTTTGTTTTTTATTTGTTTTTTTCTGTAGCAGATCGCAGTGGAATATAAGTTAAGGCATTTGATACGCACAGGTTTTAACTTCGAGAAATAAAAACTCGTCCATTATCCATTCACCATCTTAAGCTCGGAATTCGGTCGATTTCTTGTTTTTTTTTCAAAGCCCATTTCACTTTCTACTCAGCTGACTCGTTTAAAAGGCAAGATTCCCATTTCGATCTATGTGGGTGACAGTATTTCTTTTCTGTTTCGGAAATGTTTCTCTCGACACGAATTTTTACATTGCAATAAAATTTAACGCCTCATTTTATTCAAGTTTTTTTCCCCGATCGCTTCGATGAAATTCTTTTTTTTCTGTCGATTAAGAAGATATCCAAGTCTTTTAGAGCAGCAATAGATAAACAGGTTTTATACATTTGAAATGTGTTAAAAGTGGTAATCGATATTTATAAGCGAGAATATTGTATACATATTTATGGGATGTAAAGATCTTCTTTAAGAATTTCAAAGGTTTTCATATGATTTTTTGAATTATAGTACACAGATTTTTCAAGAAAATCATACGTTACAATATACTAATCAACCTGACAATATACTAATCAAGCATTATATTAAAATGCAAAATAAATGTTTTAATAGTCTGAGAGATTTAAGTAACTGCAACAAACAATTTTGAACTTTACAGCCTTTTATGATTTCGTAGCCAGATATTTAAAAGAGCTTATATACAAATTCTTACTCCATATCGTTAAGATTAAGAGAGTTTTTGAACTTTTATGAAAATTCTAGCTCACTATTGTTAAGATTAAAAGAGATGAATCAATAATATCTTTTAAATTTCAGTATATAAGCAATAATAAATAATAAATATTATTGCTTTACACAAAGCATTTTTCGAATATTGAATTCTAGTAGAGCACAAAAGTTCTTCATGTGCATGCTAATCAATAGGAATAAATTGAAATATATACCTTAAATCAATTCTCCTATGTTAACTCCTTGAAAATACTCCCAGATTTACTAATAAGCCAAATATATATACTTTACGTTTATTGCTGCTGAGAATCTAAATATTTCATTTTAGTTGTTTGAAAGCGGAAAAATTATAATTAAAAACCATGATCTACATTTTGAGATTGGAATTTTAGAAATTAAGTAAAAATTTAAGTTTTTGGTTGCTTGACAAATAGACGCATTGTGCCATTTGAAATTATAAAAACCATTTTTCTAGATAGGCATTCTATTTTCGCGGTTTCATTAATTTTTTTTGTGATAACTAATTTTTTTAATGGAAGTATATAAATTTGTATTTTCATCTATACCATATCCAACCAATTAGACCTCATTAGATTTTGACTATTTAGTTAAGATTGGTACATTAAATTCGAATTTTTTATGAAGTTTTGAGATTGTGGATCTCAAAACCAAAGTTGATCTAACTTATCTCTAGCATTGTCAGCACACAGTTTTACAAATGGTGATATGTTTAAATCAACTTTCAACAATCTGGGTATGGCACGAAAACTTTAAATATAAGACTTCGGCATATTCTCGGCAAAAAAATGTCTGGATATTCAAACTTTCAATCAGCAAAAAGGAAAAAAGTTACATTTTATATAATTTGTCAGTTCAATGCTGATTAAATATTGATTAAATATTTATTAAAATATTTATTAAATATTGATTAAATATTGATTAAAATATTGATTAAAATATTGATTAAATATTGATTAAAATATTGATTAAAATGCTACTCGGTTTCACAAATCGATCTCATTTAATCAATATTTTAATCAATATTTAATCATTGATCTATCTAGAATCAAAATATCATGAGATAGACTTAAATCTCTCTGATTTTCTATTTTAATTTCTGTTTTTAATCTTTTGTAAATCAACTCTAATAATGCTCTCTTGTATTCACTAGGATGGCCAACAGGTTTCATGGGTACATTCACATGATTTATTACTCTTTTAATGTCGTTTAGCCAGTAACTCTTCACTTTAATAGCAGTTAAGATATGATTAGGACTCCATACTGATCTACTAGATAAGAATACATTTTTTATTGAACATTGAGAATAATCCTTTGCACTACTAAGTATCTCACGGGATATGCAATACATCACATTAAGTAAATACAACACATTACATACTGAAATCACAGACAATACAGACGAGATACCCCTGTGCCAGGGCACAGGCAAATAAGAATATTTGTTTTCACAATTTAATTTGCAAGAATTTTGTCTATGTTTGAAGGGCTTGTTTGTGAGATTAACATTCTTAAAACTGGATTTATTCGCATCAGTCATTGAGTGTCAGTGAGAGGTCAGGATTTCATATAACTCAATTTCATCGAAATTTATAACGAATCCTTGAAACTGGATTTACTCACGTCAATCATTGAGAATGAGCGAGAGGTCAGGATTTCATATAACTCAATTTTTTCGAAATTTATAACGAATAATTTCTCAAAATCTTTCAGATCTTAGCGAAATTTCCCTCAGAATACCTCTAATTATTTCATGTCTCCATCTAGATAGTTCAATAAACATATTAACGGCGACTCGGTGATGTGAGGAAATGGATCACTGCAATAGATGCTGAATGTTACCCTTTATGTTCTGGATAACATCGTTTCCCCATCCTATATTTCTTGCCGTGACATCACAAACAACCCTTTCCATTTCATTAATGTCAATATCAATGCCTTCAACTCACTTTACTCGCACCTGGCTATTTAATAGCTGGCTCCAATCGTCTGTGGGAAGTGGCTGGTATATAGTCTACTAAACTCATGAATTGCATTAATGTGCTAATCTATTTTTATTCAACGGCACATTTTAGCATCTACTTTTTAAAAGTAGTATTAATTCAGTAAGCTTAATTCAGTAAAGTAGTATTAGTATGCCACCAAAGTATATATAACCCATAATTGGATACATGAATTTCCTCACTCGGCCGGAGACATGGAGTTAGAATGACTCTATTGCTCTTTTTTTATCATGTGACAACATGATGGTGTTTTGGTTATAGAGTTTTGCGGTGTATCAAAAAAAAACCCTAGAAAAGAAAAATTCGTTTTTTCATTGGTATATAGCAAGTCACCTGACCCGTGACATTTGAGGTTTGTTTTGCCAGTATTGTTATAAATATTTAATTAAAGTTATTATCAATTGCTTTTTGTTTGTCGTTTCTATGAAATGACGTCATCATCCAGTTTTTTTTTCTTACTTTTAAATAATTAATCTCGCACTCTAAAGATTACTTTCTTCTTTTTTTTTTGAAATTCTCTTTTAGTTTTATAATACAGTTTTATAAATAGTAATATAATTTTAACATCAATATGCATTACATTCATTGGATTTTACCATATATACAATAGCTTCCAGTAATAGTGAATATTTCGTCGAAATTACTGGGTGTGTGTTTTTAATCTTCAAATCGGTCGAGCTCCAAAACTTTGTTTGCCAGCTAGATAAATTGGGAAAAAAGTTTTTTTAAAATTATAATTAGAGAGAGAGAAGTTTCGTATTTCTTTCAAACTGGTTTAAACTGGTTAATGACTTAAATTAATTAAGATAAATAATCACTTAAAAATAATAATGTTCTCACATGATAACTTGAAATTTGCGACCGTATATTTCACATTAATTATATATATATATATATTCCTTAATATCTATATGTATTTATTTATATATATATTACAACCGAGGTTTTTCTGTCTTTTGTAAACAACATTGGAATTTATTTTGGATACACAATTTATTCTACAAGTATAGTTACAAAAAATATTAAGAATATTAATGTTAAAGATGTTAAATGTTATAATAATAAATGTTGGAAAGATGTTACAAGAAAAACCTGAATTATCTTTTAATGATCATTTACTTCGTTTAGATATTATGGAATTACACTAACGTTAATAAATGTTAGAATCAAACAAACATAACAAAGTATGCAATATTTTAAATCAAAATTTTAAGAATATTTCTTTATTCTTTTTACCTTATTCAAATTACAAGCGATTTCAGAGTCATGGAGTCAATGACTCCATAAATAACAAAAACTTTGAAAAAGAATAACTCAGTTATGCGCATTTGTTCATACTTTGCCAACGCACTGCTGAAAGAAAAACTTGAAAGTACTATGATTGTATTCAAGGAAAAAATACTTCGTGATAATCAGAGGAAATGAACAATGTGGAGTCGTTTTTATTCTCATCTCCAGTTCTGAATTAAATTTTTACTATTAACTGGTCCATGACTTATAGCCTGCTAATGACTACCTACTTATGATCTATATAAATACTAAATTGTGTTATGAAAAAACGTCGATTTTTAAAAAAGCTCGACAAGTTTTAGCGGCGATGAACTTAGAATAAAGCGTACATTTTTTAAGAAAAATTTCTATCACCACTCATCAAAAGGTAAGACCTTTCGCATATTCGAAAATAGAAATTGTAGACTCTATAATTTTAGCATGAGGGTAAATTGAGAAAAAAAATTTCAAACTTTCTTTTGTTGATGTGAAAAAGTTTAAATTTTTTATTTCAATCAACTTTTGGGCAAATTAGCTGACATATACGTAACTTTTGAGCAGTATTAGAAATCGGCGTTAGAAATATCGATTCCTTCCCTCCACCTTTCCCCCTTGTTTATTTTCTTTTATACGACGAAACTTCGGAAAAGATAACGGTTGAAAATAACTACATTCATTCGTTTTTAATTGTCTCTTCCTCATCACGTACAAAAATAATTACGCATCCAAGAAATAGCATTCTGTGACTGCCCGAATGTATGTCAAAAAGTTCTCCCGCTTCTCCGGATGTCGTTAGAATAATAAGAGGTATATATACTCTTGTTTTAGAATCACTAAACTGAAGTAATGGGAAAGAGTAATTGCATACAGCTCAGTTCACCCAAGTGGGGGGAATTTTTCAAGTGTTTTGGTCAGAATTTTTTGTGCTTCAATAGAATCCCGTTAAATTGATAGACGGCTTATTTGAATGATAGTCACGTCTTATCCTGAGAATCCGCTCTTTCTATTTGATAATATTTTATTAATGGATTCATTATATTCCTAATGATAATTGCCAAAACATGCATTGATCCCCGATACTGACAGTGAAATGAGATTTTATTTCTCTTTTCTTTATGTGACCATCAAAAGAGAAAATTGTTCCTATAAGTTAATAAGGAAAGCACTGAATATTTGTATACTTTATATTGGAACCTGTATTATACAGAAAAATGTATTCCTGCAATCAATATTTTATTAATGAATTCATTGTATTCTTAATGATAATTGCGAAAACATGCATTGATCCCCGACAGTGAAATGAGATTTGATTTCTCTTTTCTTTATGTGGCCATCAAAAGAGAAAAATTGTTTCTATAAGGTAATAAGGAAATACTGACTATTTGTATACTTCGTATTGAGTTCTGTATTATACTGAAAAATTGTATTCCTGCAATCAATATTTTATTAATGAATTCATTGTATTCTTACGAATACATGCATTGGTCCCCGGTACTGATGGGGAAATGAGATTTTATTTCTCTTTTCTTTATGTGACCATCAAAAGAGTAACATTATTTCTGTAAGATAATAAGGAAAGTACTGAATATTTGTATACTTTGTATTGAAACCTGTATTATACTGAAAAAATGGATCCTTTTTAATTTATATCTTTCAATCAATATTCTATTAATGGATTCATTTTATTTCTAATCATAATTGCGAATGCATGCGTTAATCCACGATACTGACAGTGAAATGAAATTTTATTTCTCTTTTCTTTATGTGACCATCAAAAGAGAAATATTGTTTTTATAAAATAATAAGGAAAGTACTGAATATTTGTATACTTTGTATTGAAAACAGTATTATACTGAAAAAAATGGATTTCTTTCATTTATATCCTTCAATCAATATTTTATTAGTGGATTAATTATATTCATAATGATAACTGTGAATACATACATTGATCCACGGTAATGACAATGAAATGAACTTTTCTTTTTCTTTACGTGGCATCAAAACCGAAAAAATGTCTGTATAAGATTATAAAGAAGGTACTGAATGTTTGGATACTTTTTATTGAAACCTGTATTTTACTTTAAAAAATTAATTCCTTCAATCTGTATGAAATTCTGTTTAATTTAAACTGCTTAATGTTATAAACTACTTAACAAGGAGATAGTTATTTATAGTATCGGAGACCGGAGCTATTTGGCACCAGGGGCAAGTTGGCACTCGACTAATAGAGCAGTCAAAGGCCACAAAATGCCAGTAGAAGCGGCAACATATTGAATAGAAAATATGAATTCATATGCTCAGAAATTTTTAGTTAGTCTCATATGAATCTTCAAACATTAAAAGTTGAATTGTTATTTTTGCTTGAAAAGTAATTATTTAGCCCTCGATTTTCTTATGAGTATACAATATTACCAATGAAGTTTATTGCATGTTTTATTTAGTATTTTGACATTCATGAACTTAGTCATGAGAGTATGCCTTTTAATTTATTCAATATTTATTTTTAAAAAAACGGAATGCAAAAAAAAAAAATGGCATTATAGGCAATGTTGGCCCCAAACCAGGTGGGGGGCGCATGTTGGCCTTGTGTTTTGAATGATGTCAACGAATATCTTTTTCAGACTCATGGTTAAGAACAGAAAGAGGATTACAGGTCAAGCTTTGAATCCCAGTGCATCATTTTTGTTGCTGTAAAAGTGACATTTCATAAAGAATTGTCGTATTCGAAGGTTGCTAAAAGTTTGAGATACCTTCGCATTCCTTGAGCAACGAGACTCAATCAGGCTGCCTCCTTTAATAAAACAAACGTTGCTCCATTTTTTAAAAGAAATGTTACGAGAAATGCATTTTTAGTCTTGCGGATATACGGAATATAAATCAGATATATTCTTCTCTCCCATTAGCTTCTACTGAGAACAATATAACAGTTATTATGGTTGCTTGAATAAGTCCACCGAATTCAGACAAATTTCCCATTTCAGAGTTACTTCCAAGTTACATAAAGGATCATCCTTAAGCCACATCTAATATCTCTTAGTGATTCTTCGTTTTCAGATTGCTCTTGTTTTAATCTGATGCACATTAATACATTAAGGAATGCAAAGAAATCTGTAAAACATGCGCTAGGGACTGCACGTTTTGGGGAAAAAATTTACGTTCTGAAATCAAAACCGAGAAAACTCGTGAACGATCCACAACAGAGGGAATATGAAACCCGAGAAAACTCGTGAGCGGTCCTTAATTAGTTAACTCCGACGAAACTTCCGCTGCAGATTATGGAAAAAATGATACTAAGTTGTTGCAGTTGTTATCATACCCAGATACTGAAATTTTGATCCCATACACCGTTTCATCATTGGAAAAACTATCGTCATTATCAGAGACTGGCACAAGACGAGAAACTAGGAAAGGACGAAGGAAGAGGCAGGCTGATAATATTGACAAATACTTCCTATGAAAGATGCCCTTCCTGCAAAAAAACAAGCCCTCGCGATAAATAGATTAAAAACAACTATGAAAACCGAAAGTCGTACACAGTAAAAAAAACGAAAAAGACAAGCTAAAAAATAGCAAAGTGGCACATACAGAGAAAGGAAATGGAAATCAGGAGGCAAATCTTTCCTTCTGAGAATGAAGAAGATAAATCGGTATCTCCCGATGATGCAGAAGACATTGATTTCAACTGTGATTTGATTGAGTACCAGGATTATTTGAATTTAGAAAAGATCCAGAGGTTAATGATTTTTTATGAGTGAAACTGTTAATAGTTGATAAAAAACTCAAAACTTTTCGTGGTTAAAGTTTTGAACCTAAAACGCCCCTAAAAAGGAAAGATGAGCTTCCTCAAGAAAAATTTTAAAATGACAAATGCATTTATTTTTCCCAATAAAACCGAAAGAACAATTGTTTTCAAAAAAGGGTTATACTCCACTTTTGGGTGATAGAGCAACAAAGAAAACATTTATGCGATTTTAAGTCTATCTCAGTTTGTCGTATATTGATTAAATGTTTCTAAATTCAAAAAAGAAAGAGCAAATTTTATTTAAATTCAATTATTTAAATTTTAGTCCATTCAAAGTTTCTAACTAAAAAGTGTTTTTCTTTTTGAATAAGTATTACAGTATTATTAAGAAAAGCATACACATATAATGCCAACCTGTTCTGCGTATGGTGCCAATATACCCCCTTCCGGGGCAAGATTACGCCCACGCAGTTAACTCATTCAACTTGATATTACTCTCCTATTTTTTAACAAAAATGTTATTAATTCCTTTTTATATTAACCAAAAGATGTAAGAATGCGTTCGAATACATATCAGCTATTTAATTCTTACCAAAAAAATAAGAAAAATTTGAAATCAAAATCGGCATTAACTTGTCCCGATCTCTCCTACACATTTTTATTTTCCTGTTTATAGTGCTGGTGTAAAATAATGTTATTAATAATATTATATCTCTTTGAAATTCAAATGGCATTTTTTATTATGAAGAAAAGTTTTTTGAGAGTTAAAATTTTACTAAAAAAAGAGTAAAACAGAAATTCATTCTTCTAAAGTGATAATTTTACTACCTGATGATTACTTAATGAATTTTAGAGCACAAACTAAAAATTAATTTCCGCCTTTCCACAAAACTTTTGAATTGATATTTTTATACTCTTTTCAATAAACAAATTCTCCACCGTTTATTATAGTATTTTGAATGCAGATTATCTTTAATTAAATTGAATTTAATGGAAGTAAATATTTTTAACAAAAAATAACGAAATTTTCTCAATATGTATCAAAATTAAAATATTTATATTAGCACATTTTATAACATTACTGATCGTTTCTAGGAAATATAAGTTTGAATTCGTTTGAGGTAACATTTACTTTGAATTAACACTAGAGAAATTTTTTTGATTAAAACAACTCCGTTAGCTTAAGCTTACATTTATTTATATCATCGAAAATATGGGGATAACAGTTGCTGAATACGAAAAGTTTTATTATTTTGTTTTTAAATGATGGATAATGGAGATAATTTTTTTGAATTAATTATTTCCAAAAAAAGTATTAAACTGAGAACTTATTGAAACAATACAATGAGTTCATTCTTTTTAAGTAAGAATAGAGAAAAAATTTATTTCAAATCCTGAATAGATTATATTATTTCTTTGCTATTTGGCTTCAAATTATTCAACCCATCGAGAGATCAAATAATCACAATAGTTCCAATATTTTCCTTTTTTTTAACAAATAACATATCTTTTACACTAAATTAAGGGCTCTAATAGCCCCATTTCTAACAATTTACCTGTCACATAAATTTCAATTACGTGGTTGTTCTATGTACAAAAAAAACTTTTAAAAATTTTTAAATTGTAGATTAACGAAAAAAATTTTTAATTCCTTTTTAAAATACAGTTTTTTTGTATTTATTTTTAAAAATAGTTGAATGAAGAACCATATGATTATTCTTTCTTTTTTTGAAGTACTCAATTTGAAAAAACAACAAAAAGGCCGATGCAAGTAAATAACTCTGTCCATTTTTGGCGACAATAAGTTGTTACTTATGCCACTTTCTTACAGACAAGCCCCCGCTGATACAGCAGCAGGTTTAAGTCTCAAGGAGAGTCTCTTGTTTATGAAGTAGCTCCAACTATGGCCAAGAGCACAAATTAGCTACACACTCATCACAGTCACTTGCACAGCCCTTTTTTACAGGGGGCGCAGTCACACATCTCACAGATAGCACACTGAAGAACAACCATGCACGAACCGGAACTCGAACTCGGGACTCCCAGAACATGAAGAAGACGCTCTATCTCTGTGCCAGAAAGCCGGGGGCTACAACAAGTATTTCAGAATTAATGTTTTCATATTAGAACAGAAATAAAACTTTCCACGCCTTATGGAAATGATACTTTATTTAGTTTTTCTTTTCTTTCTTTTAAAGAACAATGACATAGAAGTTTAAATAAAAAGGCATATTATTTAATTGCCATATCCGATGCTATATTATAATCAAAGCAGAAGGAAACCAAACGAAGGACTGAATTTTTATAGGCCAGATAGAGATAAGAAAGCAAAAAATATATGGAGAAAATTTAAAAACAAGGAATATCAAATGCAAATACTTTGTGTTTGGAAAGAAATTGCTGAATACGCTAAAGCGTATTTTATCATATATCGTTACCTGGTGGTTAAGCTATACTATTTAAAAGATAATAAATACAATTAATTGAAAATTATTTGAAAACTTCTTTTATAAAGTATTCATCAGAATTTTGGAGCTCATTTATCTGTTTTATTGAAATGTACAGTCCAATATGGAAAATTCGTATTAATACATTTTTCCAAGTTAATACAACTTTCATTCGAATTTTTTATATATGGATTAACTTATGAGAATGTATTGTCTAAGGGTCCTTCGAAGTTAATAAGGGATATATTTTACTAAGAGCATCTGTAAAAATAAAAGAAATAAACACATTTTGGAAAATGAAGGAGCATTATTTAATCATCCATATATGTAAGAATGTCTGACAGGTTCTTTCCTTTAACTCTTTCAAATTATTAGAATGTACTAGAATTTTTTTTGAAGTCATACACATGAAATGTATGAAAAAAAGTTCGATATTAATACTTACCAAATAATCTGAATTAATGATTCATATATGAAAGGACAGTGCACTTTCAATTACAATTTGTAATTTAATGTAAATTCTCTTGAGTCAATACATTCTAAATGCATTATTTTCAAAAATTAATAAAATTCTTAACATAAGCAACATTATCTCTTTCATAGACTAATTACAACGCTCCTGGATATTCTCATTCCGAAACAGCTTAGAAAATTGTATCCTTTTTTGAATTCTTTTTTTTTTTTTTGAAAAATCAACATTTCATAAGCTCTGTATTATTATTTTTTTTAAAGCTGATGGATTCAAATTCGCGAAAAAAATTTAAAAAATATTCGTGAACTCTTCAATCCGATTAGCAAATTATAAAATAGGTAGAGAATTTTCAAAATAAAATATTAGATCTTCGGAATTATAAGAAATGAACCAATTACTCAAAACCTGCTTCTTTATAATGATGTAATATATCTCGTGCATTATCCCCATTTCTCAGCTCGTTGAGTTTGGCCTTCCTCATTAAATTTTCATCATCTTTTTACCTCTTTTTGGTCGCCAAATCAAATAATGGCAAAGTGAAAATTCCATTCTTTTCACAGATTTCTTATTCGCTGTAATTGGATAGGGGTTGAAATGGGTATATTGAAGAATCATTGCATAACTATCATGATTCTCTATTGTTGACTCTCCTTTATGATTTGATACAATCATGCAGTCATATTGTTGGCTTTAAGCATTTAAAAAATTTCATACTGGAAGGGAAAAGGAAAAAGTTTTATTTGAAATCTCGTTATAGAGAGAAAAGGATTTAGTAATTTGTTAGCTATTTCATCATTTTTCTCATAACATAAAGAAATTCTATTAGTTTTCTATTATGTTATATCTTGCAAAACCGTCACTCGTCTCTTACACATTTTAATACATTACAATTCCAATTTCTTTCCATAATATAGGAAATAATTTGAAACAAATTTTATTACAAAGCATTTTCAATGCAAAATACTGGAGATAAATTTCATCATGCATCTATACAACGTATTATATCTAATACAAAACTAATTTCAGTTGTACAAAGGATTCCCTAAATATTTTGAATTTTTTAATGACACATCTAACCAATCTTTTGCAGCTTTTTTTCAAAATTATTAATTTATCAAATCTTAAAATATCATCTGATATCATAAAGTTTTCTTTCAGTTTTGCTATGGAATTCATAAACCATCAATGTTTGTAAGTTGCAGATTCTACTTTTCTTTCTGTAAAGAAACAGTTCTTGAAGAAAGAAGTTAGTGTCAAGTAATCAGCACAACTAAATGCTAAATTGCTTTTTATAATTAATGCTTATATAATCAATACTGAATGTTTATTGATAATTAAATATTTGTATTAATTAATAAGGTTTATTGAAAACTAAAAATAATCACAAAAATCTTCTAACTACTGCAAAAAGCATTGCGAAATCCTACTAAAAAGAATTTTGGGAATATTTCTCAGAAAATATGCTTAATTTTTTTTAAAAAAATTCAATTCAGTCAAAGAAATATAGGAAAAGGCATTAAATTCAACCATAAATATGATAATAAAATCATCCCAAATAAATTGTTTGATTCTTAAAATATGTATGCATAGTTTTGATTGTCTTAAACAGATTGCTGAGTATAAAATTTGATACATAATTTTGATTGATAAGTATTTGTTGGATAAAAATTATCTATCAACAAAGTTCATTGAAGCCTAAACTAATTTAAAGAATAGAAAGGAGATGCATTATAAAAAAGAGATGCGAATAAAAAAGTAGAGACATTTATAACTCTCTATAAAAAGCAAGGTTGAAAAAGCATTTTACTAATAATTAATTGTTTTTAGCATCATATACAATAGAAATTAAAAATTTGGTGAAAATAAAATAAAAATGTCGAAATTAATTTCTTGATTATCTGTTGTTGTTGTTTCTTATCCCATATGGTGTAGGTAAGCTACACCATCTCCATAAAAGCAAAAATCTCGAAGAAGTCCAAAAACATATTAGGGTCTTTTAAAATCTCGCCAGCAGTCAAATCCAAGCACTTAAGGATATGGCTAGGGAAGCCTGTTCAGTCACGTACCAGGGACTCTCGGAAAAAAGTTTCCAACCCTGTTGGAAGATAAGAGTTCTAATACACCACTTAAGAAGCGAGAGAGGGCCGTCTGCTGCTTCCTAGACACATTTAGTCCGTGGCACCAATTTGGTTTAATGCCGAAGTACCAAGAGTGCACAGGTGGTATTCTCCAAATAGTATTCTTTTCAATTTTCTTAATAGGAGATATTTCCTAAAAGGTTAAACGTGTGTTAGATGTATGCAAAGCAGCAGCAGAGGCAGACTTAGCCAAATTATCGACAATTTCATTCCCGTTCAAACCAACATGGGAAGGAATCCATTGGAAGTAAATAGAGTGTTTGGTAGAAAGTCGGCTGACATGATCCAAGATGTTTAGACTTGTCTTGTCCCTAACAGACGTCCATTGAGAGAGGTGCTGTATAGAGGCATGGCTGTCCATAAGTCATTGAAGACAAGTTCAGTAGTCTTTTCGATAAAATTTAATCCTTCATAGATAGCAATGACCGAGCTCAGACCGAAACACAGAGCAGTTGTCAGGATGTTTAATCTTAATATCCATTACATTGGATGTTAACATGTTATGAATGCCTCTTGATTATCTAAATGCGATAATGTAAATCAAACATTTTCAATATTTAGGAAAGAAATACCACGTACATCGATATGCATAAATTAAAGACAAGCATTAAGAGCTAATTTCATGCATAACAGCGAATTGTTAGTGGCCCGAGGAAAGTAGGATATTTACCAGGTGTAAGAAATATTTAAAAGATTAATGAATGGGCAAACGAATTAAAGACATTAAATCACATTGTAGGATAAATGTAAAGCAGAATAAAGTGTATAAATAATTATGTGAACACGTTTTGCATAAGATATATGAATTTTCTCTTGGTACCTTTACTCTGAAGACGTCAGTACAGTCGATATAATTCTGGAACTTACTACTCTTTAGCCAACATCTTAGAAATTTACATTTTAAATGTGCTGTTGTAACGTCTAGATTGATAAAAATGTTAACCAGTCATACAAAACATTACGTCTCGGAAAATGGAAACATAAATTCACAAACTTATTTCAAGAGTATTATAATATGTCGTAAAGGCAATTTTCGTTTAAACGTTTGAAATTTCTTCATGAATGTTAATGCCCTCCGTCATCATGAGACTATGTTGATGATCTTCTTGAATATGGAGGCATACTTAAAGTGGAATGGCTAGCATATTCATTCAAACTTTATTCCATAAAATACAAATGAGAAGCGCTTCGGAGATTCATCACAGAGAGCAGTCTACCATTGCTTGGCGAAGATTAGCCACTATTGGCGCTAAAAAATCAGAACAGAAGAAATAATCTCAGGGGTTTTTTTTAGGATAATCTGCTTTAGGGCAATCCGTTCTATGTTCGCGCTATAATGAGGCGTTCGATACAAACCTTTCTAAGGTTGCATTAAAGCATTTTAGACACATTCTTATAATTACTGTAATTAACTCTCTAAAAGCCGCAGATCATATGCTTTATTTAGAACCATGTATATTTATACAAATAATCTATTTTTAATTAATTTTTGGTTTATGCTTGCAAGCATTTTATATTTTTCCATTCATGACTAATAATAAGCATTTCATATTTTTCCATTTATGACTAATAATAAGCATTCCATATTTTTCCATTTATGACTTTAAAATTGCCACGTTATTTTTATTACACTTTTTATTTGTTATAAATTTTTGCTGCAGATTTTATGATTCATTTGAAACTATTATTGTGAATTATGAATTATCAGAAAACGTATAAATTCATTCAACGAATACTAATCTGTGGAGGACAGTATCAGAGCACATTTATACCTGTCTAATTTTGTATTGATTTCGCCTAGTAATGAATTTGATAAAGAAATATTTATCTGATTAAAATGTGAAGTAATTATTCTTGAAAGTAATTAATTTATGATCTAGACTAGTTCAAAAGACATGAATAATTGCTATTGAATAATTTTTTAACACACATTTAATTTAAGATTTCGTCTATTTTTCAAAAATTCTTAAATTAGTTTTGAAAAAGCTTGAAACAGACATTAAAATAAAATTCTTTGGAAGTTACTCAAAAGCTATTTATGTATTGACCTTTTATCTATCTTCATTAAAAGTGAAACATTAACTCCCACAGAGATGGAAAACTTGATACTCAGTGTATTTTATTCAACTATCTAGCATAAATTAAATATAAAATCAAAAAAGGGGATATCATTATTATTTAATTAACACTTAGTCGTCCCTTAAGAGGCATTTGTACCAAGAAATAACCCCTTCGGGGTTTGGGGAAAATATAATACCAGTAATTCTCAGAGAAGAGTTTTAATTCCTTTTGAAGTAGCAGAATCATTAAATATAATATCATTTTGATTCACTTTAAATTATTTATAAAAATATTTTTTTATTCTTCGTGGTACCTTGGAGCAATTATTGAAAGCTTTATAATTATGATGAAGATTTCATCACTTGCAGTTGTAATTTGGAGCAGATTTTGGCAACATTTATATTATTGATTTGCGTTATGTTTTCAAGTAGGATATTGCTTGGGGCTAAAATGTTTCAGAGAAACATTTCGAGATTCAAGACATTTTGAAATAAAAGCTATTAGCTGAAAGATTCTTTAATACAGGAAAATTTTGCAATAATTTGTTTGACAGTAATTATTGTCACTTATTTTCTGTACATTAAGGATAAACCATTAATAAGGAGAGTGGATTTCATATTCGATTTGTGTTATAACTGTTTTAAGAATTTTGCTTTTTAGATCTTTTATATAAACTGATGTTCAATAAAATTTCAAAATTAAAAACATAAATATTTAAAAGCACTTGTTTTATAAATATTTCTATTATATACGTCTTAATTTTATTAACGAATATTAATGTATTTAGGGTCCATGGCCCTAATTGATAACCATGTTGTAGTTGTTCTTTTATATAATTAACACTTTAAGCACACACAAACTACAAATATTGACGAGGACAGAAACTGAACACGAAGTACTTTATAACGTATTTTTATAATTGTGCACCAATATTATCGTACTTTCACGTGAATTATATGGCTTAACTGCCCAAATTGTATTGTTCATCACTGCAATATATTGTTACTCTTTTATGCTTAGCGGGTTCGGATTGAATGGACTTTAGT
>JAOUZG010016587.1:2693778-2727670 GCA_026289955.1 Argiope argentata | reverse complement strand
TATATTCAGTATATCATTAAGTATACCATTATTATATTCAGTATATCTTTAAGTATACCATTATCATATTCAGTATATCATTAAGTATACCATTATCATATTGAGCATATCAGTAAGTAGTAAGTATACCATTATCATATCCAGCATATCAGTAAGTAGTAAGTATACCATTATCATATTCAGTATATTATTAAGTATACCATTATCATATTCAGTATATTATTAAGTATACCATAATCATATTCAGTATATTATTAAGTATAACATTATCATATTCAGTATATTATTAAGTATGCATTCCCGAATGCATTGTTGATAAATATCTGAACATGAGGAATCATAAATATGTTTCCCTTTGGAGCTCACCTTCTTTAGGGGAGAATGGATGTCCCAATCCGAAGATTCACAGGGACGTTTATTCTTTATAATATATCCTCTCCTTCACCAATTGCTTTCTATTTGATTTTTCTATGCCTCACTAATAAGCGAGAGAGCTTTCCATGAAAGGCTATTGTCGCTGTGTTTGCTTCTTATTGTTCCCGGACAGTTAAAAACTCTATGAGTTAACCGTGCACTCAACTCATTATTGGTTCCCAGTGTATCGATCCAGATGGTAGTTTAATTACTCAAGTTGTTAACATGCTAGGGGTCAAGCGAAAGGTCATTTTTGGTGTCGGTCTTCTAGTGAGTGACACCCTAGAAATTCGAATTTCTGTCAAACTTTCTTGTAGTCTTCCATTTTTTTTATTTGGTGTGGAGGTTCAAAATTGGAGAGTCTCATTATCGACTTCCTGAATAAATATATATAAACTACTGTGTTATTTCACTAGCTGAAACATTTCAGACTTTGTCTTCTGTTTCTTCTCTTAAAATTCTCAAAGTGATAATTCGAATAGCGGATAAATCTAAGTCGATCAAATGGTTGAAATCAGGGGATTTCCTTATTATCTTATCTTCATCGGAAACAAAACCTTTCATGATTTCTAAAAGGTTATTTAAAAAAAAACATGAAAAAAATCTTCTTATAAAAAGCAATAAATCGAACTATAGTTAATCTAAAATAGAATAATTCATCCGTGATTGCAATTTACTGTTCATAAAAATACATCTACAATAGTAAAAGTCAAATAATTACTTTGTCTATAAAAACTTTGCAGGTAATGCGTCATGGCTTTAAAGCAAAATGGCTAAGGCTAATAGAAGCATTTTGCTAATTGTGATAACATTTTTACAACAGTCAAAATCTATATTATGCTCGGGTAATTATAAGGAAAAAAATATTTATCTTGAAGACATGTTTACCAGCCTATTCTTTCGATAAGTTGTAAAGTAGAAAACTATACAAGATCTTCAGGGATACCAAATTTACCAGGAAAAAACTGGCGTCATTCTTTTTTTCTCATCTACTAGCCTTTGGTAGCAGCACTTTCTTCCATGTTGTCTAAAGTTTAATCAGAACCCTCTTCAGTGACAAATCCCCATTGTCATTTTTCCTTTAGCGTCTACATGGCTGCAAAAAGAAGAGTCTTTCATGTCGGTGCTGTAAGTTCTCGTCGCCACAGAGAATTAGTAACAAAAACTGTCCAACGCTCCGGTGGGATCTACGAAAACGCCAGAAAAAATCTTGAAGAAAATTATCTGAAGTTAAAATCCGAGTGAATAATTTCTTTTCCTTTCTTCCTGAACTTTACAATATCTCTTTGCAGTTAACTTAACAAAACGAAAAATTTTAACAATACACTATCATTTTATTAAGTTAGAATGGGAAAGGGGCTTTTAAAATGGAAGGGGTGATTTCTTCACTTCTAACTTTTCCTTGCATAAATTCTAAGTTTGTACTTTTTTTTATAAATATAATTTATGCAATAATTTCTTCTCACTTTCTTTTTACGCTAAATTGAATAAAAGTTATTATCAAATTATTTATGATCCATTGAAGATTTGGATTGCTTCGATTTTGATAAGTTACCAATAGGCATAACTGGATAATCAACAAATTTATCCAATAAAGATAACAATCCACTAAGTTATAAGGTATTATTAGACATAAACAAAAAACCCCATAAAACTGCCGTCATTCTGGCACAGAGTTAGTGTGTCTTTCTCGTCCTGGTTCGGGCAGGGTTGGTCTTATGTGTCCTATCTGTGTATGTGCCCCCCTTCAAAAAGGGGCTGTGCAAGCGACAAGTCGTACTCTTGGCCCTAGTTGGCGCAACTTCAAAAGAGCAAGAGTCGCTCCTTTCGGCTTAAAATCTGCTGATAAGTTCAGAGGGGCTTGTCCATGGCAACTGCCATAAGTAGCAACAACAACAACAAAACATAAAATTAGAAATTGAGGTAATGACTGACGAAAATCAAACGCATTTAAAAGAAATAATTATACGATTTTTACAAACATGGTTTCAGGATAGAAATGCTATTTTTTAAGGAAAAACCTAAAGAAAAATAGTTAAGAAATGAGAAGTTTAATTTTTAAATTACCCATTCAATTAACATTCTTGACAGTATTTGAGCTCAGTTTCATATTATATTTTGTAAGGAAGCAAATTATCACATTCTACTCTTCTTTCAGAAAAAAAAATTATTTCCGTTTTAAACAAGCTTTGCATTTTAAAAGGAAAATTTTGTAGAGAACAATAGTTTAAGCAAATTTTACTAGTTCGAACGTAAAAGGGTTATCATCATTGATTCAAGAGAATAGATAGAAATTTCTTTACTTACTCCTCTGTATCTAAATAATTCATAAAATTAAATTGAATTTTTCCCCTTTTTGTAAAACAATGATATCTTTTCATAGTGAAATATATGTTTAACGGTTTCCATTTATAAATGCCCGCAGTACTTTTTCTGCTTGCCTCTCATATACAATACAATTGCTCAAGTTATAGAAATTAATAGCTATTATACGGATTTATTGCGTAGACACAAATAATTTTGCTTCATAAAAATCATATTAAGTTAAAAAAACAAATTCATCAAAAAATAGGAAATATCAAGTAATTTTTGTTCATATTATTTTGCGGATATTGCATTATTGAACATTGTGTTCTTCTTTTTATATTCTTCATTTCTTTTAAGGAATCTAAATTAATAACTTAACATTTACATTACGTAGCCAATTCACTGTAAATATTTGAAGCCTTAACCATGATAATAATAATAAGTTACAAGACAATTATGAAAGTATATGGAATTTAAAGCTTGCGAAATGAGATTTTCGAAACGCAAAAACGCTTTTTTATTATTATTGTTATTGCTCCATATCAGAAATTACAATCCATGATAAAAATGATTTCAATAAATGTTAGCATTGTTAGAATGATTGCAATTTATCCATCCTTTTGCAATTTATCCATTCTATTTATACAGAATGATTGGAATTGAAGTATGCGACATATGAATTCAGAGAAAAGTCTACTTTATAAGAATGCTAATTTTTATGGAAGCTATTTCCTAACATGAGACAGCAGAAAAATTACATATACGAGTAAAAACCAATTTTATTGTTTTTGTAATATCCCATAGAATAGCAAATGGAATAAAACAAATGGAATGCACAGCAATGGCACATGGAATAAATCCAAAAATTAATGATAAGAGATTTCAGGATTATTCCTAATTTGTTGTTCATTATTTAATTAAAACCGGTATACATATTACTTACGAATTGTAAGCAATAAAACAATACCTTGGGTACTGACAGTTGTCAATGATATTTCGTATAAAGAAAAAACAGTGGTGAAATTAAAGTGAACTAAAATTTAAATTAAATTATTGTGAAATAAAAAGGCTATTTTTACTAAACATTTTTTATTCTTTTCTTTTTTATCATTAACCTCCTCTTGTATACCACAGACATTTTTCAATAATCCTTTACGCAAGAATATTGGATTCGAACTACCTTTTTGCTTAATTTAATCTTTAAAATTAGTATTGACAACTAACTAAATGAGGAATAAATAACGAATAAATGAGATAAATGGTCTATATATGCAAGCATATAAAAGGCGACGAATATCATACAACAGAATTAAAAAATAATTTGTAAATATAATGTTATAAAACTTTGATGCATATGCATTCTATCAGAAACTGCATTAGTGAAATTGCATTATGTCAATTCGGCAAATATTGTTTAAATTTCCAAATATTTACATTTTTTTAATCTAATTTTGTTCACTTATATATTTTAATTGAGGAAACTCCATATTCTCTTCTTCCTGGGGATTTTTTTTAAATCCATTGGTATTTACTCTATATTTAAACAGTGTTATTTGTTAACTGAACTTCCACTGATTTTTCTTTCATATTGCTTTTAAACTTTAATTTAAACGGAATTTCACTTAATTTGGCACAACATGGTCTAATTTATTGCTCTTGCTCAAAACAAACGAAGCATTCTACAAATGCAATATATAAATAAACTAAAGAATCTTGGGCAAAATAGAGCGCTCTACGAATACAGTATATAAGTAAATTTAGTCCTTGCGCAAAACAAACAAAGCATTCTACAAATACAATATATAAATAAATTAAAGGCTCTTGAGTAAAACAGAGCGTTCTTCGAATACAGCATATAAGTAAATTATGGCCCTTGCGCTAAACAAACGAAGCATTCTACGAATACAATATATAAGTAAATTAAAGGCTCTTGCGTTAAACAGAGCGTTCTACGAATACAGCATATAAAAAAATTCATGACCCTTGAGCAAAACAAACAAAGCATTTTACAAATACAATATATAAGTAAATCTATGGCTTTTGTACAAAACAAAAAAGCTATCTACGGAAACAGCATACAAGCAAATTTAAAATTTACGGGAAAGAATACAAAATTTCAGGTACATAAAAGGTAAAGCAGATATATGCACATATGAAATAAGAGAAAGTAAAAAAAAAGTTCTACTTTGCAAAATTTAAATGCATTTTTTTTGTACTTATAATCCACAAAACATGAACACCACCACTTTCAGCAAATTAACGAACTAATGTATTTCGTGATTTTTGCAACACATAAACAGACATTCGTTACTAATTTTGCAATTCAAAATACTCTCCCCTCGCGCCGAAAAATAAATATCCACGCGTACTTGAAAAAAGTTGCCCCAAAAAATGCACGCGCAGGAATAAGCGGTCCTTTTCAATTTATTTTCTCCTTTAACGAAATTATCACCCAGAACGCCCGAGAGAAAAACTAGGAGCTCTCCCCCGCCCGAATAACGTGAGCAGTAAAAACAGAATTCCTCGGAATAAAAGAAATCTGAAATATATTCAAAGAAAATAGAAAAGATAAGCACTACTCTTAATGGAGGAGAAGAATTTCCACCGAAACATTTGTAGATGGAGTTCGTGAGCAGCTGCTACCCACTTCAACAATTCAAATGATTTTTTCTAACTTTTTTTGCCAAATGGAATCGATACTATGAATAAGGTTTGGGGAAGTTTTCGCTACTTTTATTAATGACTATTTTTCATAATAACTTCTATTTTGCCTGTTTTTAGTGTAAATTGATTAACTTAAATTTCGATACATTTTTTTATTTATTTAAGATCAAAATTTGAAATCCCGGGAGAGAATCTTCGGTTTTTTTTAATTCCTACTATTTGCTCACACTCTCCCTATGTTTATATATCTTGTTCAAATTTTAAATCGTTAATAAAATATTTGCAATTCGTCACATCAAGTTCAAGCAAAATTTTTCAACTTGTAGTGGATGATATTTGATGTTAATACAGTTAGTTTTTTCGAATATTAATTCCTTAATTTTGTATTAATTAATTAAAAACTTATTTTGTCACCAAAAATCTTCATTTCCTCGCCACTAAATAATTAAAGAATTTCGCTTGATTTTTCCCAACGCCAATGAGGTGAAGCTTAACATGTTTTCGGTCGATTATTTTAAACAATTCTTTATAATAGTTTATATAAAAGTTGTAATTGTTAGGTTTTGATATCTTGGTTGATAGGGCGTTGGATTTGCATCGCATCTGCTGTGAGTTTGAACTTGGCCTCAAAGTTCTCCATACCGGGGGTTATACCACTGGAGGTTCTGAGTCAAAGTTGATCGTTATTCGGATGTTATGCTCAGGGTCCATGCCCTCAGAAGGTATTGCGCCCCTCCTTCCGTTGTAAAGTGGAACACGAGAACAAAAGTTGTAATTATTTAATAAAAAGTAACTGAAATAAAAAAAAATTCCAAACTTTCTAAATTTTTCCTAAATTTCAAAGCAGGAATTGAGTTAAAAAATTGTTTTTCATATTACTTCTTCATTGAGAATTTAATTCGTTTTCAGAAATTATTAAAAAAAAGCAAATAAAATTAGTTTTTTAAAAAAAAGTCCAATGCTTGTTGAATATTCATATCAAATAGGTCGATCCCAGAGGAGTAATATTATTGATTAGATCATTTTGTAACCGAAAGTTCAGTGTGCTTTCGGATCAATTGTGATTGGTTGTTACATTTGTGCATTTAAATAAAAGTAAAATAAAAAATATATATTTTTTAAATCAATGCCTAATTAGGACAACAACAAAAATTTAGTTATTTTTTATTAAATAATTACTATAAATATATATAATTTATCAAAAAACTATTGATTGGATTGAACTTGCATTCTTTACCTTCAAGTGAAAAATGCTGAAATCCTCGCATTTAGCGATTAAACTACTGTTTGATGTTTTCAATTTTCATTACAAACTGCTAAAACTCTATTTAAAGTACTAAAAATAAATTTAATCAATGAATTAATATTGTTAAAAACTGTATTAACTTCAAGTGTCAACCACTACTAGTTTTTAAAAATATATTTGAACTTGAAAATATATTGAAGTAGATGAAAAAAAAGTATTTTATTAACGATCGAAAATTTGAAAATATATATGAATATGGATAGGGAGAGTGTGAACTAATAGTAGGAATTGAAAATGAACTTACATTGACTTCATGTGGGCTGTATAATCTACAAGATGCACACATTTTAGTTTATTAAAAAATTTATTTTTAAATCTACTCCGTGGTGCTTGCACTCTACTCTTGTCGTAACATACTCCAATAATACACAGAAACGTATAAAAAAAGGTTTTATATCTTCAGGTGCTCCAGGCTCCTTTCTCCCATTCTTTTCTTAACTGATGTAAAAAAAATTCTTAGGAGAATAGAATAGAATAATAAAAAATAGAATGATTGTCTTCTTTTCCTATAAGATTTTTTGATATGTAATACAATTTAGGTAATTCATATAAAAATGAACAAGACAGAGGAATTAGTAACAAAAAGATTACTAAATGCGGGGAGTTTCTAGAAACAAAATTCCATTTTCAATTATCGCAACAGGAGTGTTGCTTTTATGATTTACCACACACACGTGCACTTAACTGTCTCACTGGTTAATAGTAAATCTCTGAGTATCGAGATTTTTTTATATTTCTGAGTATCGAGTCAGCTGCTTGCTGTGCATTTAAACTGTGTTTTTTTAAATAAATACCTTGCCTCATGCGAGTTGTGTTCTGTTATTCCCTTTCTTAATGCCGGGAACACAAAACCAACTTATATTCATACACAAATTTGCGTAATTAAAGGACAGAAAGAGATGAGCGATTCAGAAGTAAGGAAGTGTGTGCGAAGCTTCAATGAAGAATATAAAAATGTTCGCAGTGCAGTAAAAAGATGTGAATGAGGAGCGCTGATTGATAATTATTTGTTTACAGAAGTTAAACAGATTAACGACAATCAAATATTCACCATCACGACACTGACAATGTATTTCCCATTCACTCCATCATCGCAGGCGGCATCATTTTACGACAAGGGCATATCCTCATAGACTGACTACAATGACCAACCCCCCTCCAAAAAAAAAATGCGGAAAAATTTGTTTGATCGAATCGTTACTACAGCAACACTGGTGGGAACCGTGGTTGAATCTTAAGGTCATCACCGGCCATGGTACAACTCTTCCCCAAGGAAGTATGTCCTGTCATAGATAGGAGGTAGACAACCATCCCCCCATAGGGTCGATAATCAACCACCATACAGAAATCTTTTCATCTTCAATTATGAGGTACCTCTCTCGGGACATGACAAGTACATACTAAAACTCGTGTCCAGAAAAGATTAATCTTCAACAACGGTGACGACTATGTCGAAAAATACCCCAGGCATTGCATTTTATTATGTAATAAAAGTTTTTTCTAATGATGTTTTCTTTCTTTTTTTAATTTCTCAATGAAACTTAGTTCTTTTATATCCTTAGCGTATACCATAATAACAGTGCATTGTTATTCCATTAACTAACAAACGGTTAGTTTTATTGCATAACTTGTGCCTTATGTCCTGCTGCAACAGAAAACAACTTTTGAATAAAACTTTTTGGGAAGCACGCTCCAAAGTCAAAAAGTAATAGAAATACTAAACGGCGTACTAACACTCTGCATACTGACTATTTTATTGCTATTTTTTCAATTCTACACTCATTTGACGAACACAACTTTATATTTATGATATAAGATTAAAGGTTGAATAGATAAATTATATGCGCATAAAGAAACTTTTTCTTAAAATTATGCAAAACAAAACAAAACAACAACTTAGATTTCAGAAAATAATCCAAAATAAATATAAGGTCATACGCGTGTATATATATATATATATATGCTGTGGTGAAAAATTCGTATCTACAAATCAAGAAGATTTCGAACAATAATGGCTTATAAATTCAGAAGAACTTAAGAAGTTACCATTAATCATTTATACGAAATGTCCCAAAAAGTGGAATAAGCTTTAAATTCTCTAAATATTGTATTTAGTCATAAACTTCCAATGGCATAATTTCATTAAATATGATAGAAAATAATGTGAAAATATTTTGGTTTCTTTAGAGACTCATAATAAAAAAATCAAATTTTTATATTTCCCCTATAGTACAAAAGAGTCCAATGTTACAATGTTTCTCTTATATTCATAGAGATCGTATGCAAATTAAAATTATGCATTAACATATTAATAAATTTTGATTTCTTCTATTTACTAACAGTGTGGAAGCGTAACCACAAATTCGATAAGATTTTTAATTTATACATAATAAGATATTTGATTAGAAAATAAAAGGTAATGTATTTTGATGAATTTTGAATTCTTTGAAAAATAATGTTTAAAGAGGTTATTCTTGTAATGTAAACTATTTGAAAAAGAATAGAAATAAATATTGTTCGTAAATTTTACAAATGAGCATAATAATAATTACACGTACAACTTGAGAAAATAGCATAATCGACAACAGTCCATCAAATCCAAGAATTTCTTTCTCTTTCTTGAAAAAGTATGTCAAGTTTTTTATTGACAAGAACGAAAATAGCAAAGAAAGTAATAGGGGAAATAATTCTGATTCTTTTCTTAAAAAATTATAATCTAATTTAAATGTAACTTTTCTCCGTCCTTATTGACCAATATATGTATTGTAACAATTAAAGAATTGTAATAGAAAGTTTACCGGACATAATAGTGGCATTTCATCTTCAACGGATTTAAAAATCATATCGTCTTTTTCTTCTTTTATAAGAAATAATCGATTCCAAATTTCGTAATGCTTTATAACATATACAATTGATTAAAATATTTAAAACAAATAAGGATTTTTAATAAGATAATATTTATTAAAAGTCATTAACCGATTTTTTATTTGTCCTTCCAAATAATAATAATAAGGTTTCTTTCATACTTCGATAACACTTGTTAAAATAAATTCGATTTCTCTGTATTGAAATTAAATTGTCTTTCGAAATCAACCAAGTTAGAAATGATGTATCGAGAAAATATTTATTTTGAGAACGAAATCTGCAATCCATTTGTTTAAGTTCTGAAAGGAAAGGGAAAAGAAAGAATATATATATATTATATGAAATAACGAATAATAATATCAAATTCTTCCTCTAATATCTTTTGAATTTTTGCGTAAATGGAAACCCGAATAAAAAGGATTGCAACACAAAAATTTCAAGAATTCCATATCCATTCTTCGATTAATCGATTCAGAATAAGACTCGAAGATAATTGTAATATATTGTAACTTGAATACTTGCAGAAATAAAATATTTCATCAATGATGTTCTATTATAATCTAATCATTCTCAACATTGAGGTTTCATGAAACAAATAAGGATGATTATTATTATATATAAATACAATGTATTATTTATCAATACAAAATTTCGAAAGGATACATTCTGTAATACGATAAAAATAATTTACTCTTAAGGAGAAGGTAAATTGTATTAGACATTTTTGCCAATTTTTCATTGAGAGTTATGAAATGTTTTAGGCATATATATTAAAATATAAATGCATTAAATTACTATTTTATATTTTAATTCCGAAATATTATAGAAGACTAAATTTTTTTCTATTATTTTTTCCGTATTACCCAATATCAATTTATTTGGAATAAAGCCGTGTATGATTTTGTAATTCCAATTAAATGCTAAATTTTAAAAATATTTGTATCTATTTTTTACTGTATTTTCATAAGAATTTTATGTTTTTTGGAACTAAAGCTGACTTTTAGCAAACTAAAAAAACTCGAAACATAAAATACATGCCCAGTTTTCTTTTAAAGTTAAACACGGATATTTATTATGAATTATATTTAATTTCTTCCAAAATTAAGAGACCTGGAAAGTTTCAGACATTTAAAATCTAATTACAATATCATTTTGAGGAAAGTAATTAATATGTGCTTTTTTTAGTTTGGCCTTTGAGATATTCATTTTATTGAACAATATATCTTAAAACACTATTTTAGTTGAATATAGACATATTTGGTGAGGAAACGACAGAAAATAAAATGTCATTTTTCTAGCCATTTTTTTTTGCTTAGTTCAAAATACACAATTCTTTTAAATATAGACAGATACATGAAAAGTTCACATGTAAAAAATAATTTAATTATCATCCGGTTTTCAAAACATTATTTTCTTATAATTTGCAGCATCAACTGAATTTGTAAATAGTGCCGCAAAAACTTTATGAAACGAATTTGTAAGTCCATCTAACAGCAGTAAAACAGTAATATAGTATATAATTATTTGGAAATAAAATAATTTTTAATTAAAATAATTTTAGCTTAATAGACTATTATTTATAAAAGCAGAGGATTTAAATCGTTGACTGAAATGAACAAAATAAATAGATCCATGAAGACAATAAGCTTGGTTTAGCTTAGTTGTCGTCCAGTTTTTAAGCTACACTAGGGTTATTTTAGGACGGACATCGTAATTTTGAAGCGTGATCAGATGACGATCATGACACCAGAGATAGCACCCTCTCTTCAAGCTTCCACAACACACTAGTTGGAGATCCCCAACGAATTTAACGTTATCAGGCCCCGCTTACATGATAGTTCTTTGGTGAAAATAGGCCATGAACATGAAACACTCTGCCGAACCAAGACCTTGCCTTCAGGACACCACTCCTTTACATGTCCTTCATATGTCTTTTTTATTTTATTTTAATTTAATTTATAGTGGGATTATTCTTACATAGGGTGAATTGAAAGAGCTGACCTTCAGACACTGATATTAGCTTTGATCTGTGCAGTATTATATAGAAACAAACATCACATACAATCCGTTCTCAAAGTCATGCTCAGTACCTTCCCAATCTATAATGAAAATTGCTTAAAATTCCTTAAAATTAGAAAAAAAATCATTCTCATTTAACTGAAAAATAAATTTTTGCAATTCATGTCAGTGGAGAGAGAGAGAGAGAGAAAGAAAGAGAAAGAGAAAGAGAAAGAGAGAGACTACTTACGATATCCAAAAAAGACAACTGGTTCTTCAAATGGGTTTTATTTTAAGTCACAATTATTATTTGACGTAAAGACTTACAAACTAGGAATATCAAATACAAAAAAAATAGTTTCATTAGAGTTTTAAAAAAGACAAATTTTATCAAATATATAGAAATCAGTACAAAAATCATAAAAACGTGATGTGTGGAAAAAAATAAGGAAAAGCCGATAACATCACAAAGCATACAATTATAACATAAAAATTAAGATGCATTATAAATAAGTATGCTTTAGCTTACTTCAAGATTTTCTATGTCCTGCTCTTGCTTTTAAATTTTTTTATTTGATTCCCAGATTTTTAGTAAAAATAGCGCATCTATTCAGTGCACAAATTTAAGAGATATACTAATAAAAATAAAAACCTTTTTATATAAGTGGAATTGAAAGTTCTAATCGATAATTTCGATCAAAAGGAGGTAAATTTCTAATTAAACTATTTCTTATAAATAATTTGATATAAGTAACTCTGAGCCCTTTCTTTGACCTTGCCGGTATTGACAAATTACCAAAATCCTTCAAAATACAGAAGCTCGTGTCCTTTCTTTGACCTCTACGTATTTATAAATACTAAGAGTTTTGTACCGATGAAAACAGCTCTAATTGCGAACATTAAGACGTGATTCATAGTTCATCGTGTGGAAAGGGAATCACTTTCAGATTTGCCCGGTTTCTTTTAACTAATTGGGTATAAACAGTTGAATCCATTACCTTGCACAAGCAGCTCATCAACGTCTGCGATTTAAAGGACTTTGTGACCCTTTGAAATTGAATTTCTGCGTCATATACGAAAAACTACTTGCGTCACATAACTAGAAGAGGTCACAGATCCCTTCCCCTCCCCTGCTATGTCTGGATTTTGTTAACATTAGGAAGATGAAAGCGGCCAATTTGGCGAAAACAAATTTCAAATGCTTATATATTCTTTTTGATTTATACTTCTGTTTCTTTTTTCTTCATTGACTTTTTATAATTAATTATAATGAATTTACTAGTTATTTATTATGAATTTATTTAGAAAGACTCTTATTTATAAGAGTTTCTTAGTTATTTATAATGAATTATATGGAACAAAAATTATTTGTTTTTATTTATAAATAACCACCTCTGGTGTCAACTGTTTCACTAAAAATATTGGTTTTATTTAATTTCTCATAAATCGTTTGAATATAGCTTCATGCCCATAAGTCCACCAAACTGTCTGACACCAAAACTGTGCTATTTTGTCTAGTTAAATTCTCTTGATTGTGTACATGTACCTTTCTAATCAAGACAATCCCATTATATTATAACTCTGTTAAAAATGTAAATATCCGGTTCCTTTATTTTCTAAAATGATTGTAATATCTAGTATTCACTTCAAATATTGCAGCTTCACTTTTTTTTTGTAATTTATATAGGCATTAGCCGGCTTCCTGGAACAGAGGTAACGCGTCTTCCTCGTGTTCTGGGAGTTCCAAGTTCGAGTCCGGCTCGGTCATGGTTGCTCTTCTGTTTGGTGTCCGTGAGATGTATGACTGTTCCCCCCTGTAAAAAGGGACTGTGCAAGTGACTGTGATGAGTGTGTAGCTGAAGTTGTACTCTTGGCTGTAGATTCTACTTGAAACAAGAGACGCATACCTTCGGCTTAAAATCTGCTGATGTATCAGCGAGGCTTGTCCATGGCAAGTGCCCTAAGTATCAACAACAGAATATATGTATTAAACAGGGACCTTATTGTTTAGCTTTTCAAAAATAATAAATCACGTGATCAAACTTATGATAAAACAAACAAAACGACTTGAAATCTTGGGCTATATTGTAATATGTTGTCAAGGATTCAGCAAAATCTTATACCACCTATAAATCTGTTTAATTAAAAAGGCAATTTTTATATTTTGTAGTGATTTAAAATTTTTGGAAAATATGTTTGGGAAGAAACGCGGAAAAACATCAAAGTTTGGCTCAATTTTTAACTGATAAAATTCTAATTCAAATTTCAAAACAACTTTGTGAGGGGCACATTTCCACCCTCGATATAAGTATCGACTCAAGCAACTGTAGGTCAAACGATCCGCCCTATAGAGTGTCAACATACATTTATCTTTATTAGTCACAAATATTATAGGCGATATAAATGTGTATGTCTAGAAAGGTTAAGTGCAATCATCTGGGCCGCTGGTAAAACATCGCAACCTGTGTTGTCCCTTCTATAGTATTTTTTTATTATCTCTGCATTCTTCTTCTTTTATTTTGCAGAGATAGGAAGGACTGTAAATAAGAGGTGTGAGGGGGAACTTAACATACACCTGTAATTCTTTATGTCCTCCACTTTTATTTGAATGCCTTGCATTAATTTTTTTTCGAGGCTCTTCTTCCATTCGAATGTATATTTTCTCTCGAGATATCTCAAAGGATCAGTGGTAAAAAAGTTACCACAAAAGGATTTTTTTTTTTCATTTTTTATAGAAACAACCTAAGCCTATTTTTATTTAGACATGAAATATTCAATTTTTTTAACCAAAATAAATTCCTAAATATGAAATGGAAGTGAAAAACAAAATAGAATACAAACATTTTTTTTTCTCAAAGTGATCAAAATGTGAGAAATAAAGAGGAGAAAGGGAATTAACAACTTAAAAAGAAATCTTAAAGATAATTCACAGCTACATAATGCGCTATAATACCCGGATGAATTGTTTGAACTAAGCTGCTTTACATTTAGGTATGTAACTCTTTGGAATTTCGTATATCATACAACTATGCATTAATACTGCAGCTCGTCGACTCTTCAAACACCGGAGTATATATTTGGATAAGCAGAATTAGAATATATATTTGGATGAATTAAAATCTGGGATACACAACTCGGGTTTAACTTTTTCTCACGAAACTATTACTTGCAGTAGTTTCTGGGAAATAATGAGTTATTTACTGTTTCATCTGAAGTCAACAAAATCCAAAATACTTTGCACAGACTAATTTACTCTAATATCAGAACTCTTGACTAAACTTATCCAAAATTATTCGCTTTAGTTTAAAGCCAGTGAAAATATAACGGTAGATGTAAAGGTGAATATCATTAGACTACTCAAAATTAGGGATGCACAACCTTTTCAGGATGAGGTGCCAAAATATAAAAATTGATCATGTCTAGGGCAAAACCAGCACGTGAATTTTAAAACATGTTATAAACGTGAAAATACTTTTTTTTAATAATACGCATGCGTTACAATATTACTTTACTTATTTCACTCATGCAATTACTTTATTTTTTACATTATGCAATAAATAAAATAATGAATGAAATACAAACATTATAGATAGGATTGAAATACTTTACCTCCAAAAAAAATGTTTTCTGCTAAAAAGTTGGCAAACATGAATAGAACACAGTTTAAATTTTAAGAAAAAAATAATAATCAAAATTAGCAAATATTAATTAGATGTCTGGAACTGAATATTTGAAGTTATTGATTTTATATTGTGACAATATGCAGAACAAAATGAGAAATAGAATAACAGAAGGGTTCTCTTATCTACTATTCTATTTATTACTTTTGATTTGTTTAAATTCATTAGTGAGAAAGTTTGCTCACAAATGTAAGATCTGCCAAAGAAATTTGCACATGCTGCTGCATTTTGCTTTAAGCACAAAAATTCCTCATTAAGTCTTTATAAAATTCAAATACCGATTTTTCTTTAAACTGATTTTTTTAAAAAAAATCAGAATTCTGTAAATCAATTAAGGTTAACTGCATTCTCTCATCAACTAGATTTATATCAACAGAGAATGGAGAAAAAAATTAATCAATTTTTGTTAGGCACTTTTCGAAATCTGAAAACTGATCATCAAATGCATAGCACAACATTTGAATTTGATCCTCATACTGCATTTTCATGTGCGTAAATTTGCCACGTCTCCTATACGAAAACTTGTACTCGGAGGTAGCCATGAGGGGAACAAATTCAAAAGCCGCATAATAAAAAGTCAATAAACCTAATGGACAACTGTAAATTATTTATTCTGGTGTAGAAACGTTTTCGAATCCGATATTTTCCCCTGTTTATTTGAAAAAGTCTAATTTCATTTTAAATTAATCTTATTTTATTAATAGCATTTGCGTGTCAACTTCAAAGGCTACACGGGTCATAGGCTGTGCATCCCTATTCTAAGTAATTTTTTCTTTGCTCATGAATGCAAAGTATATAGCGAAATTCCGAGAAATCCTGGATTAAATTTTGGATAATGGCTGATATTCAGTAAAAATATTTGATGACTGGGTTTCTATATTTAGGAAAAAATTAAAATAACCCCTATTGTTAAAATAATTGAGTAGAAAGTGTCTTGACAAACCTATTTCAAAATACTGTAAGGAACACTGAAAGATTGAAGGTTTTTTTACATTGTTAAACTTTGTAAAAACGTTTGGAATTAACAGATTTGGCACTGTATTCTGTATCATAACTTTCATTATAGACTGACTAATCTGAACCTCCTTAAGGCACATGAAAAGGCGTGAATGGCTGGACCGTCGCAACAGCAACAATGGAGAAAAATTCCTGATGGCCTTCACCGGTCACGGTACAACCTTTTCCTAAGGAAGTGCGCCCTGTCAACAATGGGAGGTAGCCACTCCTCCCCCCTTTTCGTATACTCACAAGGGTAGCGAGAACCAACCACTATGCCGGAAGCTTCGCATCCTCACTTATAAGGGACCTGCCACCCCTGGGACTATATCATCACTATAGAATGAATATGATGGTGTAACAAAAAAGAAATGAAAATTTAAAATTTAATAGCTAAATAAATATAAAAACTTGTTTTAGCGAATAAATAACAATAAACATCTAGATTAGGATAATTAAGATCCAAGGGCCACTTATAGTCTTTCTAGATATGAGAAATACCCCGCCCTTTTAGTAGTAAACAAAAATAAAATAATAAAAAGAGTTTTTTTTTTACTTAATTATTCCAAAATATTTTATTTGGGCCTCTAGATGTAAAATAAATCTTGTTCAGAGACATTGCTAATTTTTTTGAGGAAAAATCAAACATTATGATCTCTGTACGTAGATATTTCGAAATCAATTGATCTCCTTTTGATTTGTATGAAGTGAATATTGATGAATAAGCTTCATCAAGGAAAATTTCCAAATTTTATTTGGGTTTCATAGTTTAGATTTTGATTTTGTCTGATCATTACAGATTTTCAAAATGTATAATGCTTGTAATATTACTTGATGAGTGATTTTTGTTCTGTCAATCTGAATAAATCTATCGGCATGCAGTCGAAAATTATATGCGTCATTATTTTTACAAAGTACTCCGCGGGATTTCATGTCTCCTAAAAGAATAGAAGTTTAAAATAGAATAATTCCAAGAAACAATCTAAAGTGAAGATAAATATTATAGATAGTTCTTATGGTAATGAATGTTTTAAATGTATTTGAATTACAGGGAGATACGTTTGTAAAATGATTCTGATGGGAATAAATTTGAATATATGATATAGAACCATATTACAAATAGACAATATAACTAAATGACTAGGAGCTCGATGATTTTTTCAAATTGTTTTCAAATTAATCTAATTTTGTCTTTCATTTTATATGCAAGAGTCATTTATTAAACATTCTAAAATTAAAATCATGTATCATTCACATCCTGTGTATTTTGAGCCTAATTCGGGAATGTCAAATTCAGAAGCCTGCTCACATTAAAGGCGCCAGAACAAATATCAAAAATAACGTCCCTCCACCTTTTTTAAAACTACAATTCACACATTCTATTTACTCCCCTATGAAATTTATGCCAAAGAGAGCTGAGATTGAAATTGTAACTAAAGCAAATGTTGTAATTTATAAAATATTCTTGAATCGATTTGATCTTGCCGCTTTCGTCCTGAGGCCTGATCACCGATAAAATTTAAAATTGGGAAATAAAAATAAGAAAAAACAGTGAGTTGAAATAAGTGCTGCTGTTTGAATTAAATTTTACCCATCGCAATTTTTTCTTATTTAATTGTTGGGTTTTCTATTACATTGTTTCAATATAGATTCGTATACCGGAACAATAAAGATTTGAAAATTAAAATGTAATATGTTTTCCAAGAACAATATATTGTTGCAACATGCAATTTAAGGAGAAAATATATGTTCAACCCAATTACTTTTTCAATGATAATATAATTTGAAAAATTTCTCAAAAATGTTAAATATCAATAAAATTATCTTCAGAATATATTGGCTGATGTTCATGCCAATATTTTCATCAGAAAATTTAATTTGAGTAAAAAGAAAATTCGGTATTGTAGACCGAACCTCCCCAGTTAAGTTCTAAATTTTTACTTCTCCAGATTAATCCTAAATTTTCACCTCCCTAGTTAAATTCTAAATTTTCACCTCCCCAGTTAAGTAATAAATTTTCATCTCCCCACTTAAATTCTAAATTTTCACCGCCCCAGTTAAGAGATATCCTTCTTACTCATTTTTTGACAAAGAAAGACTTAAATAACTTTACGCTATTAGGAATATTTTAAACTGTTTTTTCAACAAGAAACAAATAATGCAAATATATCACGTACAAAAGCAATGAATGCCAAAATTTTATTATCAAACTTTTAACAGCATTTTTAGGTTTATGATCGTAACTAATACAGGAAACGGCTGTATTCGTAAGCTTATTTTGCCCAACTGTTAGAGACAAATTCGTAGCTGGAAACAATTAAATAAATGAAGAATCAGAACTAGAAGCGTAAGTTACATCCGTGATAGTCAAATGCCGAAGGGTTTCTTTAAAAATGTTTATCTAACTTCTAGTCAGCCAAAAATCCATTTGATGTATTTGACTTCGCAGACTCTCTGTTTGTGTTTCAGTTCATGAGGAAATAGCTTCGACTTTTACACAAACAGGAGGTATTTCACTTTTTCTTCAGTTTGAAATGTAAGAAACAATCGATAAAAAATTAAAAGACGGATTGTAGTCAATCGTAATTTTCTTGAAAAATCGAATGCTGTTAAGCAACTTTAACATTGATTTTCTTTCTAGTGATATATATACACTTGAAGTCTGTTTGTTTAAAATTTCTTGAGCAGCGGAATATGATTATCTTGTTGTTATATTTTTTAAGTGAAATTTTGTTCATTTCACTCCATTGTCGGAAGCTTCATTTCGAGTTCAAGCGTTTCCTTTGTTATTTTTCAATTCCTACGATTAGCTCATACTTTCCCTATATAGTATATATTTTGTAAAAATTTTCATTCATTAATAAAATACTGTTTGTTCATCCAATTAAGTTCAAGTAAATTTTTTAAACTTGTAGTGGATGACATTTGATGTTAATACAGTTTTTTCAAATATTATTTCATTAATTTTTTATTGATTAATTAAAAACTAACTTTTTCACCGAAAATCTTCATTTCCCCGCTCCCAAATAAGTAACGAATTTGGTTTGTTTTTTCCCAACGCCAATAAAGTTAGGCTTAACATATTTTTGGCCCATTATTTTAAACCATTCTGTTTATTTTCATTATTTTTGATGCATTTAAAATCAAAAATTGTTAATTAATCGATTTTTTCGATTTATTTTGAAGTACTTTCGAATTAAAATAATAGAGAATAAAGAAAATTAGAAATTATTAATCTGTATTGCGAACCCCAACTTATGTAGTAAAGTCACAGATTTTGCGTTGCCACAAGTAGTTTTGAATCCTCAATGGGCGTAAAAAATTATATGCTAGTATTATTTTTTGATCAATAATTAATAGTTATTGTAATCGTGAGGCCTGAATAGTCTGGTTGGTATGGCGTTGGATTTCCCTCCCTTGGGTTTCGAAGAGCATGTATAGAAAGGATAATGCAAAATTACCAGTAAATTCGCTTTCTATTTTGCAGCTTAATGACTCTGTGACTCTGTCATATTTCTATATATATTTATATTAGTTGTAATTATTTAATAAAGAGCAACTGAAATAAAAAAATTTCTTTGTTAACCTAAGTAGAAATTGATTTAAAAAATTGTTTTTTATATTACTTGTTTGCCTTAATTTTGTTTTATTTAGATCCATTTTAAAGCAAAACTGGAGTTATTTTGAGTCGAACCGCAGTTCTGATGACAAGGAGAGTAATTGAGCTCAATTCCTTTCTCCAAACTTCCACACCACACCAGTAGAAGAACATTTGGCTCCGATGGATTTAACGCTTACCAGACCAGCTTACATGACAGTTCTTTGGTCGAATCGGGTCTCGAACTTGAAATTCTCCGCCAATACCTTACCACCAGGCCACCACGCCCCTTTTTGGTCTTCTTAAAACAAAATAATACGGTAATTCTTAAAACAAAAAATTCAGACTCTGAAAATATTAAACTAAACCCACTTAGCTCTAAATATCCTGCTAGATGAGATGTAAGGAAATGAAATGCTGGTTTTCCCGAAATAAATTATATGTTATTACTCCCAAAGAAAAGATGATTTTACTCTTATAATTTTAAATATAGTGCAATTTTAAAGAAGATTCTTCGCTTCTGCATCTATTTTTAAAGCATACTTTCTTTTCCCAGGAATTCCATCATTTATCCAACTATTATCTTATTATTATCCAAAGAATCTTTGTATCGAATTACATTAAATCATTTTGTCTTCTATATATCCAGATGATCATCTGCCATTTGAGAGCTCTCAATGATTAATTGAAGCTTTGAACTCTTTTTTGCCATTTATGTCTAATTTTGCAAATTGTGTCTCTTAGTCTTCCTTTAAAGTTTTATAAAAGTTGTAACTGATACCATTCAAATATTTTTTTTTTCTAATTTATCCCTCCCACATTTAATTTTTGTGCTTCCTGCATGATCTATCCTTAACGTCTTTTATTTTGTTTCTATTAGACGATTTACCATATAAAAAATATATCAACTGAGCAATAATCCAATAATAAATATCCATTGTTAAGAACCACAAATATATTACATTCCTCTGTAAACTGGGTATGTTTGATAATAAAATCTTGATTTCTCAATTTATTTTACATTTGGTGTTCAAACTCTTATTTGTTTATTATTTTGAAACTATTAGACGTATAATAATTAATTTGATTTTAGAGTATAAGTTACGATACAGTTTTGAAACAAGTTGACTTTTGGAAAAATTGGAAGTTTCAACATATCTCAATTTGTAGCCTACCTTTTAAAAAGTGTTCAGCCTTGTGAACTTCAGACATACCTCTAAAAAAATCAGACAAACCTCTTAATGGTTCATTTTTGTATGGGAATAAATAAGCATTCAAACTAAAAAATTTCAGTGATTTAATAGAAATCCAGCTTCTAACTTTGGAATTTATCACTGTACAAGGTGTCTCCAAAAAGTAAAGCAAATATTTACTTTATTAAATTCTGCAATCAATATACAGGGTGTCCGAGAAGTCTTTGACACATTTCAAAAATTCGGTTAAAAAAATAATAAACGAGATAGAAAGTAAAATTAAATTACATACATTACCTCATATAGTAAAATTTTTTTTTAATGCAAAACTGGCCGGTAGACTGCGGTACTGAAACATCAGAAAGAGTTATTTAGAAAATGGCTTCTCCAAGTGAGCGCGCGTTTTGTGTTACTGTGGTTTTTCGAATCGAAATCTGTGACTCAAGTTCAACGTGATTTCTGTACGAAATATGGGAAAAGACACTATCTCGTAACAGCATTATTGCATGGGAAAATAAGTTTTTGGAAACTGGGAGTGCCCTGGGTCGACACAGAAGTGTCGTCGATAGAATTCATCAGTCATTTGCTCGTAGCCCCCGAAAATCAGAGGCCCACATCGAGGTGTATTGATACGTTAAAAAAAAACTTCACTATTTGAGGTAATAAATGTAATTTAATTTTACTTTCTATCTCGTTTATTTATTTTTTTTTACCGAATTTTTGAAATGTGTCAAAGACTTCTCGGACACCCTGTATTATCCATTACAGACTTTTATTCAATAAGGTAGGCAATTGTATCCACTCACTTTCATTTCTTTAGAGATTGATAACAAAGGGATTTTTAAAAAATTTTATACATTCCTCACATTAGGGAAAAGCTGTTTTCCAGCAATTTTTACTACATAGATTTAGAAAATAAGGAATTTGGAAGGTCGTTAACAAAAATTATGTATACATCTTTTCAGCCTCCAACTAAACTATCTGTAAAACTGTCTTTTTTACGATAGAACTAACGGTGGGAGGAAGCAGCATTACAAACCGCTAACAGTATTAATAGATTACGAGATATAAATGTTAGTGAATTTTATTTATTATAAATACAGCGAATAAATAGCATAAATGTAATCAATTCCTAATCTAAAATCTATTATATATACTATCGGTATAATGTTATATAAATGTCTATTTATAATAAACGATAGTATGGTGAGTGTATAACAAATGTATGACCATTTTAGAATTTTAGTTATTTTGAGAATATTTTAATCGCTGAAAATAAAGTTCTCCCCAAAAGTAATAAATTCTGGAACAAATTGATAAAAGAAGATTCAGCTATAAATCATCTTAAATGCCTCTTTGTAATAAATGATATTATGGTGAGTGTACAACAAATGTATGGCCATTTTGGAATTTTTACAGTTATTTTGAGAATATTTTAATCGCTGGAAATAAAGTTCTCACCAAAACTAGTAAATTCTAAAACAAATTGATAAAAGAAGATTCAGCTATAAATCATCTTACTGTTTCAGTTTACATTAAATATAAGAGAGAGACAAAATATGTACGAAGAAGTTAATACCCGTATTACATCAGCAAGTTTAATTTATAATCCATTATTTTGTTCATGGTAATTTATATTTGAATTTTTTAACTAACGCAGAGATTAGAAGATTCATTGGAGACATAAATTATGTTAAACTAATTAAATATTTTTACGAATAAAAGTAATTCTCGCACAAGAGTGATAAGAAGATGCAGACTTTATTGCCTATGAAAACGCGTGCTAAATATTTGCAACTCAAGCTACAAAAATTCACAGAGAATTAACTCTACTTACTCCGCTAATTTCAAATAACAGCGAAGCTATAGATTCGCATGGCAGCAATAGAAAAGACGACCTTTCAAGCTCAGCTAATCATGTAGCTTGCTCTACGAACTCAAATGACTCCCCACCTTTAAGGCGAGACTTAGATAGCGTTCTCTCATTCCAAGCAAGTCTAAAAATTTATCCAATGTTCTTTGAGAACAAATCATTATTTCTTAGCTTTAACTATACATTTTAGCATATAGTAAAAATGGTCTTTTCTCCCTGACGCGTGATTCCATCACAATTAATTTTGTAGAATTGAAATATTTACAAATATTTATAATGTTTACATAACAACTCATAAATACTTACAGTATTTACATCTAATTTATACAAAATTCATAACATAATCTATGCATAACTAAATATCCCTTGTTTTCTAACAAAATTATTTTTAAGTATCAAATTGTGACAGAAAATAAAGCACCGGTCGTATTAAATCACTAGAATGACTTTTATAGCCTTGTGTATGTTGTATTCATTGTGTATATGAACCTTCATAATAGATTTCAGTCCCCTGATTATTTCCAGGTTTATCTTCTAAGTCCCGCAATTACTTCTCGTTCACATTCGTCATATAAACTTCAGAGGTATTAAAAAGAATCTGAATACCTCCGCTTTCAAGACTGGAGGAAAATCAAACAATTATATATTTGATTAAACAATGAAATATTTTCCAAGACAATGTAATCATGCGATCAGTTTTTTAAAATTAAGGAGAAAAAAATTTGATTTCCAAAATTCAGAGAAATTTTGCACGCCTATTAAATTGGTATCATTAAAAACGAAAAGAAATTAAGCTAGTAGATACATTAAATTGTTTTATGCTATAATATTTGCGGGTTTTGTATGGATAAAGACTATAATTTTACATAGTTTTTCATTTAACAAAATTTCAAAAAGCTATTTTCTAAGTGCATATTTTTACCCTTCAAAGTATATATTTGCTAAATTTAGAAAGTGTGGTTCAATGGAGTAGAGCCGTTTAAAAAATACCATTTTTAAATAGCTAGTTTATAAATACTCCTGTAATAATAAAATATATCTTCTGAACAGGTTAAGAAAAATAAACATAGACGTGATGAATAACAAATTAAATAACTTAATGCTTAGAAAATAAGCATGAAGATAAAATTAAAAATAAAAATAAGCTTACCTTTCTTCCTTCTTATCAGCAAACTCTACTTAAGAGGCAACTCAAAACAATTTATTTTCTGTGTCCCTATATTGTCCAAATCTGACACTGGAATAAACAGACAGACACGCTTGCATTCCGCTTTTATTAACCCTGGTTTAACCCTTTATCTACAGACTGTACGTGTAAGTGCCATTTAAATCTGGATTATATTTTCGTAATACAACTATTTTTGTCGATGGTATTCTAAAAAACAAGGAGAATGTAACCCAAATAGGAAGAAGTTAATATGAACTAAAAGAAGGAATGAAAATATTTAATTAATAATTAAATTGGTAAAGGTTACTTATAGTGTGCCCCTTGCCGCGCCAAGGATGCCAAGTCGCCAATAAAGATGGCGGACACTGTAAACAAACACTTTTAAGGGTTAGTGACGGTTACGACTTTTCGCAATATAATGATGATTTTTTTAATCGATAAGCATTGTCTTTTTATTATTATTTTTTCAGGCCCGGTGCCTTCAACAGATGCCGGAGGCATCTGTTGAAGGCACCGGGCAGAATTTTTTAACTTAAAAAAACATCCTACGGCTTCGCTATGCCCGGGAGCGGGAAACTAGTAGCTTCGCTAGCACATTGAACATAAGGAATGTTCGGATAACATGAACAGTAAATAATAAATAATTGAGGAAGACAAAGATGCAAAAAGAATGGATTTAATAGGAAATTTTAAAGACATAATGTACAAACTTGAAGTATTTAATTTGTTGTAAAAAATATTCCAATCATCCTTCATCTATTTAACAGGTTCGAAATGACCACTGACCTGTCATCCACTCTTGAATAAACGCCGAAAAAATAACTAGCGAAGAAAACAAACGAAAGAGCTTTAAAAGAATGACGAGAAATGCGAATAATTCTATTGTAGACGTTTTTAAAGAAAGAAACCAGACGACTTCGTAAGAAAGTAAAGCAGACAATTTTGTGAAATCGCATACAGAGAGTTAAAATGAGTAAAGGAATAAATATTTTATAATCGCATTAAAAATATATTTGAAATTTCTTATTAACTATACAAAAAATCTGAATTATAATACAGATCAAAAATAAAATACTTAATTGATATTATTTTTAATTTAAGTTTTCAGTAAAGAGTTGAAGCTCATGTACAACTCAACCATTGTAGAAAGAAGTAAACAAAACATCATTAGGGTTACTACAAGAGCTTTGTTTTGGGTTGCCATATTGGCGACAAACTCGGGGGCACACTAATGACCATTTTAACCATTAAATTAAGACATTTCTATTAATTAAATTTTTTTTCTCTAGGTTCTCGGGGATTATTCTTCAAGAAAATTTAACTACGGTGAAAAATGAAGTTGGAAAATTGATGCAACATAATTCAGTATATAAAAGATTAAACTGATATTAGCACTGATTCTTTTTGTACTTGTTAGAAAATAAAGCTAAAGTTATCCCTTTTCAGTCCGAAAAAAAAATTAGATGCAAAATTATTCAACTAATATAAAGATTTGTCTATTGCTATGAAAAATAAATATATATTATTCATTCAAGTCGAGTTTCTTTGAAAAATTAATCTACATCTCTTAACCATTATGTACGCGTTTTCAACAATTAAATTTGAAAAATAAATAAATAAAACGTCAAAATGATGCACAATCTTGAATGCCGAGTCCCACTTGATATCGGACCGCAAAGGGTTAATATTCTTCATATACGTGTCAAGTCTGGTTCGTGATTCTAAAACGTTGCATCGTTTACACATTTCTGTTTGACAATGATATAAAAGTCGAATTACAGCATACACTACGTAGATATTTGAGTATTATAACAATGAACTATTTCTGAAATTTCCAAAAATTAAACATTTCTAGACTCTTACACTCACATATGCAAAATACCTCATGTTATTGCTTTTTAGAGTTCAGGTCGAGCTGTGTTTAGTTATATTAATATTCCGTTTTAAGGTGTACGTATACATTTGAAGATTATTTTTTTAATTTCAATTATAAAAAGACAATTTTTTCAGAGTAAGTCATTAATATATGTTTAAACTCATTTCAGTAGGAAAAAATCATATTGCGCTAGTTATTAATTAATGAATTAATATTTAATGAGCTAATTAGCATATTTTTTGAAACATATCTTTAATTCTAATTTGTATAGAGTCACAATTCTAGTTGCAAATTATGCCTAATATTAGTCTTCATGGGATGAGCCTCAATCAAGTTATAAAAATGCATAGTTTTTTAACAATTTTTTCATCAACGATGAATAGAAAAATTGAGATTTTTTCAGTAATTTTGATATTTAATTAGCTATAAAAATTTCTTTTTTTAATTACAGCTTTGATTGAGTTTCATCCCCTTTACTGTTTCATACAGATTATTTTGATATATAAATAATTGCATTTGGTTAATTTCTTGTTGAGTTATCATTGTTTGAATGGAGCGACATAGTGGGAAAATATCCCACTCATGGTCTATTAAAAAAATGCCAAAAATTACTACTTACAACATTAAATACTTCCTGAAGAGTATCTCACTCCTTCTTTTTCAATTATTTTGTCTTCCTTTCTTTTTTTCATGCCACGTAAACATTTCCTTCTCTGTTTCTGCAATGGTGTCGATTGTCGCAAACTTTCAGATATTCTTAATTTGTTTCTATTTTCTATGCCTTGCACCATGAAATATCCAGGATTAATACCCATCCGCTTCATAATTTCCAATTCTGGTTTATGCCAACTGCTGAAGTGAATAACTGCATCTAAAACTGGAAGTTTCAAAAGATCGGCACCAGAAAATTTAGTTTTTGGACACCGTTTCCAAATGAAGGAATGGAGACATTCGTTGGTGTTTTGCGTTTTGCCTTGAAGACACTTTTCTGTTATTTCTGCAGAAGTTAATCTTGTATAAATTGGTTTGATGTGTTTTAGTATCTTCATTGGCAATCCTCCTTTATATTTATAGGAATTTTGCTTCCCATGAGCGGTGGCACGTGGATATAAGCACCAGCTGTCACTACCTTTGAGACATTTAGTATGCAGAGGATGAGTATCCTGAGCACTAAAGAGGTAAAATGCCCTCCAAATTGCATCTGTCATTGCCTTTACGGAGCCAGTGTTCTTGCTTAGTGCTAGATCAAAATAATTTTGCATTCTATTTATCTTAGCATCTGTCAGCTTCCCTTTTCTTCCTATTCCTTTAAGTGTTTTCTTTAGCTTTCTCAGGGCAGTTCCAAGCCTTTTTTGGTAATTCCCAAAACATTCTTTCATTTTAATGCTTTTACCACAATATGGATCGAGCTCACAAACTGCTGCGTAGCTTTTGCTGTCACCATCTCCATAAAAATCTCTATATTCTAATCCCCTTGTCTCCAACGACCGCTGAACCTATGGTTCCATGTTATTGGGTGAACCTATGGTTCCATGTTATTGGATGAACCGTGATAGTTAACAGAGCAAATATAATCAGCTTTCCAAGACTGATATTCGACCGAAGATTTATCTTTTTTATTACATTTGCAACAGCCAATACAATCTTTTGACAAAACTTCGACATCAAGCACTTCCCCTGTATCTATAGAAAGAGCTGTCACAACTCCATTTAATGAGTAGTAGCCTCTTTTATGCCAGGTTCCTTCAACAGACACTCCATACTCAGATGTATTATTTAGTTGTCGAACACGATAGGCAGCCAATCGCATGGTTTCATCAGCAAGAGGTTTTATGACACGCAGCAAGGCTTTCATGTGTTTATTATATGGAGCAGGATTTGGTGGAGAAGGCATATTCATAACAGTCATGAAATGGCTTGCTTCTCTATGACCACAACCTATTTGCCTCATGGCATACACAACACGACTGTTTAGTTCATAAAACTGGCCTCGTTTTTTTGTAGTGCAAGAATCACTAACAAAATCACAACTGTGGCATACAAGATTTAATTCAACACAGCATCCCATTTTCTTGGAAATACTGCTTTGAACATACAATGACTTTTCAGAGCACTGACGGCAGCATAAAAAAGAAAATAGTTTGTTGATGTAGTCAATTTCTATAAAAAGCACTTTCCTTTTGCGTCATTATTTCCTGAATTATCAAAAACATCACCCAATTTCGTTTCAGAAGCAGATGAATTTTCTGATAACTTTACACAATCGAGAGACTCTTTAGTCTTTATATGTTGATTAGAAATGAGCTTTCTTTTCTTCAAACGCTTATTACGTTTTGCAGAACTCGTTTTATATCGTAAGAAAAGCAAAAAAAGATATCACAAGTATGGGCAAAAAGCACATGGAAATAAACTTTTAAAAAGTAAATAAAACTGGCGGAATACAGTTAAATTTACAGTTAAACATCGTTGCCAAATAGACGGAATGAAATAAAATATTTTTTAAATAAATAATTCTTTTTAAAAAGCTTAAAATTTCAAATTAAGTTTATGAAGAGTTGTTTGTTTACATTTTTTTGGAAAACGAAACTAGAGTTTTTAGTGAAAGTACCTCAAGAAAAATCCTTATAACTCGAGAAATATTCCGAATATTGACAACATCTTGGTATCGTTTGAAAGCTATAGAATCAGGAAACATTTAGAAACAATAAAAAAGTATTCGATATTTTGAACGATTTTCGATGCTTCAAGTGCGTACGTACACCTTAAAGCAACACTAAGGCTATTTTGAGAAGGACTCCATAATTTTTGACCGTGGTTATATCATGGAGGTGACAAGTGAGCTGTTGCACGTCTCTCCAAGATTCCACACCATGCCGGTTTGTGGATGTTTAATCCAGACAGATTTAATATGCACTTAATACTATTACTCAAAGATCTTTCTGCGAAATCCGGGTTTGAACCCGAAAAACTTCAGCTCCAAAGCTGAGACCTTACCACCAGGTCACCTGATGCTAAGACTTCAAGCAATTCAAAGAATTATTATAGGTTAGGAAATTCTTTCTGTGAACTTTTTCTTACATTATATCCATGTGTGAATAGCGAATCGAATTCATTGAAAATTGTGTGATGGAGCGTAATCGAGAAATCGAGGTTTGAACCCGAAAAACTCCAGCTCCAAAGCTGAGACCTTACCACCAGGTCACCTGGTGCTAAGACTTCATTCAATTCAAAGAATTATTATATGTTAGGAAATTCTTTCTTTGAACTTTTTCTTACATTATACCAATGCGTGAATAGCGAATGGAATTGATTGAAAATTGTATGATGGACCGAAATTTATAAGAAAAGCGCTTTCTATGGCTTCATTTTATTTGATGAAACTCTAGAAGTGAAATTAAAAAGACGATTTCAAATTGAATTTCTTTTTTCGGTGAAAGAGCGTGACAAAAGACAAAACATACCTGAGGAGAAAGTCTTCGGTGAAAACCTGTCTACAGTTTTCATTTCTTTGAAAAGAAAAGAAAAGATTGGGAAAGAAATCGCTTTTCGTTTCGTTATTTTTTTTTCTTAACTGCGTTTTTAAAGGGCTGGCAATATCTCAAAGCAATCCAGAAACAAGACGGCGAAAGAAAGCAAACGAAAACAAGAATGCAGTAATCAATATAAGAATGATACTTACAGAATCCTTACAAATAACATCTCTTTTAATCAAATAAAGTGATCTTTAATCACAATTAAATCATGAAAGCAAATGTTAAAGAAACACTAAGCTGAAATATGTGATAATTATTATAAGTTCCACATTATTTATAATCAATGATGGAGATACCTTTTTTACAAGTAATGTAAAAAAAGATTTTTAAGTCAATTCCTATTTAGATAAACATAGAAAACTTATATTTTAATTACTTTTTAGTAAATAATTACAATTAATATAAATAATTTATCAAAAAAGTATTGATTTTGAAAGAATTGAACTGACAGTCTTCCCTTTCAATGGAAAAATACCGAAATCCTTGCATGTTATCGATTTAGCTACTGCTTGTTAATTTCATATTTCATTACAAACTATTTAAAGTATTAAAAATTAATTAAATTAAATTTACGAATTAGTATTTGAAAAAACTGCATTAATATCAAATTTCATCTTCTACAAGTTTAAAAAAATATATTTGAACTTGAGTGGATGCATAAAAAGTATTTAAATCACGATTGAAAATTTGAACAAAATATATGTATATTGAATAGTAATTGAAAAATAATGGTAGGAATTGAGTAATAGAAATTCTAGAAGTAATAGAAACGGTTTCAATTAAATATATTTGATTAAATATAAGATGAATCTTAAATTCCGTGAAACATAAAAGTTTTATAAAAAAATTTCTTCTTGCACGAAAGCCATCATTAAGAAACACAATGTTTAATAGACAACATATTTGTTTGAAAAATCTCTACAAAAAACAGTAAAACAAAATTTAAAGCAGATTTATTGCATTCAGATTCTTATTTTTTTCTTGGATGCAGATAGATTCTTCATTTGTAGCCTTCAGCATACTATCGTTATCAGATCAAGCCTTGATGACTAGGATCTTTTACAGTATCGATTATCAGCAACAGTTCCATTAGGAAAGTTTTGCACTGTAAATGAACTCGAAAAAGGAGAGATTTATTTTACCACTTAGCTTTTTTATTTTCTTTACCATCTAATAAGATGTTATCTTCTATTTTGGAAAAATTTTCTTATTTTGATTCAAATAAAAATGCATTGAATACTTGACTTATCTATGTATTTGAAGAAAATTTAATATTGAATTACTATCATTTTGAGTGGCTTATTTTTCGCTTACAAGTATCAAAATTCAATAAATAAAAGCGCATATAGCAAACAGGCTAAATAGTTAAGCGGTTAATGCACTGAAATGCTGAAACTTGAGGAACTACTATTAAAAAGCAAACTATCCTTGAACAGAAGCCCCTCGGGGAAGGGTCACCTCGTAATTGAGAATTAGAAGCATCCTGTATGGTGATTGGTTCTTCCCACACTTGTGGGTATACGAAAAGGCGGGAGTTCGCTGTCTCCCATCGCTTAGGGAAAGGTTGCCCCGTGGCCGGCTATGGCCCTTAGAAATCAACCACAGTTCCCGCCAGTGATGCTGTTCATGTGGCCCAGTGTCCTGTCATTCAAGGTTTTCAGTGGGCCTTCAGGTGGGTTGGAGTAGTCAATTTATGTTGGTATCCTTGAACAGAAGAAAGGATCATGGCCGTGTATTTCGTTATGACAGACAAGATAGCTTCCGGAAATAGTAGCATTTAAGTAAAGCTGTTAAAATATTGGGTTTCCTGAATCACCGATTCGATATATACTTAAAGATATCTTATGTTTATTCCCCCACAAATCACAACAAAAGTTATATCCTCAAGCTGGTGTGGTGTGAAAGCTACAGAGAGGAGCACCAAATCAGATATCTTCCTTCTCATCTGACAGCGGTTCAAAATTACGAGGCCTTTCGTAAAATAACCTTGGTGTTACTTTTAAATGGAGCGTTTATTTAGCCAAACATAGTCTGTATTAAAAAATCTGTGCATTTATGTACCATGAAAATTTCCTTAAATTTAAGTCAAAAACTAAAAAAATATTATGTTAATATGAAGCTTTTGCTACTTTAAAATATATTTCTAAATAACAAAATTCTTCTTTTTCCAATAAAATATATAAAACAGATTATGTCCTAGAGCATATTTAATTTTATATTTTGCTATTGAATAAAATCAGCAAAAATAAAAAATATATACTATTGGATATAAAGAATTCAAATCTCATATTTCTACGAAAAATCATTGTTCAAAAAGATCAATTTCACTTTCTTCTCAATTTTAATTACTTGCATTTTTTAATAGTCGTTGTTTTTTAGCAACTCATAACACAAAGCATAAATATTTATGTAAATTTAATTGAGTTTAAATAATTTAGCTCATGTGCATTTCTCTAATTTAATTACAATTTCATTATTCATACCCTCATGCGATATGAGCTTTCCTAATTTAATTACAATTTTCACCATACAAACATTCAAGCGGAATGAGTTGATTAAAATTGTGTAAAGGTATTAATTATGAATATTTGAACTCATAAATATATATATTCTAATTTAATTTCAATTCTCCATCATTGAAACAATTATGTAAAATATTTTGATTAAAATTGTGTAAAGGTATTAATAAGGAATATTTAAACCCGTGTATTTTTATTGATTTATCCTTCGTTTCTTGAACAATTTTATATTCAATGAAATTTCATAAATTCTATTATTTTATTTGAGAATATTTTGATAAAAATTGGTGTAAAGTTATTACAGTTTATGAAGTTTAATTCTATGTAAAATTAGTAATTATTGTTGCAAAAATTAGACGACACGTGTCGTTATATCTAGTTAAGTTTCCGAATTTAATATTGCTCTTATTTCACTCAAAAAGTAAGCTGCTTTCGTTATTTTTTTATGATTTAGACTGAATATTTTTCTATATGTGGGAAATTGTTGCCAACTAAAAGACGAACAATTTCATCAGTATTTTTACCGAAAATAAGAATTTACTTTTCACACTTTTTGTCAACAAGTGTAAGAATGCTAATCCTCTTCCTAAAATTTCGTCTGGAGAGGGGTGCTATCCTTTTTGGCGAGAGATTAGCTATTTTTGGCGATTTTGAGCGGTTTTGACTGGAAATATTGGTCTTGTCGCCAAATATAAAACTTTAAGTAAGCTATATTGGCGAAAAATTGAGGAATTTTATTATTGCAAAGCAAGAAATTGTGTGCTAGCGACAGCCTTCTGATGGAGAGGGAATGACGCACAAAAAATATGGCGGGCTTAAGTCCAAGGCGGATATAATCAAAACATCTTATTCTGGGAACCAGCTAGGTGCACCTCCCCCTGCCATCCCAAAAATTCTGAATTGCAGAACCAACGCAATATATTGAGCGGTACCTCCCGTAAGTTTGCTAGATTAATAGACAACAACATTGAAAATTTGGACAATTTAATAATACTCATGTTGTTTTTTCTTTCAACAACATTCACAACTGACAAATACTTGTCATATAATAAATAAAATTTATACACCAAAAATCGACCGTTTTAATTATTAGGTAGTAACTATAATTAACACCTAAAATTCTCTTTTTTTTCCAATTCCTACTATTAGCACACACTCTCCATACATATACATCTTGTTCAAATATTCAATCGTTAACAAAATGCTTTTTATTCATCCAATCAAGTTCAAGTAATTATTTTAAAACTTGTAGTGAATGGCATTTGATGTTAATACAGTTTTTAAAAATATTAATTCATTATTTTTTATGTTATTAATTAGAAACTAATTTTCGCACCAAAATTTTTCAGTTCCCCACCGTCAAATAAGTAATGAATTTAATTTATTTTCCCCCACACCAAAGATATTAGGCTTAACATGTTTCCGGCTGATTATTTCAAGGTATTCTGTTTATTTTCTTATAAGTTTGATGTATTTAAAATAAAACATTGTTAATTAATTGATTCTTCCGGTTCATTTTGAAGTACTTTTGACTTAAAATAATACACAATAAAGAAAATTATAAGCTTCCAATCTGTATTGCGTTACCGCAACTGGCGTAGAAAATTCACGCATTTTCCATTGTCTCAATTGGTGTTGAAAATTTAGAGTTAGTATATTTTTTTAAACAATGATTTACAGTAAGAGTAATTATTAGGCGGTGATATCGTGATTGGTAGGGCGTTGGATTCACATCCGTTTAGCTGCGAGTTCGAACACACCAGCTGAAGTCTGTGTTTCTCTCTATATATATGAGTTCGAACACGCCAGCTGAAGTCTGTGTTTCTCTTTCTTTCTCTCTCTCTCTCTCTCTGTCTGTGTGTGTGTGTGTGTGTGTGTGTGTGTGTGTGTGTGTGTGTGTGT
>JAOUZG010016587.1:2641460-2681340 GCA_026289955.1 Argiope argentata | reverse complement strand
ATAGTTCTATGAATTAATTGAACTTACTGCGATTTGTTATAGGAATAATTCTTCTACTTAGAAAGACATTTTTTTACATATGACACTGAAGAAATGCAGAAACTTTGAATTTGAAATATATTAAATTAGAAACTGAATGAAGCAATGGTACATTAAATTTTTTAAATTATGGTACATGAATCACAATGGTACATTACATTAATTTTGGTGATATAATTTTTAAACTAAAAATTGAAATGAAATATAGAAATGGGAATAAAATGGTAGATACTTGATATTTCACTATCGTCTTTATTATTCTAATATGAAATTTATTTCCCGTTCTTTCGTCCCACTCCCTTAACTTTGCGCATAGGTGGCAAACAACATAGTTGTAAGTTTAGTCTAAAATATCTAGTTTCCTGAAAATAGGAATAAGGAATGAAAGAATAGATTTTTTATCTTTAATAGTGTGCTGGATAATATTTCACTTAAAGGAAGGAATCAGCTTTCAAACATCTCATATGACAGAAATTTCATACTTTTACTTTAAATATGTTATTCAAATTTCGGTTCAAGAGAAAAATTAATCTAAGCATATTTACAAGAAAGCGATTAAATTTTTAATGCCTCTTGAGTTTTGAGAAAGTTGCTTTTTTATGTATCCTGATAAGTAAAGATAAATATAGGATACTGTTGCGAATTGAATCTGTTTTACGCTAGAAATAAATGAAGATAAATCTCGATGCATCAACGGTGGTTGCAATGGAAAAGACTTATTCATTGCATAAATCCTTATAAACAGAAAACATATTAATGTTTGTTATTAGGTATTATTACTCTCTATTTATTTCAAATTTCTATTCCTCTTTTTAAAACACTGATTAAGTTTCATACAATTTCTGTTTTATGCTTGAAATAAATGAAGATAAATCTCGATACATCGAAAGTGGTTGCAGTGAAAAGGACTTATTCATTGCATAAATTCTTATCAACAGAAAATCTTAATATTTGTTATTAGGCATTATTACCACCTATTTATTTCAAATTTCTATTCCAATATTTAAATCATTGATTAAGTTTCATATAATTCTTGTTTTATGCTTGAAATAAATGAAGATGAATCTCGATACATCGAAAGTGGTTGCAATGGAACACACTTATTCATTGCAAAAATTCTTATCAACAGAAAATCTTAATATTTTTATTAGGCATTATTACCCCCTTTTCATTTCAAATTTCTATTCCTCTATTTGAAACGTTGATTAAGTTTCATATAATTCCTGTTTTATACTTGAAATAAATGAAGATAAATCTCGATGCATCGAAAGAGGTTGCAATGGAACACCTTTATTATTTGCATAAATTCTCATCAACATAAAATCTAAATATTGTTATTAGGTATTATTACCCACTATTTATTTCAAATTTCTATTCCTACATTTAAAAAGATTGATTATGTTTCATATAACTCCTGTTTTATGTTTGAAAGGAATGAGAATAAATCTCGATTTATCCGAAGTGGTTACATCGGAACACACTTATTCATTCTATAAATTCTTATCAAGAGAAAATCTCAATATTTGTTATCAGGTATTGTTACCCACTATTTATTTCAAATTTCTATTTCGCTATATAAACATTAATTTAGTTTCATATAATTCAGTTAAGAATATTCATTATTTTTTTAACGTTCTATTCGTTGGTTATAGATGCTCCATTTGGGATGCAATGAAATTGGAAATGGAAAATACAATTTTATAATGCATATTTCTTTTATTTATGTTGGACAAAATTTGAAACGTTTGAGAACAGCTACATTATAGCTTGAGAGGAAGTTGATATTACGAATAAGTGAGACTTTACCTAAATTGCATATCATTGGTTTGTATGATAAAATTAATGTTACCGAAAATAGATGACCGAAAAAGTTTTGGCTCTCGGGTTACATCATTGCAGTAAGGCTTCACTCTCTTATTATATATGTTTGTCTTGCCGTGGTGGTCTGGTGGTAAGCCGTAGGGAGGATGAGAAGCTTCCAGCATGTGGTTGGTTCTCGTCACCCTGGTGAATATATGAAAAGGAGGATGGGTTGGCTGCCTCCCAGCGATGACATACTTCCCACAGGAAAGGGTTGTACAGTGGCCGGTGATGGTTATTAGGACTCAACCACAGTTTCCGCCATCGTGACTGTTGCGACGATCTAGTCATTAAAGTTTTGAGTATGCCTTCGGGAGGGTCGGAGAGTTATTCTATGATTACTTTATATGGTTGTTTATTCAATCAAATGTTGAAAGTGGAAGTAAGAAAATATCAAATTTACTTCCTTTTGTCACGTAGGCATTTTTCATTTCTTATTTAAAATAGACAAATATTTCAAGATATTTTCTAATTCAGAAATAAAAACACATTATATAAGGATTTTCTTCCAAGATAAAGAAGGTAGAATTATAATTAATTTGCAGTACGATAAAGTATTCATTATAAATTTAATATATGCTACTTTGAAACCAAAGTCAGATTAAAATCTTTAGGAGCCTTAGTCAATGTTAGGCTCAGATTCCTTTTCACGTTTCCTCAGTTTCTTACTCATTTTTAAAATAATAATTTTTATTGGCTCTCACTGGAAGCAGTGTCTAAGCAACACATATTACAATAAATTGAAATAGCAAAATAATTAATTGAGGATTACTTCCAGGTATTAGTACTTCACAAATGAAAACTTAAATAAAAAAATTCATAATTTAATTTAATTTTTAAAACAATTTTGTAAAAAAATACTATCGCTTTTTAAGGCATTCTAAGTCTTTAAATACTAAGCTTACGAAGCAATAATTGTTCAGTCTGTCAGTCAACATTAAAAGAACTCTAATTTGAATGCGATCTTAAAATATTGTTCTAAAATGTAAACAATTTTTTATTTTAATTTAAATATGCTTAGATATGTGACAATAATTAATAAATTAAAGTATAAAATTAAAATACCTGAAAATATATCAAAACATCTGGGGCCCTCCAAAATTATTTGATCCTAGGCAATTATCTACATAATCTATTTGATTATCCTGCCCTGTCTGAGATTGGCGATCATGATTCGATAAAGTAGAAAAATGAAATGGAAACTTCTACTTCATTAAGAAGAAGAAAATTCAAGATGACAAAGAGATTGATGCACCTTTTTATTTTTACTTACTGCAGTTAAGTAAATGCAGTAAAAAATAGAAACTTTTAAAAAAGGTAAGAACCTTATTGAATTATTCCTCCAATTAATCTTGGGAAAATATTCATTCAGTTTTTTTTTATTTTATCCCCGTTACAAAATTGGTCAATTGGCAGATTTTTTGTTTGATAGTTATTGAATCTTTTTAATAAAAGCTGCATATCGGTATTTCTAAAAAAATCTTTATATTTGTATTTCCTAAATAAAAACACTTGAAAGCATAAACAGAGGTTAACTTATATCCCTCTCTCTAATCGTTTAAAACAGTGAAAATAGGGACAATATAAAAAATAAATTAACATGTCCGTTTTATCTCTTGTAAGGCAGTTTCAAAAATATTGAACATATTTTTTCAGTTATAAGAGATCCTTAATAAAGGATTGAAGGAATAAATATCTCACATCAAGTTTCTCACACGCAAAAACAAAACAATTTCTTTGAAGTGTGTTCCATATAAAAAAATAGTGTCATAAAATTACATGCCTTTGAGGGTTCTCAATATCCAGTAAAAAAAATTCTTCACTTCAAAGACATTTTATATAAAAAATTGAACGTCTGCTGTGCAGGTTAAATGCAGCCGAAAGTAGAATCTAAAGCTCTTTCAGCTGTTTAGATCCCACTGGCGTGGTGTGGAAGTCTGGAAAAGGGGTACCAGATCTGATGCCAGCCTCATCATCTGAATGTGGCTCTAAATTTTAGGGTCCATCCCAAAGCCCTAGTGTTGCTTTAAAACAGGACGTTAATATAACTAAACTAAACCAAAACCAAGCTGAGTGGAATCCATTATAGTTGATTCATTATATTCATAACTTTACTGGATACAAAATATAAAAAATGAAACTCAAAATTTGCACTGTAATGCCTTTTATAATGAAATACCTATACCAATACAAATTAACAATTGAATTTTTCAACAATACACAAAAACGTACACATAAGAAAAATATTCTCATACATAACTAAGAATCCTAAAATATTTTCCTAAAAAGTAATCATGTGAAAAATATTGCTTTTTAAGGAAATCGAATATGCAAATTGCTTTTAAACTTCATCTAAACACTGTAATAAGCGTAATTAATTTTACTTTAAGTATACATATTCACTGATTTTTTTTAATATTTTGATATCTGATGAAAGAATTAATAGAATGCTTTTAAAGCGAGGTGATTTTCAAAAAAAATATTTCCAGAATTCTCAAATCTATCAGCGGGCTTGTAAAGTGCCATAATTTAAAATAACAAGATTTCTCAGTAGTTTTCTCTTTGGACATTTTACATCCAGGCCGGAGTAACTATATAATTACTATACGGGTACAGTGAAGGCATTAAAAAGAAACTTTATAAAATAGCAAACTAAAATTCAAATTTCATTGTATATAAATTTTTAATTGAAATTACTCAGACTCTTCAAATGTAAACGTTTATTTAAGATAATATGATAATGAAATAGAAATTTTAATTCTAATTAATAATAAATTTAATTATCACTCAGTTTTCCCACAAACATTAAATAGATGCTTAGGAGCAGCTTGGCCTTGGTGGTAAGGCTTAATAACCGAATGATTTTAGGCTCGACCTGGAACCCCCGTAGAACTGTCGTTCACATAGGCTTGGGGCACGTTCAGAGCTAAACGGGCTGCTGCTTGTGTGATGCATAAGTTTGGAGAGGGTTATACCAGCTCAGGTGTTATCCTTGTCATCTGAACAAAATTACTTGTCCGTACCCAAATTGCCCTAGTGTTGCTTTTATACGGGACGTTAACATGACTAAACTAAAATATAACCATAATTAAAACTAAATAAATACATGTATATAAACGTTTTATTTTAATTTATTAGAAGAAAAATTCTATTCAAAAATTATTCTAGTAAAAGCATTAAAATAAAACTCTACCTCAGTAGTTTTCAGCTTGATGTTTATCATTATTCAGCATCTGTTAACGTAATTTTATTTTCCTCTACTGCTTCCAAATCTACCTCATCAAAAAAAAAAAAAAAGTAGAATTTCTATTGGAGCAATATCAGCAACTGAGACGCTTAAACTTTGTTAACATTAGAATTTTCACTTTGCATATAGTTTACAATCTTTTTGTCATCGTCCAAAAATAAACAGCTTAAGGGCCCAATTTTGGTCATTACCTGGCATTTTTCTTTGATTGGGAAACTCAAGGAATCTTTTAAGAATATTTTCAACTATTACGCCTACCGCTTATTGGTACACCTTTTCTTAGAAAAAAGACGTACAGTTTGCTCTGATCAATTTTTAGAAGCGATTCTCAGTATTTCTTTCAATAAACTAATCTTCTGCAGTTCAAATTCTTTTTCTATTAACTCTCTATTTGTAGGCAATATTTGATCTTCTAATCCTTCTTTTTTTCCTTCTTTCTTCTGATTCTCTAACTCACGCTAGTCTTTGATCCTCGACTATCTTTCTATACTAATCTCACCTCTTAAAATCTCTTTCTCTCAATAATCTCCGAACTTTCCTCGTTTCTTTTTTTCTTTTCTGTCTTCTATTGTTGTCCCAAGATATTTTTGACGACCTTCTTTGCTTTTTTCACCATTCGAAATATGATGCGTCTGTTGACATCTTAAGTCTTTTCTTTAAAAATATAAAAATAAAAATCATAATTCCATTTTAAAATGTTACTTGTAAGGATTTATTGTATTATTATAATAAATCCAAAATCTTTCCAGATTTTCAACAATTTTCGAGATCGCACATTTAATATTGTACTGTTCGTGTAACTCATAGATGTACCATAGATATATAGATATACAGTTCATGCTACTCCTCGACTCTGGTTTTATGAGTTTAGTTATTGTTGTTGTTTCTTATGGCACTTGCCTATGGACAAGCTCGCTGCTGGACCCAGCAGCAGATTTAAGCCGAGTGAAGCGTCTCTTGTTTCAAGTAGCGCCAACTAGGGCCAAGAGTACGACTTTTGCTACACACTCATCTCATTCGCTTGCACAACCCCTTTTTACAGGGGGGCACATTCACACATCTCACAGATAGTACACAGAATAACAACCATGCCCGAACCAGGACCTCCTGAACACGAGGCAGACGCGCTACCCCTGTGCCAGCAAGCCGGCGAGTTTAGTTATAGTTAGATTTATTAAATTATTATAATAAAACTAAAATATTTCCAGATTTTCAACACCTTTCGAGATTGCATATTTAATATTGTACAGTTCGTTTAACTCATAGATGTACATTGGTCTATACATAGTTGTATAGATATACAGTTCATGTTACTCATCGACTCCGGTTTTATGAGTTTAGTTATAGTTAGATTTATTAGATTATTATAATAAAACTAAAATCTTTCCAGATTTTCAACAACTTTCGAGATTGCACATTTAATATTGTACAGAGTGTAACTCATAGCTAGTGACTCATACATTGAACTATACATAGTTGTATAGATATACAGTTCATGTTACTCATCGTCTCTAGTTATAGTTAGATTTATTTCATTATTATAATAAAGCTAAAATCTTTCTAGATTTTCAACAACTTTCGAGATCGTGTACAGTTCGTGTAACTCATAGATGTACATAAATGTATATATGTACAGTTCGTGTAACTCATCGACTTTGGTTTTATGAGTATAGCTATGTTAATTTCCCGTTTTAAAGCAACACTAGCGCTATTTTGGAACGAACCTAGTAATTCTGGATGGCTTTCAGATGAGGAGGATGATATTTAATCTGGCGTCCAGTCTCCAAATTTCCACACCATCAATGGACGTTTGGCCTCGACGGATTTTAGAGAGCACCATACCCCCTAACACGACAGCTTTTCGGTGGAATCGGACCTCGTAACCTTCAGATCCAAAGCCGAGATCTTTCCACCAGGCCACAAAAACCAGTTCTAAATTGGTGAAAACAACAGAATATCAATTTTAATGGAAACTTATTCAGAAAATATAAATACAAAAAGCAATATTATCAAAGGAATCTAGCTGCAGAGTGATAATCAAGATAATGAGAAATACAATGTATAATAGATTACGCCAGACAATTATTTGCGAAATAATTGCCCCAGCAATTATTTACGAAAAAAAATCACTCACATTGTTTAATCAATTAAAAAATATACAAATGGCTTGTGCAATATGTCACATCAGAATAATTTACAATTTTCGATAAATTATTTAATATATCACATCTGAATAATTTACAATTTTCGATAAATTATTTAATATATCACATCTGAATAATTTACTATTGTCGATAAACTGTTTAATATATCACATCTGAATAATTTACAATTGTCGATAAATCATTTAATAAATCTGCTTAAGTTGTATGTAAGAGCAAAATTGTGTTTCAAAAAAAGACTGACAATATAAATAAAACAGTTAAAATCACTTTTCCCCCCAAACATTTCTTACATTATAGTTTGATTTGATATGTACTCTTCAGATGATTCAGTATCAGATTTCTTACATTTTTTTTTCAATTTCTAAAGCAAATAAAAACAAACGCAGCAAATTTTTGAAATAAACTGAAATCAAATTTTTCTCAAAATAATTATGAAAAAGAGAAATCAGATAAATAATAAATTACCCCCAAGATTATAGAAAAATAAAATTATTTACATTCTTTAATTGGTTAAAAAATATACAGAGTGTGTTATATGTCACGTGAGAAATTTTGACAATTGTTGATAAACTATTAAATATACACGATTACGTTGTTAGAAAGCGCCAAATTCTATGTTTAAAAAATGCCTGACAATCTAGATAAAACTGTTGAAATCATTTTTTTCTCAAACTTTTCTTATATTACTGTTTCATTTGAGATACACTCGTAAGATGATTCAGTATCAGATTTCTCTCATTTTTATTTGCTGTTTTCAGTTTTTGAAACAAATAAAAACAAACACGGCAAATTCTTGGAATATACTGAAATTAATTTTTTCTCCTAAAAAATAGAAATTTTTTCTTGAAAAGAGAAAAATTCTGTTTTAAAAGAAAAAATTTTAATGAGGCATTCAGATATAAAATCGAAATAAAGAAATAGATACTCGGAAACAAGATATTTTGATGAAAAAGAACACTTTTGAAAAATTTTATCTGAAAAGGCATTCAGTGATAAGCGATGGGGGAAAAATTAATTGAGTCTATTGATAGCGAGGAAAATAAAATTTCTCTTGCCACTCTAAAATCGTTTCGGAAAAAAAGATAATATTTCTACATTAATAAGGTAGAGTTGTATTTTAAAAAGAACTGACTGCTTATGACTTGCCGAATGGAAGGTAGACTCAATCACGCAGTAAATGACTTCAGAATTTTTCATATTTGTGCAATAAGGAAGAAATCAGCAAAACTTTTAATAGATTTTGCAATAAGCGAAATACATTTTTTTCCTTTTTACAGTAATATTTTCACCACGATATTGTAAAATAAATTTTCAATTAAAACGTAAGCCCTTACATCGTATGATTTCCTTAATGAAATTATTAATTGCTTCAAATTATTAAAATTAATCATTTGATAGTACAAATTTAAATTATTATCTTGCAATCATATATATACTACTATTATAAATGTGAAAATTTATATGGATAATGTTAGTCCTTGACGCCAAAACGGCTGAACGAAAATGGATGAAATTTATGACAGAAATATATTATAGTCTTGAATAGGCCATAGGCTACTATTTATTCCGGTTAATTGAGTAGTTACTTTTTTATTAATTAAAAACTAACTTTCCAGCCAAAAATCTTCACTTCCCTTCCACCAAATGAGTAAGACCGGTTTGTTTCTACGCTATGAGGTTGAACTTAACATGCTTCGACCGATTATTTCATAAGATTCTCTTTATTTTCTTAGCATTTGATGCATTTAAAATTAAACATTGTTAATTATCGTTTTTTCGGATTCATTTTGTACTTTCGAATTAAAATAAAACAAAGGAAGGAATCAAAAATTTCTTATCTGTATTACATTACCACAACTGGCGTAGAAAATTCACGTATCTAAATTACCCCGATTGAGGCTTAAAATTTATGCAAGTGTAGTATGTTGTAATAGTTGTTAACTGTGTTTTCATTTTAATTAGAAGTTTATAGATTACGTGTATAATACTGTTGTAGCTATCTCGATCTCGGTCGTTAAATAAAATAGACTTGACTTGATTTTAACGAAATACGGATTTCATTTGCTGTTTTGCTTTATTTTGGGTACACTCTGTAAATAAAGGGTTTTTAGGTTAGTTGTGTGCTTTCCCATGCGTACGAAGTCTCTGGTAACAAATAGCAAGTAATAATATACGTATATATGTGATTAATATAACACGTATATTGTGAGTATAATATACGTATAATGGAAATAATAATATATATAATGGGAAATATATAATGGAAAAAACCCTTAAAACTTTTATAAAGAAAATTGAATCATCAATATTATCAAAGAAGGGAAAACGTTACATAAGAAGCGAGTTTTTTCTCAAACTTTTATTTAATTTGGCCTTTTTCATACTTGTAAAGTACTCCCCAGAAGAACAAAGAGAATCGGCATCTTTGAAATCCATGTAAGTAAGGGTAAAATAGAAGGTAAATCTCTTGCATTCTTTTCATACTCTACTCTTATTCAATACAATTTTTATTCGGAAGCTGTACTACAATTAAGTTTCTTTGAATGTAATGATAATTTTCGAAAAGGATTAATGAACATTTGTTTAAAAGGCTTAACTTTTAATTATTAGGAAGAAATTTAAGGTTTAAACTCAAGGAATGTAAATAATAAGAAATAACCTATTTTTACCTATGGGTGAAATTTAAAATTTTGGATTGTTTTCTATATTACCATGCATTATGGATGCTATTTTTTCAAGAATATTATGAGAAATCTGTTACTGAATTCAGTCTTCAATAACTAACAAAAGAAGGTAATTTGAATTTCAGATTCATGCAACTAACATTCTATAATGGGTTAGTTAACTTGGTTAGTTTAGTTATTCACAGAAGAGCCAGAAAAATTAGATTAGCAGGTCATATGCAAATAATGGAGGTTGTTCAACCAATCAACGTAAAGCAATGTGAGCTGCATTGCTTTTATAAGGCAACAGGTGTCTGAGTAGGCTGTTAAATCGATTATTGCTATAATAATGGCAGGTTATCAAGATGTAAGCTATTTTCAATGGGGACTAATCGTCGGAGGATGTGAAATGGGGCTCAGCATTTCCAAAGTAGTGATGAATTTTGGATTTTCATGCTCGGCTGTTTCAAGGGTGTATCGCGAATATTAGGTTTCGAGTAAAACAAAATCTTTGGAAGCGGTGCGATCCGGAAAAGGACCTTGGCAAAACATGATCATCGACGGATGAAAAGAATCTTTATGGGATAGAAACGTTCTACATATCCTCAAATAGAAGTGAATTTGATAACTTCTTTATCAAAAAATGATTCAAAAAGGGTGTATTACACTGGTTAAAGCTTTATTAAGGTTTTCAATTTCTGTTAAATAAGATGCTACATTTAGAGGTATTTTTACACGTTGTGAAAAGCTTCCTTGGGAGGGTCACACTTTTTGCGATATGGCATTTCTCCCAAAAAGTGAAAATCACAATTTCTAGTTTATTCTTTTAGAATTTGAATCCTTTTAATTTGATGCTACTTCAAAATTACTCTGATGTATTTTTTAAAAATATTTGTTCGGTTCTTGTTGCTCTCTTTCCTAACATTTCTATAACATAAATGTTCATACAATAAAATAAAAGATTAAAAGAAAATATGTCAGAACATAATTTTTTGAGCAGCCAAGAACCACGGGCTCATTCAAGTTAAATTATATTTTTATTCATTTTAATTGTTTCATTAAATGAGTCACTTTAGTATTGCAAACGATCAAAAAAATTGTATCGCATTTATTATTTTTAAAAATATCACATTTCCTATTTATTTCATTTCATATAATCACGTGCTCAAAATTACGACGTTTCTACTTCACAATTAAAACATTCACAGTAGATTTAGGTTTCTGTAGAGTATTCGCAATCTCACGAACTGATTTCCCGCAAAGGTGGCATCCACTATACTGCCACGATCAAATTCACTAAGCTCCTTTAACTTACTCATTGCCACACAAACGCATAAATACAGCCTGGCAAACCCTTGCTAATGCTTTTATTGCTTTTGATAAGACAATCAAATTGCATGACCAGCCATATCCCCTTATTTAACGGCTGTTTGGATACTTATGGCCAGAAAATGTAAAATATACATTGTTTGATTAAAAATATCCAGATATTTTCGAGTTTACACACTTTTTTAAATGTCCTTGGAAAAGCTTAAAATATTGTCTTGGAATTTTAAACCTGTTACCTAGATCCATTAAATTATATTTTACAATCAAGATTTGATCACCGAGGTATTTGGAGCATCAATCAGAAATTGAGGGAAAAGGAAAAATTTAAGCTCACTCCATTTTATTTAAATCGGAAAATTATTCGTTACTAATAGAAAATTATTTTCTACTTATAAAAAATTATTTTTTTACTAATAGAAAATTATTTGTTACTTATGGAAAATTAGTTAGTATTTATTTTGGTTCATGTGAAAATGCATTTTCCTATGATAGTGGTAAATCATGGTAGATATAAAGGTTTTTTTTTAATAAAAAAAGTCATATTTTAATGTGTTTTGCTTATAACATGAATGAAATCCATGAACATTTTCACACCTCTTTTCTATAACTAAATTTTATTATTAATAAAAACCTTTTTTATATAGCTAAATTTTATTATTAAGGATAATAATTAAAATTAATATTCGATATTTTAATTTATGTTGAAATCATATGGGATTTTAATAGAGTTTTGATTATGAATAACATAATAAATATAATTTATTTTTTTCCTAAATATGAATTTATATCAACCTTTTCCATATCAGAGGAATAATAATGCACTTTTGGTGTATATTAATTTTTTCACGAAATTAGCTAAAATACCGAAAATTATTAAATGCGAAATAAAACAAAATTTGCTTTAGAAATATTTATCTTATTTCAAATAAAAATTTTAAGATTAATTAAAATTTAAAAATTCTATTTTAATCAAAGTTTGATAAGAAAAAGGAAAAAAAGGAGCACTTAGAAAATAAAATGTAAAACATAAAATGAAATCCTCAAACTCGATCTTAGAATTTCAGATTTTTTTTCCATTATAAGCTTTAAACAACATAATAAACTGAAAAACAGCAATCGTAATACAAAATAAGTTGTCAAAATAATTTCTAGAAATCATCGACAGAAAGATTAATTCCGAAATTGAAAAGGAATGCCGTTCTGTTTGTTCTTTTGATGACTGTTGACTCTGGCATCTTAAGTAAAATATCTGATGCTTTGTCGCTCACATCTGCAAACACAAAGGAACCATTTTTTTCAAAAAATGAGAGATAAAATAATCTCCATCGTATTTGGAAATTATTTTTCCAAATAACTTTTTAAGGATCTTCTTTTATTCCTTTTTTATAAGAAGAAAGTCGCCATCTGTGATTGTCGGCTTTATCCCAAGGAGATAGTGAAATTCCATTAGAAGAATCTCCATCACTGGAATGAGCAAATTCTAAGAAATAAAATGACGAATTTTTAGTCTTAAACTCACTCAAGCTTGTTGCATCTGTTTGTTTGCGAAACTCTGTTTGTTGTTGTAATCATTATTGGTTTGTTTAAGAGACTGTTCTAACACAAAATGTTTTAACCCTTTTTTTTCCTTTGTGATTTTTTGTTCTCTTATGAATTTACTACTTTTCACCCACTCCATTTTTATTTTCTTTTTATGTGGAATTTAAGTAAAGTTCTTAAGAATTCGGGTTTAAAGTTAAATCTTTTTATTAAAGCTTTTAAAAGGTTTTTGTTTGTTTTAAAGAGAAGAAGTGTCCGGTATTACACTTTTTGATCTGTATGGATTAGGACAAATCTCACTATCGCAAGTTGAAAGTTTTCGCAATGGTATTTCCTATTTCTCAGAAGCTTTTAGCAGTTAAAACAGATGCTTATTGACATGGCAACTAAAAATCTGTAGGCGAGAAAGGTAATATGTATAAAGAGCATAATCCCTTTTCCGAAAATTCGCTAATCATATCTTAGGCTCCTATCAATACTAGTGGCTGTGGAATGGTGGTTGGAGGAGTTAAGTGGCGGAGGAGAGATTGGCTATACACAAGGACTTATATTTTTCCCATAGAAAGTTCCAAAAGAAGAAATTTAAAAGAGAATTTAATCTACTTTAAAGTTGAATTTATTCGCTTTTCTTTTCATAGACATATTCTCAGAAATTCCCAAATTTGCTAAATTCTTAAGTAATGTAAATCTAATTAAGTAAGCAAATTAAATACTGTTTTCGTTAATGATCTTATCATTTTTTTATGATTTCTTACCATTATAACCCGAAAGAAGAAGAAAATTCTGTTCGATATATAGAAATAATGGGCTGCATCACTGTGACCATGCATCAATCAATCCCAACTTCCCGTATATAAATCATACAAAACTTACATAATAGGCACTATGCTTTAACTACAATATATTAAAATGCTTTGTAATAAAAAATAATGAATGTATTGTAAATGTAAATATTTTTGAATGTATAAAGAAATGTAAATATTTTTCGTAAATAATTTTTAATTGTGAAAGTGCGATAAATAGCATAATTTCAATTGAAAATTGATAATTGCATAATTGAAAAATTGCATTCAGAATTTCAAAGTTAGATATTTCGAGCAAAATGTTTAAAAATTCCGTTTGAATACAGTTAGTATTCAAAAACATATTGTACTTGTAGTGAGCTGAGTTTCACTTGTTCTTATAGAAAAGCTAAATGGTGACAGATATTTCACAAATTGACTTTTTAACTTGAATTATCAAGTAGTTGAATTGAATCGTAAAAAAAAAAGACATAAATATTTGAGCAAAAGGAAGATAAATCAAACTTATATTGTTTCGTTGATTGAATGAGAACTGTGCTCAATTTTAATGAAATATTAGTGAATTTAATGCATATACAATATTTTTGGCATACCCAGTTTAAAATTATTTATCATAAATACTCATATTTACTTGGATATTAAGTGTATATTCTTATTCCGATTTATTTATTTTTTTGTAATATAGTGATAGCACATTCCTATATATTCTGTATGATTCTTATGATTGGTCAAAAAATATATGTTAAAACTAATGAAAAAAAATGTTTTATATGCACATTAAAAAAAGAAAAATGCATATAAAACTTTGGGATATCTTAATAAATCTTTTAAATGTTTCCAAATCTGCAAGCTATTTTTACGAAATGTATGGAAGTATTGCAAACAATTAACAAAACCATTGGTGAAAATAACAAATCATTATCGACTTTCCATGGAAAGTTTTGAACCGAAATCTGTTTTTGCTCATCAACTTTTGATCGGTACAACGTCGGCTTCTGAGCATCCTTTGCATGTGTAATACTCAAGGGCAACTCATTCACCCATTTTGGTACAAGAAAGAAGCGACGAGCTACGCCAGTCCTCGGCGCGACACTAGAGCAGTAAGGGTGTCAGAAATATTTTTCCCTGTGATTTTATACCATGAGATTTTGATAGGGATTTCTTTACACGTGTCGGTTTAGGGAAGGAGAATCTAGGTATCTTTTTAAAAGAATCTGTGCTAGATAGTTTTTTATTCCTTTCCGTGGTGTCAGAGAATTGTAAATTTAAACATTTTTACTGAACTTCTGTTGCATTAATTAATCAAAAAAGTGGAATTGGATCAGGAAATAAGATAATATTCTACAATGCAGTTAAAATTGGCTAAATTAAGATAAAACTTTGTAAATTAATTAGGATTGAATTTTTTAAATATCATGACAGAATTAGATAATTCCATAAAACAGAAATTTATATAGGTTCCTCCTGTGATATTATGTCCGTCGTTGCTTCCAGCGATGCCTATGAACGTTTTCTTCGATGATGTGCATGTTCAAAACTTGTTCTTCGAATAAACGTTTCTTGCATCTCCTCTTTTGAATTGTCATTGATCTTTTACAATGCTCTTTTTTGGAAATATTTTATGCCGTTAATTTTTGCCATACGTGTATCTAAAGCTGTTTATGATTTTTCAATGAGCTGATCAATTTGCACAGAAAAGCAGTTGATGTTGCTATTTGAATATTTTGATATGTTTTCCTTGTAACCGCAATTGTGATAGCTCCATTATTGTAAATCCTCACAATATCGAACGCATACATTCAAATAATAATGTCTGAAATTTTTTTTGGATTGGATAAGTGAATAGGTCACTAAGGACTCATATATATCTTTGTTTTTTTTGTGACTACCTTAAGCATGTATGAAATAACTTCATCTTGACCACATTCATAAAATTATTTTATTGATAGCTTCATTCAAACTTTAAAAAAACTTTTTTATTTCTGCGTTGCATGGGGATCCCACTCCTCTCAAATAACAATAACCATAATTTTAATTCTCGTAAACTGCTGCCCAAGTAATTATCAGTTATCAATTATTTCAGTCACTCTAAAAAACTGGAAATTCCCTTTCTGGGTTATTAATTAAGATTGGCTCAATTACATCGTTCATGAGCAATGTTATTTGTCTTCCCTTCAGATTCATTGCCAACTTTTAATGTCTTAAAGAAAAATATTTTCTTTATTCGGATTGTAATAACGACGTAACTCTCGGATTCTAATAACGGCAAATGTAATTCTCGTAAACTGCTGTCCAAGCAATTGTTTAATTTCACTCCCTCTTGAAAACAGGAAATTTCCTTTCTGGGTCATTAACTAATATCATATCAATTGCATAATACATGAACATTGTTATTTGTCTTTCCTTCGGTTTCATTGTGAACTTCTAATGTCTTAAAGAACATTTTTTCAACTTAACCTGATTATAATGATGGTATAACTCTCGGATTCTAATAACGATAACTTTCATTCTCGTAAACTACTGCCCATGTAATTATTTAATTTCATTCACTCTTAAAAACAGGAAATTTCCTATCTGGATTATTATCTAAGATCGGCTCAATTACATCATACATGAGCAATGTTATTTGTCTTCCCTTCAGGTTCATTGTGAACTTCTAATGTCTTAAATCCTTTTTTTTTGTTAATCGTATTGTAATAACGGTGTAACTCTCAGATATTATTAACTGCAACTTTAATTCTCGTAAACTGCTGCCCAAACAATTATTTAATTTCAGTCACTCATTAAAACAAGAAATTAACTTTCTGGTCATTAACTATTATCAAATCAATTGCATCATACATGAGCACTGTTATTTGTCTTCCCTTTGTTTTAATTGTAAACTTCTAATGACTTAAAGAACATTTTTTCCCTTAATATGATTATAATGATGGTATAACTATCGGATTCTAATAACGACAAACTTTAATTAACTTTAAGTCTCGTAAACTGCTGCCCAAGTAATTATTTATTTTTAGTCACTGTTAAAAACAGGAAATTCCCTTTCTGGCTTATTAACTGAGATTGGCTCAGTTACATCATACATGAGTAATGATGTTATTTGCCTTCCCTTCAGATTCATTACCAACTTCTAATGTCTTAAAGAATATTTTTTTTCCTTGATCGGATTGTAATAAGGGTGTAACTCTCGGATTCTAATACGGCAACTTTAATTCTCTTAAACTGCTGCCCAAGCAATTATTTAGTTTCCATCACTCTTGAAAACAGGAAATTTCCTATCTGGATTATTATCTAAGATCGGCTCAATTACATCATACATGAGCAATGTTATTTGTCTTCCCTTCAGGTTCATTGTGAACTTCTAATGTCTTAAAGAACATTTTTTTCCTTGATCGGATTGTAATAATGGTGTAATTCTTGGATTCCAATAACGGCAACTGTAATTCTCGTAAACTGCTGCCCCAGCAATTATTAAATTTCGATCACTCTAGAAAACAGGAAATTCCTTTTCTGGACTATTAACATAGATCGGCTCAATTGCATCATACATGAGCATTGTTATTTGTCTTCCCTTCAGTTTCATAGAGAATATCTAATGTCTTAAAAAACGATTTTTTTTCCTTCCATTTTGTATTATTTAGTATTTAGTATTTTTTGTATTATTTTGTATTTTAGTATTTTGTATTATTTTTTCCTTCCATTGTGTATTATTTAGACCTGGCGATAGGATGCTATAAGTTTCAATCGTATACGAAGAGAATACATTCTCTCAATTATCTGCGAAATATCTCTATCAATCATCTTTTCAAAACTGATGGGAGAAAAATCCCCTTTAAGTGGCTGCTGTCTGAAAAATACCAAAGCTTACTATCTTAATTTATAAAAATTCCTCTTTTAATAAAGTGTGCCAATTTTTCTAAAGATGAGCCTAACAAAAGAAGGACGGTGGAGCTCTTCTTGACCATAAACAGGGCATCTTTTCTATTATTTAAGGTTTTTCATTCTCAGAAAATAATGCGAATAAAGGATCTAGATAACTCAATACTTTCTTACCTTATCTTGTTTTAATTATTGATTGCTCTGACTACAATATAGAGTATAAGGATTTCTAAATATATTATAAAGTAAAAAGAACTCTACACATTTTTAAAGTCTAAATTTATAGCTTGCACAAAATATTCAAATGTAGAAATAAAAACAAAACCAAATATTTCAAAATGTGGAAAAAAAATTTAAATTGTAAAAGCAATATCTTCATAGAAATTTTCAGTTGTTGGCTACTGAAATTGAAAATCATACATTTTGGTATATTTATGTATGTTTTAATACATAAATTTAGAGCGTAGTACAAGACAGGAAAATAGTACTAAGAAATTTTGACTCACATTTCATAGAAATTCGTTTTTAAATATTAAGTAGATAGGATTAACAAGCCTCTAAATTCTCCTTCATCTTGAGCAACATTCGTGAATAGAGTAGCTTATGTCCGTGGCTTCATGATGGGATGACTTCAACAAAAAGAGTTACATTTCTCTCTGTCTGTTCATCCAAATAAAATAAAATGTGTTTGATATTCTTATAATCATCTTTAATTTCATATCTTAATTGGCTTTTTAGATTGAAAGATTTCAAAGGTGTCTTATTTGATACATTTCGTAGAACAATGAACAAGTTTGGATTTTCATCAATATTTTTCCATTTTGAAAAATTATTAAGATTCTAATAAAAGTTTTTAGTTTAATAATATTAACACCCCATTCTAATGCAACCCTACGGTGATTTTAAGACGGACCTCGTAATTTTGAAGCTTGGTCAGATGACGAGGACGACACCTGAACTGGCACCCCCTCTCCACACCATATCAGTGGGAGGTCATTGACCTGACAAATGTAATGAGCAATTGACCTCTTTGCAAGACGGTTCTTAAGTGGAATCGGGTCGCTAACCTGAAACTCTGTGGCTCACGAGCCGAGACATTACCAGCAAGCCACTTCAGTCCTATTCAAATTAGAGGATATAAAAGATAAAAATAAACATATTTAAAAAGTTTCAGCTTGTTTGTTTCGATAGATTCCAAAATAGCATGAGCATAAATTTCGACAATTCTCAAATTATTCTGACCAATAATCTCCTTTTCTTTAATATCCTTTCTGTTTAAAAGGAACCTTAAAATAACTTCATAATTTGATGCAGTAAATTTTGTATATATGGCAAAAGGTGTACTTCTCCACAGATTTCCTTCTCCGAGCTCTTTGGCAATATCCTTCAAATATTGATCAAATAAGTCGCCAAAAAAACCCGCTAACAGACTGTTAGCTTTATAGGCTATTCCAGAGGTCACGGCAGATATCCATTGATCTTTTTTGGGTGGATACTAACAGTGAAACCGTAATCACAAAGAGCATGTGAAAAAATTTGGAATACCTTTCTCCGGACACTAATATCTCCCCACATTCCAAATCAAAGTCTATCACTGCTCTCCTCCTCACTGAACAAAAACAAACAAAACTACCGCATTTTTCCCCCTTCAGATATCCGCTTCCGATTTTTTTTCATTGGTGAACTCCAGTTCCCTATCACCCAATAGCTACTACACAATGTTTCCTCAGTGTTTTCCACTCGATGGTGGGAATATCTGCTCGGAATCCATCTTTATGGCTGATTCTTCTAGAACACCTCTTAATTATAATCAATTCATAGCTAACACTGGCTGAAGTCCACCTAGGTTCAACACCTAATGACAAGGGTTGCAGGCGATTAATCGTTTTGTAATGACTTGAAGAATATCTTTATAAGAGAAAAAAGCTTAGTATCTGGATGTCTTGGCATTCGTCTATCTTGAAAACATGCTGAATCTATTTGAAACGACGAGGCATACATTTATATCCTCTCACCTGGGTTTAACAATAATTCTAGTAATGAAAAAGGTCCAAGTCTGGTGATCAGTAGGTCATATGTGTGGGCAAACGGATGAAGCTACATCTGGCCAGAAGCAATGCCAATTACCATGTGAGGAAAAAGTGAAAACGTTGCAGTCCTTATAGCTGAGGTACTAACTATGAAATTTACTAATGATAAAATTCTCGAAAACAAATTTGAGTATGTATTGAATGAGTGAAAGTCTAAATCCGCACTGACGCTCTGGACCAATTCCTTTGATGAAGAGTTAATTATATTTAATAATATTAAAAAATAAATTATAAACAACAAACTAAATCTCATCCAAAACCGGAAGATCATGAGAAACCCAATAAACTGGTAAACAAACTAAAAAGAAACTTGAGATTGACATTTGTCTCCATTAAATAAACACTCACATTAAAATCCATATTTTTTTTAAAAAAATATTAATGCAATGATAACAAGAGTAGTGTATTTTCTTAAGAAATACTTTCTAAGGAATGTTTGCATAAAGTGAATCTCAAAAGGGCAAATGAGAACATCCATTTAAAGCAAGCTTTTACAAAACATGAATTTTCAAAATCTATCAAAAGTGCTACTTTTGACAAAAGAGAAGATGTTGTTTTGAGGCAGGAATCGAAAACACTAATAGCATCTTTCTGAAGAATGAATGAACTCTGGAAAGATGAGAAAGAAGGATTCAAATTTGATATAATTCCCCCACTTATTATTCCCATCAAAATACCATCCCACTATATCTTTCTAAAAAATATGATTCTCAAGTTTCTTACCATGGAAATGAAAGAGCGAGTCGGCTTCTACTCTCATTCTATTCTTATATTCCTTTTCTATCAAGTGAAAACATGTTGATGTTTTGGTTATGGGGTTTTGTGGTGTATTCAAAAAAACTTAGGCAAGAGATATTCGTTTTTCATTGGTAGGTAGCAAGTCACCTGATCCATGACATTTGAGGTTTGTTTTGCCAGTATCGTTTGAAATATTTAAATAAAGTTACTATCAATTGCTTTTTGTTTGTTGTTTCTTTGAAAGGACATCATCTTCCAATTTCTTTACGATTTCTTACTTTTAAATAATTAATCTCGCACTCAAAATATTATCGTTTTTTTAAAGTCTTTTTCAGTTTTAATTATCGCACTTTTGTAAAATTTGACTTATATTTAGTCTTTATTATAAGCCCATTCTTACTAATAGTATTTCTCAAAATACTGTAAATATTATAATATAATTTTAATATCAATCTGCATTACGTTCATTGGATTTTACCACATATACAATAGCTACCAGTAACAGTGAACTCTTCGTCGAAATTATTGGGGGGGGGGGGGTATCTTTAAATTAGCGAGCTCCAAAACCTTGTTTACCAGCTAGAAAAACTGAAAATGAAAATTTAAAATAAATATCCTTAGAGAGAGAGAGAGAGATAGAGGTCTGGTATTTTTTCAAACCGGTTTAAACTGGTTAATGGTTTAAACTAATTAAGACAAATAATCACTTACAAAATAATAATGTTCTCACATCCTAACTTGAAATTTGCGACCGTAAATTTCATTTATTTTTTTATACATCATTTTTTGTTTATTGTTTATTTTGTCTTTTATTGTACGTTTTATTTGCCGTTATTATAATTTGTTTATTTATTATTTTATTTTATTTATTGACTCTATCATTTTACGTTAGTTTATTATTTGACTTATTCACAAATTGAAGCTACTTTCTTTCTTATATATTTATACTTCTATGTCCACGAATGTGACAAATTTCCTATAAAATTTTATAGAAATTTAGAAAACAAATCATTTTAGTAACATTTTCTTGTCATATTTTATTAATTTATTCAATGATTTTAATGCTTGAACATTTGGCTGTCATTAAAAAGGTCTGTATTAAAATGTATCAGCTATAACATTTGTCAAATAAGAATTCGAGCAATGGAATATTTTTATTTTTCATATTTATTTATGATATTTAAGAAATTAAGAAAAGCAAAGAAACAAATACTTTTTATTCATCTTTTTAAACATAAATAATGCTTCTTTATAATAATTTGATTTCCTCTACTTAATGGCCAATATGTGAAACCAAATTAAAAATTTGAATTTCGTGATATTATTCTCTTTATATTATTTAAATTTAAAAAATATATATTGATATCTTGAGTAGAAAGCCTTCCAAAATACAATTCGAAAAACTTAAATAAGTTCATATTAAAAATGAATCATAAACTTTTAGAGCAGCTGAAAAATGATAATTTGACAACTGTTTTGAAAAACTCTTTCATCAATGAAATATAATTTTATTAATGAAATTTAATGTGCAAAAATACATTCAATTTTCTTCATATGGGAATAATTTGAATTTAATATATTTTGACCCTTCGAAGGAATAATCACATCAGTTAGTTCAAAGGGGTCAAGCTTCTAAATTGTGGATATAGGAAACCACGTCTAAAAGTTAGGTATGTTTAAATCTTTTTTCTCTGAGATTGTCGTTGTCACTAATAGCACTTGCCATGGACGAGTGCACTGAAAGCCGTCAGTGATTTTCAGCCGAATGAGCGCCACTTGTTTTGGAAGAGCCCCCAACTAGGGCCAAAAGTACGACTTAGCAACACACTTATTGCATTGGCTTCCACAGCCCATTCTTACAGGAGAGAGGCACAATTCCACTTCTCACAGATAGCACACAGAAGAACAACCATGTCCGAACCCGAGACTCGAACCCGGGGCCCCCAGAACACGAGGAAGCGCGCTACCTCTGTGCCAGAAAGCCGGCTTATCTTAGGTATTCCATCACATAAATTGATATCTTCTTTTATAAAATGCAAAAGCATGCAACTTCTTAGAGAAGCAGAAAACCTTTTTTTTACATTTAAAGGCAGCTTTCTTATAAACTAATTTATGCTTCGAATATTTGTTTATAATTTTAGGGCTATCGTCATAAAGAATACCTTCCATCCAAATAAATAAAATATAATGCTTTTACCAGCTGAAATTGTTCGTTAGTTCAATAAACTTAACATTTCATCGCTTTTTATGCAGATATTTCTGATATCGAAACGAATAAAGAAATGTTTTTGTTTTTTTGATTTTATTATTATTCATGATATCCAGAGTATGTATTTTCTATCCATAAACGGCAGAGGATAACGGTTTTCTTATTTTAATGTTTCTCTAATAAGTTTTTTTCTAAAATTTTAATCAAATCCAATCTTTTCGGGGTCGTACTATTTCTTTTATTCAACACCGAGCAGAAGTGCTTAGATAAAAGATATTTGCATTTTTGTCTTCTGTCGAATTACTTTCACTGAGAAATATTTGTTATCGATTTCCGAGGAAACTTAAAACACTTACGATCTTCCTTTGGAATATTCTTAATAAATATTTAACGGTCTATCCGTAATTAGCAGAAATAGGCTCAAAATATTATTAAAATAATAATTATAAGATTCAAAGATATTAAATCTTTTTAAATCATAAAAATCTTTCATGAAACTGTTTCTGAAATTTTAATTTATTAGCCATTGAAAAGAACTTTTTTATTGTTTACAAGATTTTTCCTGTAAGTGCTTTTAGAAGGATCTTACAAATTTTGTTCTAATAGCCGCAGTTAAACGAAAAGGAATTTTACCGCGACCATCATTTTCCCTCCATAAAAACAAGCATTAATATCTCATTTTAAGCTGGAAGTTTCTCTTCTCTAATTACTTCTATTTACATTTAGATTGTTTCCGCACTGAGAATTACTAACTAGACTACATTATGCAATTTAAATTAGCATTCTGGTGGATAATCGCTTCTTTCAAACAGCACCTAAGTTGTAATGCCCAACTATTTAATTTTTAAATAAAAACTCTCACTGTCATTTGAAATACAATTACCTGTTTTCTTAAATAAAAACCTCGCGAGTTGAAAACCGAAAGTAATGGGGTTTTTTATTTCAAATCCTCTGAAATCTTTTATTCACACAGCTATGCAGCCATGAAATGGCATTTTTTTTCACTGAATTACCAAAATGGAAATTTGAATGCAATTTTTTTTACAACCAACCGCAAAGCAGAAAATTGCCCGCAATTTCGGGCGAAATTGTAGTCAATTTACGATATTTCTATTGTTTTTGAAAGAATGTTTATATTTCTGAACAGCAGCGATTTCTTTAAATAGTCTTTAATTAACCTCCGACATTACAAAATAATGCTTCGAGAAGCTGTATAGTTTCAAAGCTCATGAACTATTAATAAAAATAATGAAAAGAAAGTCTGTTTAGAAAATAAATAGCCATAAATTTGTAAATCTTCGTCTTACAGTGGCAATTCTTTCCTAGTGCCCATTTTTTATAAAATGGGGTTAAAAATTCGTATAAAAGGAAATGCAAGATGAAAAAAAATGGAACATATGATTTCAAATTAAGAGCGTTATACAAAATAAGGACAATTGTGTTTCAATGAAGGAATTTAATTAATTTAAGCAACATAAAAATTTCAGGATTTACTTTAAAGAAAACTTTGCTGTAGATATTTATATGAATCGAAGTTCTTCACTTTTCTAGATACAGCTGTAAGTACACTGAAGTGCCAGAAAAACTGGTACACCAATCTAATATCGTGTACAGCCCCCACGAGTACGCAGGAGTTCCACAGCAATGCGTGGCATGGATTCAACTAATTTACGAAGATGTTCTGTAGACAGTTCAGACAATGATTCTTGCAGAACAGTCCTCAAATCCATGGGAGTTCGAGACGGTGGAGATCTCCTAAGGACATCACATTACAAAACTTTCCAGATATAGTCGATAATGCTCATGTCAGGAGAATTGGGTGGCCAAGAGGAGAAAGAAGTTCAGAAGAATGCTCCCGAAGACACTCGGTAGCTATTGTAGATCTGTGGGATGGCGTATTATTCTGTTGGAATTGTCTACATCCATCAGAATGCCCACAGGACATGAATGCATGTAAAGGGTAAAAAAGGATATTAAAGTACCGCTGACCTATCATGGTCGAGTCTACACACATCAACGGTCCCATTTCATGCTAACAGCAGAAGTCCTTTATCCACACAGTCTCCATCAATTCGAACAGTTCTTTGTAAGCATGAGGTATTAATGATTTCATTGTGTTTTCTTCACCGCCATATAAAGCCATCCACCCACTACACTCTGAAACGTGACTCCTTAGACTAGCCAACGTTTTTCCAATCATTAAGAGCCTAATGGCAGCGTTGATGAGTCAAGGCAAGGTGCAGAGCTTTGGGTCGCTGAGTCACCAATGGTACACCAAATGGTTTGCGGCTGCTAAAGCCTATATCAGTTAGATTACATTGCATAATGCGTATACTGACACTTATTGATGGGACTGTATTCAAAACCGCGGCAATTTGAAGAAATGTTGAACGTCTAACACGTGTGACTATTCTTTTCGGGAATCGATGATCCCGTTCTATCAAGGCCTTTTTCAAGTATCACCACTGTCGGAGATTTGAAGTTTTACCGGAAACCTGGTATTCGCGGTACACTCTAGAAATGGTCGGGCGCGAAAATCTAAATTTCATCTCTACTTCGGAAACGCTGTGTTCCCTCTCTCGTGCGCCGTTGATTAGTCACCGTTAAAAATAGCTTAGAAACCTGTCTTGATAACCTGTCATTATAACAACAATAATCGATGTAATAGCCTCCTCAGATACCTATTGTCTTATATATACTCTGTTAACCACACCGCGTTACGCTGATTGTTTGAACACCTCCACAATTTGCATAAGGCTTGCTATACCAGTTTTTCTGCATCTTCAGTGTATTACTGCTGATAATATATTAACCATCTCTGCATAATAAATATATTTATCTAATCATCATATGTCAGAAAAAAATTGACGTTTACAAATCATACAGTTTTTCTGTTATAGAAATCTTTCACCAACTATTCCATTGTACCGAAACATTTTCACAAAATATGATAATAGATATGAATCTAAAATTGAACCTAATAACATATTTTTTTTTTGAGATTAAACTCCTAACTAACTAAAAATATTTCCGTGTGAGAAAACTTATAAATGCCACGTTCATATAAATCAGCTTCAGTTTCAGTTTCCTAGTAGGTCAAATGAATTCATCTTTATCTTTTGATAATATTTTTAGTGATTTTAGAACTACAATTTCTCCATATATTTTGTACAATATCTCTTCTTATTTGCATGTGATGCATTTTTTGTGCTGACAAATGATTTCGTTTCACATATTTCTACTAGTAGTCAAGAAGACAGGGACTATGAAGTCTCTCAGACCCTTAGTATAAAATCTATTACTTTTTTGTTTGAAATTATGTGTCAATATTATCTTTGAAAGGTGGTCCCTAAGAAATTCTCCTTGGATACATACATACGTTTATCTATGTTATCATAAATAAATTTCTGTTTAAATCCTCTAATAAAATTTATTCGCCTTGAAACACATCTTTTCACTCTAAGTAGTAAATTCAATGGTGCCTCTATTCCATGACAGACTGCCCATTTCACTGTTTCCGAACATCTTTAAGTCGATTTCTATTAAGTCCTTCTCCTAATCCGGTAAAGACAATTTCAAATGGCATTATAAAGTCTTCAACACTTTGTAGACGCCGACACGATACTTCCAAGGGATTTAGCAAAGCAAGATATAAATTGAATCGAGGGTCTTGTTGTAGCGCGTGTAAATGTAGATCAATCGCTGCACTTTTTTACACATCTTTCAATCCTCAGTTGAATCTTCCGAATGTCAAATTAATGATTAAATTCATTAACTAATGTTCATGAACTCCAGTGGATTTTGCTTTAATTTAAGGTCATCTCTGAGTTCTTTCGATTTGCAAAAAAATCTTCCAATGTCCCTCATATTTAATTTATCCGTCAAATCTTAACTGAAAGTTATTTTCAAGTTTAATCACAAATTTATTATCTTAGTGCCCCAAGGAAACCTACATTCGAACTCATATGTAATCAATTTTATGCTAATTTTAAAGGACAAAAAGTGACACAAATTTACACCATTAAGTATATTTTATTTAACAAATAAAGGTTTCAAATGTTTAAACTATAGTTTTCAAATTTTATGTAGACACTTTTTACGAGAATTGATTTTTATTTCTTCTATTTTTTTCCTTATTTTGTCTGTATTCATGTGAAAAATTTTCAAAATTAAAGTTTTAATTTAAAGATGTCATAAAAAGAGAATTTCAGGTCAGACAAATGATATAAAAAACAGTTTTTTAAATCAATTCCTACTTAGGTAATCAGGAAAATTTTTATTTTAGACCATTTTTACTAAGAAATTACAATTATTGTTGTGTTCCGCATTACAACGGAAGTAGGGGTGCAGTGGTTTCTGAGAGTATGACCCCTGATCATATGAGGGCAAAAGTCTGACTTCTACCTCACATACGTCTCAAGCTCGTTTTACGGGGTGAACTTCATTCATGAATTTTCTTCATTCATCCACAGATCGTAATTTAGAATCTGAAACAGAGAACGATCACCTCTGACCCAGCACCCCCCCACAGTGGTATTACTCTCCACATGGAGACTTTGTGACCACAACAGATTTAAAGTTCATCACACACAGAGAATCTTCGGCTGGCAGGTTCGAGCTCACAGCCCAAGGGATGCGAATCCAGCGCCCTACCAACCAGGTTATCAAGGCCAAAAAATTACAGTTACTATAAATAATTGATCAAAAATTATACTAGCATTGAATTTTTAATGCCAATTGAGGATTCAAAGCCAATTTTGGCAATGCAAAATGCGTGAATTTTCCCCACTATTTGAGGTAACGCAATGCAGATTAGAAATATTTAATTTTCTTTATTATTTACTATTTTAATTCGAAGGTACTTCGAAATGAATCGGAAAAATGGATGAATTAAAAATGTTTCATTTTAAATGCATCAAACATTGTGAAAAATAATAGAATCGTTTCAAATAATCGGCCGAAAACAAGTCTAACCCCATCACTATGGGGGGAAAACAAACTGAATTCATCACTTATTTGGCAGCGGGGAAATGAAGATTTTCGTCTAAAAATTAATGAATTAATATTTGAAAAAACTGTATTAGCATCAGTTATCATCCACTACAAGTTTTAAAATTTTTATTTGGAACTTGACTGGATGAATAAAAAGTATTTTATAAACGATGTAAAATTTGAGCAAGATATAGCACAGTGTCACTTAATTTTGGACTTCGACTTCATGAGCACTCTAGTATTTAGGCAAATTCACAACTGCTTCTCAATAACTTACCACAAGCAATGCAACTTCACAAATTTATTAAAATTCACTGAATTCATTGTAGCCCTACCAACAAAATGTTTTAAGTGATGCAGTAAGTACAAATAGTTTTGAATATTGGTACTGAATCTCACAAAAATGCTTCTGTTAAGCATATTAAAAGCCTTCGATGCTAGAGGCAAAATTTGCACCATCATCTCAGATTTCGGCCTCCTTTTTTAGCTTTTCGTGAATAAGATCAGTGATATTCGATCTTCAAATTATATCTTACAGGCAAAATTAAAGAGCGTATTTTTCCCAACAAATAGAGGGTTTTATTTTTGTACTAATTTTAACAACTGCTGAGTAATTCATCTCAAAGTTTGTAAAGTGCCAAAATCCTTTTTAACATGGAGTTACTAAAACATGGAAGCATATTTCTCATGCATGCTGATCGTCAAATTTAATTAATTTAACAGTGAAATTCATTAAATTAAGTATTTAATCACTTTCTTGAGAAATTGATAGAGGTTTAGGGGATTGTAATTAAAAAATGTGAAAGAAGATATCAATTTAAAATTTTCCATTAAAAACAATAATATACAATGGTACTAAACTAAAAATGAATAAATATGAAATCTGTTACTTATTTTATTGAAATGCTTTCTGAAACAAATAAAACAAGACATAAGAAGCAAAATACTCGATTTGAAAATGGGGTGGGTAGATTGTCTATTATCAGGATGAAGTCATAAAATCAAATCTCAAAGTTTGTAATGCGCTGAAATCTTTTTTAACATGGAGTTATTAAAACATGGAAGAATTTTTCTCATACGTTCTGATAGTCAAGTTTAATTAGTTTAACAGTGAAATACATAATTTAAATTTTTTTATCACTTTATCGAGAAATTGATGGAGATTTAGGGGGTTGTAATTAAAAAATGTGAAAGAAGATATCAATTTAAAATTTTTCATTAAAAACAATAATATACAATGGCACAATACTAAAAATGAATAAATATGATATCAGTTTCTTAATTTATTGAAATTCTTCCTGAAATAAATAAGACAAGTCATAAGAAGCAAGATACACGATTTAAAAAGGGAGAGGGTAGATTGTCTATTATCAGGGTGAAGTCATAAAAATAGATGCGATTATCATTCCATTTCTTCTCAAGTATTAGTCCAATGATTTTGTCAGTCTCTAAGAAATTTCTGATTTTTGTAAACCCTCAAAATCAGGCGAAAGTTTTCTTCTCAATTATCGATCCAAAAATTTAATGAGTCGCCAAGGAATTTCTGATCTTTGTATACCCACAAAATCAGGCGAAAATATTCTTCTCAAGTATCAGTCCAATGATTTCATGATTTTCTAAGAAATTTCTGATTTTTGTAAACCCACAAAGTCTGGCAAAAATATTCTTCCGAAGTATCGTTGTACGTAGTTGTGCACTCTGAAATAATAAAATCGTGTAACGTCTTCGATTGAAGGCAAAGAAACCCATTAAGATATTATTTCCCTATCTGATATTAAGGAGGATGCAAATCTTTGGCCATTTAGAGGTGTCTTAGCTATTATTTTTTCTATTTAGAACCTAATAAATATCTAATCATACATGACCTTTCTGGTCATCATATATGACCAGAAAAAATTGTCTTGTATGCTTCAGTCATTTGTTCTAGCTTTGAAAATAAAATATTAAAAACTTTTGTACTATAAATTACATTGATATACCTTAGCTTAGGACTTTTGTTTGGATTTGTAAATGATAACTGGACTTGTAACTTAGGACCCTTTTAAAAACTTTAAAACTCTTAATTTTGTCCTTTATTTAAGTAGCTAGTGTGATATCCTATTCATAGAAAGTATGGAGGAATAAAATTATTATTCTCTTACTTTTCTTCACTTTCTCTGAAGAAAATATTTTTATTCCTGTCTTAACAATATCTGTTTCCCAGTATTGATATTTTTATCCTTTCTAGTCATTGTATGAGCAATAAAAGAAAATTAATATCTTTACTCATGATCATGACTAGTCATGAAATAATGTTTTTTTATGGCAATGGTATCAGTTCAACGTCATTGCCTCCATTACTATAACAAAATCGTAATTAACTCTTTTTTAAATGAAATGGGCTTTTCTTTACTATCTTAATTTTGTTATTAGAATTTGACAAAAAATACTCTTTCCATATACCACTACCACCATATTTTTCCTCAAATCTAATGTCAGCACCCCTTATCAATTCCACCCAGTTCCTCAAATTTAGGAATAGCGATCAAAAACAATTATACAATGGTTTCTGCCATAACATTTTTAATTGCTTTTTTGATACAATTAACAAAGACAGTATAGATTGTTCTATAAGTGTTGCTTCGTCCTAATCTCTTTATGGGGAAAAAACCATTATTTTGTAGTTGTGAAAATCGAAATTCATCTTAGTATTTAATGCAGTGATGATATCATATAATGCTGATTTATCAGTTCTTGCAGTTTTTCTCATTCCCAATTCATCAAAAATCCAATTAGCTAAGGAGAGTTACTTTCTCTTTGCATGCCAATTTAGCAACATTGAAGTTTTTTTAACGATTCTTTGTCTTCTTATTTGAGCAGCATTGGAATAATCTACAGAATTGTCTTTTACAATTTTGTAAGCAATGATATTAGTCTGAATTTACTGTAAATAAGGAATGATGCTGGTAAATGTTGCTTTAATCCAGGTAGAAACATTAATTTTCGAAAGTATCACTTTTGTAAGGAGAAAAACCAGTATTTGTACAAGTGGTTCATCATCAGCGGCAATTTTCAAAAAATAATTAGTGTGAAAGTTTTAGAAATTCTTTAGTCTATTCCATTTTGAATAAAAATTCTGCATTAAACAACAATTTCATTATGGGTTTTGTAGTATGTTGAATGGTGCCCTGTAGAGTCAATTAGTTTTAAATAGCGTTAGGCCTGAACTCACAGATGAATTAGCTTTTTCCGTATATGTAAATTTCTGTAGACCATTTACGAAGAAATAAAAGAGAAACTTCATTTAAGAGCAAAGAGATGAACTCGATCACAAATAGGCAAGTATTGTTAAAATATTGTATGTATGCAAACATTTATAAATGTTGAGTGAATTTATTTTGAACAATGATTTAAACTTTTCAATTAATGTAATCTTTGATCATTTTTAAAAAATTTAATGAAAATTATTTGCTTTATCATTTTCCCGATTCTGCAATTTTTATAATATTTTGTAATATGCAAAATAACCCTAAAAGTTACAGCAAAAGTCTTGCTCAAATATCTGTTAGAAATTTAGAAAAATAGTATAAGCCAAGAAATCAGCATATTTTACGAATAGAATTTTAAAAATAAAAGCAAATTAGACAAAAAAAATTTATAAATAAAAGAGTTGAACATAATTTAAGATTATGAATAATGAAAAAAAAGGGAAAAAAGATGCGAATCAGTATATTTTACAAATATAATTTTATAGATATAAGCAAATTGAACAAAAAAATGTATAAATAAAAGTGTTGAACATAATTTAAGAATATGAATAATGAAAAAAATGGGGGAAAAAGATGCGAATCAGTATATTTTATAAATATAATTTTATAGATATAAGCAAATTGAACAAAAAAATGTATAAATAAAAGTGTTGAACATAATTTAAGAATATGAATAATGAAAAAAATGAAAAAAAAGATTTAAAAATAGTTAGTTTCTGGCATTGTTATTCGAATCGATAACTCAAAAAAAAAAAATTGAAAAATTTGCGTGTAATTCTGATTATTTCGTCACATAGTCTGCGAACTGTAGAGAACTTAATAGTATGAGGCTTTCAATTTGATTTTGTTTGCCTTTCGTAGCCAACGTCTTGATTAAATCTCAATCAATCTGTGCTTGATCAAATTTATTTTTTTTCAAACAAAATAGAAGCTGTATCAAAATTTTGTGGCAAATTTAATTTCTTGAATTAAAACTGGTAAAATTCTGGCTGTGATTTTATTATCTGAAAACATATTGGGCATAGTTTCCAAAAAATGTCATATAAAAATAAACAATTGTTAAAAGCTAGATTCAACTCTACATTTTGGGAAACTCCACAATCCTCACCATTGCTCTACACAATCTCCGAGCCGTTGCGAGCTTTTTTTTTCTTTGCGAAATGTAACTAGTTGTCGAAGACTCTTTCAAACACTTGTTGAGGTTTGAAAAAGTCGACTATGTCAATAAGTTTATCTTTTAAGACCTCAAGCATTTTGCTGACAAAAGTATGGAATTGTGTGTGCTTATAGAACTGTATAAAAAAACGTTTTATTTGTTAACTCCTTTTCAATAAAAGGAAGGAATAAAAAAAATTTACAGCTTTTTACTATCAACCCCTTCAGAAGTCAAAATCTTTTCCTACAGTTGCTTATTTTATTTAAAGAGTTTTGAATTCAGAAATATAGTTTCAATAAATAAAATTGCAATATTTAAGAAAAATAAACATGTTTCACTTTTTTTGCTACCGCCTTTTGTATATATATATACTGTCTTTTACCCATGAGGATGTCAGCCTGCAAGACCGACCCCTGACCAATTTAGGTGAGCTCATTAAAATTCATTGATAGCTGTGGTGTCAAAATGATCAATCTATTAATCAATTTGGGAAAAAATAAGTATTAGACGAACTATCCATGTGTAGAGGAGGGTGGCGTCATACTGGTAATTATGTTTTGGCTTAGAGACCGGACGGTTTCAGGTTGGAGACCCGATTACACAGAAAAACCGTCGTATGAATTAATCTGGTGCATGTAAAATTTATCGGGCCCAAACGTCCTCTCGTTGTCGTGGTGTGGAAGTTCGGAGAGGAGGGCCAGCTCAGGTGGCATCTTCGTCATCTGACCGAGGCTCTAAATTACATTATCCGTCTTGGTAAATCCCCAGTATTGCTTTTAAAGGGACGTTAATATTAATAAGCAAAAATAAACTATTTGTAAAAGTGGACATCGACAAAGTGACAAAGTGGGCAAAGGCAAAGTTGGCATCGGCAAAAGCGTAGACTTATGTAAACTCGGGAAAAAAGGCAGAACAGAATAAGCAAGGAGTAGTTCTGGACTTCTTAGATAAACCAGTTCTAAGTCGGAGAGACTGATACCCTAACATAAAAATTTTCCTTTTGTATAATACATAGCATGTTTTTATGCAATTACTGCCCAAAAAAGCATTAAAAGAAAAAAGAAACTATTTAGAAAAATATTCAGTGATGCTTTTTACCATCTAAAAGAATATCAACTGTCCGAGTCTTGTCAGAAAACTTCTTCTTACTGCATTCATTAAGTGAAATAATTATTTGTACTCTAACTATTCAGTTATGAATTAATTACTAAATCTTAGAATGAGAATTTTTTAATAATTTTAAAATATCGCATTCATTGCTGAATATCTGCAATTTTATTAAAAATACTTTTATAATTTTGTTCTATTCACAATATTGTAATTGTTAATATATTTTTCAGGGATTCGTTTTAAATTATTGCAAAAAGGTCAGTATTAATAGCATTAGAATCATTTAACCCTTTCATATTCCATTTCTTTCTAGTCATATTAAAATATTTTAAGGATTGAGATTGGCTTAAGAAAAGTGATTCATTTAGCTTATTAAATAAATTAAATTTCATTAATTAATAATTAAGTAATAAATCAAGATGCCCTTTTGTGTAAGATATGGGACTAAATTATCCAAGTTTATATCTTATTAAAAAACTTGTCAGAATTTAGCCCAACGTACATTTCATACAAAAATCGATAAATTTGGTGGGAAGATGGCCCTTGGTCTTAAAAAGAATTCAAGAGAGCAATCAATAATATTATTTACCTAAAAATTTTTAATGGATTATCCTTGAATTTTCCTATATAGAATTAAAATTAAAGTTGAATTCCCGTGGAGTTAATATGTTAAGTTCTTTGCCAAGGCAACTACATACAAAGAAGAAGTAGATATTTATACTTAGATTCCAAAATCCTCGATAAATAAATAGCATCGCGTGTTTGGCCTTCCGTAGTGGTTTTTACTAATAGCACTTGCCTTGGACAAGCGTGCTAAAGGGCATCAGCGATTTTGAGCCGAATGAGCGTCTCTTATTTTTGAAATAGTGCCAACTAATGCCAAGAGCATGAATTAGCTACACTCATCACATTCGTTTGCACAGCCCCTTTTTACGGAGGGGGGCATATTTACACATCTCACAGATAGTGCGCAGAAGAACAACCATGCTTTAACCGGGATTTGAACCCGGGACAACCAGAACACGAGGAACACGCTTTACCTCTGTGTCAGGACGCCGGATTAGCTGTTCGTTTTGACCTTATAATGAAAAAAGATTAAAATGAAATCTGCTAAGTATATTTCAATGTATCATGTTAGAACATAATTTCTTGAACGGCCAAGTACCATGTGCTCGTGAAAGTTAAATTATATTTTTTTATTCATTTTAATTGTTTCATTGAATTAGTAACTTTAGTATTGCAAATGATCAAAAAAACTTTGTCCCACATTTATTGTTTAAAAAAATGTCACATTTCTTATTTATTTCATTTCATATAATCATGTGCACAAAATTACATTTTTCTAGGTTTTATTTGCTGTAGTCATTAACTTATTTTTTTTTTATTAGAGCTTTTGTAAATGTGATGGCAATTATTAAAAGTTACTTTTTTGAGATGCTTGTGCAGATAATAAAAGTTTTATTTTTCGCCTACGGAGTTTTATTAACGCCAAAAACCTCATTCCAAAAAAAATCATTATATTCTGACATGATAATTAGAGAAACACTTTTACTTTATGCTTTTAAATTCTGGACCTCTAGATTTAAAGAAGAAAAAAAAGACACGTCATGGATTCAGACTTACTGTACTAGATCTAGTAATCTTTTGAAGCCTAGTATTTTTATTTGAGTGGAATCGTAGTATCTCATGTATATTTTATATTTATTTTAGCGTAATTTAAGAATTTTTGAAAAATATAATTTATTGAAAACTTTCAATTACGGTAGATTATTGGAATATTTATTATTTATGGTATCATTTTTGGGAGAGACTAGTGACTCTAAGCAATACTATTGATTACTGAGGGGCCGAGGATTGTAGTGATCTGGTGGTAAGGTATGGGTTTCGGAACTGAAGGGTTTCAGATTAGTGACCCGATTCCACCGAATAATCCTTATGTAAGGGGGTCTGATGCACATTAAATACGTCGAGGTCAAATGTCCTCCCTCAGGTATGGTGTGGAAATTTAGAGAAGGGTGGTACCAGTTCAGGAGTCGTCTTCGTCCTCTGACCGAGGTTCAAATTTACGAAGTCCGTCTCAAAATAACCTTAGTGTTGCAGGAGATTAATATAACTAAACTAAACTAAATCTTCAAGGATCGAGATGGATTTTGATTGTTGCATTTGGTTCATTTTGGACGCGTTATGCCGATAGCGTTCTTTCAAGTGAGAAATTGTTTTGATTTTTAGAGATGGAGTTTTGGAGATTGATTTGCATCGTTGTGACAATGAAATGACAAAGAGCTGACTATATTGCCTTAACCCCACTCCAACTGTTTCACTTTGTATAATATTGTTGAGTTAGTATTCACTTATCAAATTTGCTTTAGCGGAGTAGGACAAATTTATTCTAGATACCGTCAAGAAGTTTTTATCATTACAAGATGGACGGGTATCTTTACAAAAAATGAAATAAAAAAGAAAAATTCTTCTTATAAGTATTTGATAAAAAGTTTTTATTACAATATTACTGTAACTTTTTTTCTACTTTTGTATCATTTTATCATTAGTTTTAAAACCTTTATAATACATAATTTATAATACATATAATACATAAAAACTGCTTCCTATTTTTTCATAGATATTTTTGATAGTAATTATCTATGTAAACATCATCTGTGATATTCTTCTTTAGAAGATTTAATTCTGCTGCATTAATTTTTCATTTAAAGTTTTTTTTTTTCATAAATTTTTTATAAATTACGATCATAATTAGAAAGTAGAATAATATAAGCTTTTTATTTTTTAAAAAAAAATCATTCATGAAATTGCTCTTTAACGTGCATTCTTTTTATCCTTCTTTTTAGTTGTTGACTTCAGGAGTGAAAATTTTTGGAGTTAACTCCTATTTAAGATTTCTGACCATTGTACTTCAGAGCAATTTTTCAGTGTGCAGCTCCTAATTAATCTGGCATTACATTTTTAGTAATTTATGGCGCCATCTAGTGTCAAACGAAGCAAAAGTTTGTCAATCGAAATTTTTGTTTTTTTAAATATGCATAGACAATGTTAATTACAGCTTATATGAAAATACTTGCCTTATTATGTTGAATACTGATCAAAATATAACAATATAAAATAAATTTAACTCATTTAACTTTTAAAAATGGTCTATTTGAAATAAAACAGTACCAGTTTTCAGAAAAGACAACCAAGTGATGTTTTTTAGACGTAGATAACACTCATTAAATATCAGTAAATTTTATGGTGATTTTATTAAAATTATTTTAGAAAAACAAGAAAAAGTCTATATATTTTAGTTCTACAAAAAATTCTTCAAAGAGACGTGGAAGATCATACGAACTTCAGCTCTTGATTTTTCCTTATTTTATTACTGGCTTTCAATAAAAGTTCTTTTAACATTAAAATGATGAAAAAGATCAGCAGGTCTAACTTCTTTTTTTCGTGAGAGAGATAGATCTGGATTATTAAATAGGGAAGGTATTTAACTTTAGAGGTCCTGAAACTCTGAGACCTTTTGAAATCATTCCAAAGTAATTTAATTTTGTACTTTTATTGAATTTACAAAGACAATGTACTCGATAGGATTCAGGTTATAATCAAATATGTTTAAATTCTAGAAAATCATTCAAGCAGCTTTCCTAATTAACTATTTCCTATTAACTAACTAAATTTTATATAACTTCGCTTTGTAATTTTTAAAAATACAAGTATTGCTTTATGATTTTAAAAAAGAGGTCACATCTTACATTTAAATAGCATTTATATTGTGTTTAAAAAATTTGACATTTTTTTCTATAATTTTGCAAATAATCACTTTTAAAATTTAATTTTACTTCTTTTTTTTGTATAAGCAAAATATTGAAACCAAATCTCTTAAATGTTACCTACAATTTCATTTTTATCGTTTTTATAAAAATACCCCACATAAAACTACTTATATAGAAACAAATTTGATTCGATTAAGTTACAGAGGACTTCAAAAGTCTAGAAAGAAAAGGAGACCCGAAATTTCGATTGCCTAAATGTCCGTGAAGGCCTAAATCCGATCCTGAAAGGGCATGTAGACACTCATCCATAATTTGATAATCCAAAATTGTTTTATGCAAATTTGGGCTCTATTAATTCATAAGGAATAAAGTCGGCCTTAAATTGGAAACGTGGAGTCAGTTTAATACACACTCAGGTTCCTAAACTCAGTTGCTTCTGTAAGAGAAGTTAATAATTTTTAAAAAAACATTTCGAGCTAGCAAAAATAATAATCATTATACAGGAGCATTTTATTCTTATTTTTTATTAAATTGAAGATATCACAGGCCGGCGTCCTTGCACAGAGGTAGCGCGTCTTCCTCCTGACCAGGGCGTCCCGGTAGAGCATGATTGTTCTTTTTTGTTCTATCTATGAGGTGTGTGACTGTGCCCCCCTGTAAACAGGGGTTGAGCAAGCGAATGTGATGAGTGCGTAGCTAAGTCATACTCTTGGCCCTAGTTGACGCTACTTCAAAAGCAAGAGACGCTCATTCGGCTTAAAATCGCTGACGGCTTTCAGCACACTTGTCCATGGCAAATGTCATTAATAATAACAACCACAGAAAAAAGTGACAAGTCGATTATAAAAGTTCAGCTTAGCCAAATTCCATAATAATAATAATAATGCTTTCACTCAAATTCCTCAAAGCAAGTTTAATACAAAAATCAACAAATAAAGTTTAAGGTTTTATTTTGCAGCGAAAAATTATATTTTGGTTTTTATACCTTTATCCTCTTATCTTTGTGTTTTGTAACTATTTGCTATATTTGTCCAATCAGAATTTAGGAGCTTCTGTGTTTTTAAAAAACGGCATTCCCGTGCCATAAATCATAAGTCCTTTTTATCACGATTTTTAATCAGGAATTCGGATATTTTCCTTAAACGTTTACTTGCTTTACTTTAAGTTTTACTTAAGAAAAAACACAATAAAAACAGGATTTTTTAAGCATCTGATGCTTATGAAAATCAGTTCATGCATTCTTGATAGACAGAAAAGAGTAAAAAGTTCCCATAACTTTTTTTTTCTCAAAGAATAGATAGTCGATCATGTAAACAGGATATTACAGTTTTTAAATTTTCTGAAGCTATTTATGATATGAATAATGCAGAGGTAGCGATCGGGGGAAAAGGGGTATATGTACTGGGCGTTAGTCTTAGGGGGTACCCTCTGAACACAGGTTACTTTCTGAGTATTCCTGTCGTTTGGTGCTTTAAAATCCTATTTTTTCCTACAACTAACTTATTTAACTGTAACACAACTTTATTTTTAATGATAATTGGCTGTATATAATTTAATTGTGTGAGAAAAGTGGCGTTTATAGACTCGTAATAACGGTTTTAAGAGATTAAATTTTAAATTAAAGATTAAGACAAATTAAGAAAGATAATATTGATGGATGATTAATATAAAACTTGCAATAGTTTCATGTTTAATGCTCAGCTTTCTTCTATGAGTTGAATGCCACGAACAATGCATTTGAAAATGGTCAGTGTCAACTTGAGTTGTCATAAATTATAAATTCATTCAGTAGGACAGGAGCATTAATTCTCTGGATAATTTAGGTTTCTTGTATTTATGTCCTTTCTTTCCTTTTTTAGCTATGAAGTTGGAGATAAAAGGAAACAGTATTCTCTAGAGTCTATTGGCATTTGGTGTTTCGATTTGTCTGATATAATACGTGAATCGAGATTTTCTGATAAAATGTGGTAATGCCTTCAGTGGTAATCCATTCAATGCATAAGTTTGAAACCATTCCTAATTTTGTGAGGTAATCCACCTTTCCATTCCAAAAAAAAATTGAATCTCCTAAAGTCCAAACTAAAATGAACTTTTGGTTGAATTTTGCCGTAATAGCATTTTCTAGACTATTCATAGATATCTGGGTAATTTGAAAGAAACTTTTTTAAGACGTTAAAGATATAGAAACTGTTTCGCAGCACAATCAAATTTTTTCTAGAGCTGAGAGATCATCAACGGCTTGACAGATCACTAAAGTTTCGGCCATGAGAATGAAACTAATGAAATGAATTACATAAGCGAAGGTCTATATTAATAAGGCATTTCCAAATGATGCTAAAATAAAATTCCATCATTTACAAAATTTTGATAAGCTACAAATAAACGATTTTCACGGTGTTAGGTACAGTGCGAATTCTGACAAGGCAATTAAAAAATGTGGTGGTTTTTTTGGATCTGTGTGTCTATTTATTTATTGAGTGTGTGTGTGTGTGTGTGTGTGTGTGTGTGTGTGTGTGTGTGTGTGCATGCATTCAAATGATGAGAAAAATCCCGTACTTAAGATATTAGAGAAATAAACAGTTAGAGAAATTGAAACAATCTTAAAATACGGCGTTTAAAGATAAATTACTGCAAATTAATAGAAACTAAGAAGAAAATTCTCTGGTGTCCTGGCATAAGGGTAGCGCGTCTACCCCGTGATCTGGGCATCTCGGTTTGGGCATGGTTGCTCTGCTGTGTTCTACCTGTAAGGTGTGTGAATGTGCCCTCCTGTAAAAAGAGGCTGTGCAAGCGGCTATGATGAGTGAGTAGCTAAGTCGTGCATTTGGCCCTAGTTGGTGTTACTTCAAAACACGAGACGATCCTTTCGACTTAACTCGTTGATGCGTAGGTGAAGCTTGTCCTTGGAAAAACTAGTTTTTTATTCAGTTGATTTCAGATTCATTTTAGTTATGATTCAGATGATTTCAGATTCATTTTAGTTATGATTCAGATGAATTCAGATTCCTTTTAGTTATGATTCAGATGAAGTCAGATTCCTTTT
>JAOUZG010016587.1:2626118-2641450 GCA_026289955.1 Argiope argentata | reverse complement strand
ATTCAGATTCCTTTTAGTTATGATTCAGATGAAGTCAGATTCCTTTTAGTTATGATTCAGATAAAGTCAAACTCATTTTAGTTATGATTCAGATGAAGTCAGGTTCATTTTATTTATGATTAAGATGAAGTCAGATTCATTTTAGTTAGGATTCAGATGAAGTCAGATTCATTTTAGTTATGATTCAGATGAAATATAATTTTTGTTCCATAATTTCATGAGTTGTGTAAGGTTTCATTAATTTGAGTAAATGAAAACATAAAATAGAAAAGAAGATATGCAATGCTAGTGGCTCGCATAAAAAAAGAGGAAGAGGAGGAAAATCAGAAAAAAAATCTTTTAGTCTTTTCCATTTTCTTAGCCTTCAGAGAGCAATTGGATTAAAACAAGTGGAATTGAAAACGATGAATCGTCGACTTTTATACTAACTGTAATTTCGGGTAAACTTAAAATATTTAAACTAAAGGACCGAAATAAAATAATATCTGAAGTTATATATTATAAATTAACAATAACATTTAATATGAAGTTTATTTACGACCCAGTTGGAATGTAAATGATTTAAATGGTGATAAACAATTCTCAAGAATCTAATAATAAGTTAATTAAAGTTCATTTAAAAGAGTCTCTAACTTCGAGAGCTAAAAGTTGATATTTTTGTTTACAATTCCAAGGTGTTTGTTATGCTAACTATAGGTTTGCATATAAATATATTTTTTTAATTAAAAAGAGAGATAGCTGAAAAAGCATGGATGTTGCATCAGAAAAAAATATTGCAAGACTACTGCTTACCATAAAATTATATTGCTTTAAAAAAACTATTTTCTGAGATTTTTAATTATTCGAAAAACAAGTATTACAAAACAGAAGTAAAGTGTTGAATGCAAAGACAACTTAATTATATTTATTCTGAAACATAATTATTTGGTAAAAATTGATTCATCGTACATCAAATGAGTACAAAAGAAATGGAAGATTCAATATTTTAAATTGTGTTATTCGTATAGCAAAATTTATTGGCATCAGAGGTTTAGAATTTGCAAGAGAAAGAAAAAATAAATTCTGATCACTTAATAATGGAAATTTTTTTAGGGAATTTTAGTTTCCATTCAGAATATTTGTGTCTTTTTAATCATATAGAAAATCCGGGTAATACCAATTATGTATCTAAAACAACAAACCTAGAATTCTTAGAGTTTACATTGAATACTAGAATAATATAAGCTTGTTATTTAAAAAAATATTCGAGAAGTTTTGTTTTAACATGTATTCTCTTTAACCTTCTTAATAATAGTTTATTTTAGGTGTAAAAATCTTTGGAGTTAACTCTGATTTCAAATTTCTAGCGATTTTAGTTCTTAGCAATTCTTCAAAGTGAAGTTCCCATTTTCTTAGTACATTTAGCACTTACTATCGCTTCAATAATTTATGGCGCCATCTAGTGTTAAACGAAGCAATAATTTGTCAATCGAAAATTTTGTGTCCTTGAATATGCATAGACACAGTTAATTGGGACTAATGAGAAAATGCCTCACTTAATTATGCTGAATACTGATTAAAATATAACAGTAAAAAATGTTAATGCATATAAATTTTAAGAATGGTTTATGTGAAATAAAACAGTGCCATTTTTCAGAGAAGACAAGCAATTGGTATTATTTTAGACTTGGATTAACCTGAGTGAAAGATCAATGACTTTTATGGTAATTTTATTAATTATTTTAGAAAACAAGAAAAGCTCGTTCCATTTTAGTTCTCAAAAAAAGTGCTCAAAGAAATATTAAAAAGTATACCATCAGTTTTTGAATTTCGAAGAGAAAAAAATATTGAGTTTTTCAGATATTGAGTTTTCAGCAAATTTTTAGGGAATTTTAAGATTCCAATTCAGAATATGATGCTTTTTTTTATCATAGAGAAATTCGTAGAAATCCAGGTCAAGCCAGTTACATATCTAAAACAACACTCATAGAATTCTTAGAGTTTATATATAAGACTTGTAAATAAAATAACCAGGAATTAAAATACATGTTAATCCATAAATGTTGATTCCACTTTAAACATTGCGCATTTAGATAAGTTATCCTTTGAAGTTTGATATGATATATTAATTGACGTTTCTGAAGCAAGATTTCTGAAATCCAAGTTATCAAGTAAATCCTACGGCAATTCAAATGAAGAATTTAGTTTTAGATACACCTTTTCGGCAGAGGATACGAGAGACAAGCATTTTGATAATACCTACAAAATGTCTGGTCAATATTATATGCTTCAATTTTTGGTCAAAATAACCATAGGTTTCAGTTTTTGGCAGTATACATTTCTTATTCCACTGAATTTTCTCGGTAAGCATGCGACTAATTATTGTCACCAATTAAATAAATTATTTATGTTTATTCAAGATTTGTATATTTTTCTTTGTGTATCAACTTCTAAATAGCAAACCATCAGAAAAACAATTAAATAAAGTGAAATAAGCTTCCAATAATTCGTTTTAATAATTGAACAGTTCTATTTATATCTAAATAAATAGTTATCTAATATTTATTTCGATGTTTTCAAGATTTTTATAATTTTAGACAATTTTTTGTAAAGTATATAAAGAGAGAAAAAAATTAAAAAAAACACGTAAGTATTTTTAAAGATGTTAAGATAAAAAATAAGTTCCAATAAATTATTTTTTATTCAGTTAAAAAATTACTGAAGCTTGAAACTAAATTTATCAGTTTATAAAAAAAGGGGGGAGGGGTCACAAAGTGCTGCCAAATTTTCAGCATAGTTAGTTCATAATTATCAACATTAGTTAGAACGGTGATTAGTTTTCTACCCTCACTGGTGTTTATTTTGCTTATTACATACTCACTAATAGATTCTACACGCAATACTTCTGCTCATAGTGTTAAAGTTAAATGTAATGAAAAGGGTAAAAATAATACCATTTCGGCTGCAATTTACACTTATAAAACCCCTGATGGTGACAACAGGCAAAAGAAAATCCTATTATACCACGGGAACAATTTAATTACACTTCACCATAGAAATAATGATATTAATAACATTTAAGTACAAAAAAATAAATTATGACTTTATAATCTATAACAAAATCAGTTAATCTTTTAAAAAGAGCTCTGTGTCTTAAAGTTTAATCCGTATTAAGATTTTTTAAAAATTCAACAAGTTGTTTCTACATAGTTGCAACGCTATTTTATGATCCATCAAGAAAAGCATGTTTAGATCTGTAGTATAAAATCTTAAACTGCTTTAGACATTAATATTTCTTTAAAGCACTATGAAAAACTTCTACTTCTGGCGCCATCTTGTGAGCTATTGAGCAAGTATAATTCATATAATTCTTAAAACAAAAAAAAGTAAAAAACTTATTAAAAAATAAAAAATAGGAATGCCACACTAAAAAAAGAAAAATAGAAACATTGTTATGTGTTGTATTTTAAGGAAAATCTACCAAAAATTTTGCTAAAAGGTGCCTGCTTTTTCTCCTTCCATATTTTTAGTGAAAATAACATTGGAACTTTATACATGTGTCGATACGTTTTAATATGCCATCGTTACACGTACCTTGGCATTTTACCGATACATTGAAAATTTCATTGGAAAATAAAAGGTCATTAGGTTGTTAGCGATAAATTTAATATAAGGAGTACATGATTTTATATTCCATTATTTTTAATTTATGAAAGATTTAAGTCGTACATTTACCTGCCTGGCAAAAGGAAACTAAAGGGTCTATAATAAACGAATATTTTGGAAAAATTTATAATAATCAGCATTAAAATTAGATTCAAACGATTTGTAGAAAGTAAGTTCAAAATTAAAATTCTGTTTCAAACAATATTTTTTCAATATGCTAAGAACGGATATAGAAATTTCGCATCATGCAATGACGAGTTTTTTCTTCCAATTTCCTTCGCTGCAAAAGAATCAAAGAAAAATTGAAAACTAAAAACTATAAAACATTCTTCTGTTTATATGATATTTGAACCAGCCGTTATTTTAAGCTGCAACAATTTTATCTTATATCTCTCAAAAAATATGGAAACCAATTAGTATATTTTTATTTTATTGAAATTTGTTGGACCATATTTCACGCATACACTCGGATATCCATCGGGGAAACTTAAAATAATTTTGTAAACATTTTTATTAAAAAAAATCCTAAATTGAATGCCTTAAGTCGAGAGTTCTATATTGCTTCTCAAATACCAAATGTATCAATAATCAACATTACATACAAATGGGTGAGTTTTATACTTGACATTTAACTTAAGTCCTGGCACTAACACTAATGTAACTTATATATTATATAAGAAGTTATCAATATTAATTTAAGAATTCAACACTAGATAGCAGCACATGCATTGACGAATTGAAATACTCACTTTACATTTCCTTAATAGTAGGTTATGGGGAAAAGAAATCCATTATTATTTTACAGCCATCTACCGAGAAAAGGGATTTCTTTTTTCATTATTTTCAAAAATTCCATATGGAAAGAAATGGAAAATAATGGAAAGAAATCCATTATTTTCTCGGTTGATGACTGTAAAATAATAATGGATTTCTTTTTCCCCAACTTAATATTTTTGCACTCGCATGCTTATACACTAATGTTTAATATTATTTATATGTGCCAATTTGTAATTCAACAAACAGAAGCAAATTACAAATCAAATTATTTCATTTTGATTTATGGGTTGCATTATTTTATTTGGTGCATTTCTAGATAAAGTAAATTACTATCTCAAAGAATGTTAGTGAATTTTACTCAATGTGACAACAACAACAACAAAAAACCACCAATAACGTTCTAAATCAAGAGTATTATTTATTTATTTATTTTGAGTCGAATGACATAGAAATTTCTTCTCAATAATTCCAGAAAATTGGCGTGTTTTTATAAATTATAATTATAATTCATTTCTATATTAATAAATTATACGATTATAGAGCACGAAGTGTAGATGAATTGCAATTCGTAAGATTATTTATTCAGAAAGAGATATTATATTTGGCGATTTCATTTATGTAATCGAATATATTAAAAACAAACGTGATACATTAGAGCGTTTTTAAATTAATAACATACAAACGAAATGCCTTTGGTTGAAAATATTTGCTTATGGAGTATTAAAAATACTTTACATCATTATAAGTATGCTTATTGGTGGTCATGGTGTAATAAATGACATTTGGTTGCGGAATGTTCAATGTGTAATACCTATTGAACTTTAGAGGCAAAGAAATTGCATTATATTAAGATATACAGTTTTCCGTTGTTTTCCAGTTTGAATACTGGTTTACTCAGAGAATTAACTCAGACTAGTTAATAGAGCGAATATCATTACAATGCTCTCATAAGAAATATCATCGGGCTAAACAGGTCATATATAAATGTTTAGGACGTCTTGCATTCATTGTTTAAAAGATGAATAAGTAATTTTCACCTTATTCCCATTTATTTTAAAATTGATTTTAAAAGATTGTCCATTCGTGATGTATTTTAACGGATATTACTTTAATAATTAGAAGAAAATATATTCAAAAAATTATTTGTAATGTTATAAATAAGATCATATTAATAAATTTAATAAATTTAAACATATTAATAAATTTTGCTAAATGTGTAGGTTTGTCTAAAATATTTTTTTAAAAAATCGGTGAAAAGTCAATAACATTTTTACCTAAAAATCTTGAAAATTTTGCATTTTTTAAGTGAAAAAAATTAAATAAAAAATCTGAATAAATTCTCAAAGCAAATATAGCACAGAAAATGCTTACAATGCTCCATATCATCCATTATATTACCTTTCACCTTCAAAAATTAATCAATAAACCTTCCTAAGAAATAACTGCTAAGTTTATCTTTTCGATGCTCATCTAAAGTTTAATTTTGCTAAGAAAACGTTGTATTTTATAATAAAAAATTAAATGTACACTTTGTAGTTCTTTTATATATCCCATTTCTGTTTTTAATTTTATCTCTTCAGGTGAATAATCTTCTTGGTTACACGTAAGAGCATACGTGGAAAACTAAGATATCTGTGTGTCGCTAGCTTTATAAGTGTCTCGGGTTCGATTTTTTTGCGATGATTTTTAAATGAGTAATGTAAATCATATTTAAATGAACAAGACTATTTATTATTATATACATTTTTATTTTACACACAAATATAAATAAACATTAGATTTTCACAGATAAATGCTCATACAAAACGTAAATGTGATCTTAAAAGTAAACAATAATGATAATAATTACAAGCATAATCCATAACTTTTTTAGATTTGCCCTTTGCATTTGCAGAAATTATTTTTTTTAAAAAAAAATAGTTATTCTCAGGTTATAAAGTTCAATTCATTCTATTTATAGAAGAATCTGAAGATTCATACAGAAATTTTTTAAAAAATATAATTCATGAGCTTATGTGAATCCAGAAATTTAACTTAGTTGACTTTTTCTCAATTTGCAAGAAATTTTCAGCAGACGAATTTTCTACATAAACTAATTACATATGATTGCTTTAAAATTATCAAATACTAATTAAAAAGTAGTATACTTCAATGCATTACATTTAAGGAGGATTGTTAAAATCAACATTATTTTATGTGAATATTGCTCTAGTTTCATGTATTAGCATTATGTAATGAATACACCAACATTCTCACAGTTAAAAATACTGGCTTTCATACAATTTTTGAATTAGCGAATAAAAACTGTAAGAATTCAAATGCAAACCTCATGCATGGGTTAAACAGGTAAATGATCTGTAAACATAGCATCTATGAGATTTTGGAAATAATGAATAGTGAAAATGAGTTGTATTATGAAAATATATGAACCAAAACCCCAAATCTCAAAATAAAAGAATAGTTTTGAAGTATTTTAAAACAAACTACATAAAACACTCAATGAAGTTGAATATTTACATAAAAATGTATGTTCTTTGTAAGTAAGACAAATCAAAATCTTGCCCATATAATTGCCATATATTCGTAATCTTGCCATATATTCAGATAAAAATGACATATTCTGCATAAAGTGCAGTGCATATAAAACTGAATTCATTAAAAAAAACTTGTGAAAGATGATTTTCACCTCCTGAAAGCTTTCTTTCGAAATTTTTATCATGCATTAAACACATTTATATAAAAAGCTGTATATAAAAATTGACTTTACATAAAAATGTAATCAATTCAGTTTACAAATTAAATTCACTTTTCAATTACGAACAAATGTAATATAACTCTTAAGAAAGTTAATTTCAGAGATATATCTGCACAAGAAGTTAAAAGAAAAAAAAATCAAATGAATTGTGCAGTTTTTGATTGTAGTTTTCTAATTCTTCTGTTTTGATTGCACACCGTCTATTTTAAACAAGTTTCAGTTGTGCTTTATTTCCTTTCCTGTCTTTCGGTCTAACTACTTCAATCTTGACATATATTTCTTTTTGATAAATCCAGCTATAAGAATTATCAAACATCAAGATATCTGAAAGAGAAAAAAAATATCTATTAATATTTATAATAACAAACATTTTTACTATTCACACGCATTGAAATAAATTAACGGAAATATTCATTATCTTCTTTATTAAGATCTAATTACATCCAATAAAACGGCGTATGTAAATTGTAGTCAATCGAAATTTTTTTTTCACAGATATCACGAATATTTGCACACGTTACTACTAAATTCTTACTCATTTCCTTATTATTACATAGTGAATTTTTCTGAGTAAAAATAGGTTTGTTAGAATGATTTCTTTCCTGTTATCATGCCAAGCAAAAAATGCCAATAACCAAGGTGATGTGCTGAATTTTTTAAAACCACGGCGATATGTTATAAGGAAAAGTTATCAATTTTCAGGGCCAACTTGCTTGCAAAAAGGTCTTCCTTGTAGAATATAAATTTCCATACCCAACTAAGGGCGAAAAACTTTCATTCGTTAATCGCTCACTACGAATGTGAAACCGTATGGATATATTCAGTTAGATAATAAGAAATTAACGGGAAGGTTACAAAAAACGCCGAGTAATAATAAAACTTGTCAGACAATAGCCTGATTTCATAACCTTCGGTGTCAATGCTTTCTGCTTTCATAGTATCTTCAATAGCTTAGTGACAGTCCTTGCGTGCCATTTTTCTATGTTCATGATTGCCATGGTCAAAGAATAGATATTCTTTTAAAGTAGTTTTTACAATCGAATATTATGAGGGAAGCGAAAAAATATTATCATGCCATTAACTCTGGATAAGTCACTAACGATGACAAAAAGTTAAACAATCGTACTACTATGGCCTTAGTATCATCTACGGATGCTATGCAATTAGTCATCTAGCGCCCCTAGTAATTTCAAAGAGAAAATTTAATCTTAATTAAAGAGTTTTATATTATTCGAATCTGCCTGTAACATCCATTTACAGTCCATAAATAAAGTAAGGTTAGATTCAGTTGTTTTAATATCTCGATTTAAACCTATACAGGGATTCATGCTGAAAGATTTCACCAATCTCGTTTCGATAAAGAGAATGACTTTTAAGTCTTCTCACATTCTCCAGACTTTCATTTCACACTTCCTTTAGGGTATTCCACTCTCAAAAGCAGACCTAGCATACATTTTGCCCACACGCACAACAAAACTCGGGAAGAAACGGATGTCGAGCTAGGGATTATCATATCCCGAAGCTGGGACGTTCATCAAACTATAGTGGCTTTGTTTCTGTTTGAGAAACTGCTTCAGACTAATTTTTTGGCTTAGAATTATTTTCGAGCTTAGTTGCTTAACTAAATTAAAACTAAAATATTTTTCAAATGTACTTACACACTCCTGCTTTCTCACATAGGAACATTCCAGTTTCAGATTGAAAGTTAGTGTCAATCCTTTGCTTAGGGATAAGCTCAGTGCCCTCGGCTTTATTGTTAAGGGATTCCTTAAAGAAAAGGCCAAAGCCAATATCTTTGCTCTCTGTTTCGAATTCCCACTCGATAACGGATCCAGCTTCTACCACAGTTAATTCTATAGCCATTTTGGACTTGCGAGAAACGACCAATTTTTTCACTCCTGCCTGGCCTTTGAGACGGTGAGTGTTCTTGGTCATGTAATATTCTTTTGGAACCATCACTCCATGTTTGATCTAATCAAAAATATAATATAAATCAATTTGTGTGATCAAGAAGTCAAAATGGGTAAATAGAAAGCGTCCCTTCAGAAGTTTTACATGATGTAAATTATAAGAAATCTAATAAATTTCCTTTAAAAAATATAACAGGTTCATAAAGAATTGAAAATTGATTTTAAAAAAAGCTCATTGATATCAACTAGAAGTACTTAACATTTAAATAATGAATTCCATCAACTAAGAATATCAGAAATTATGTTACTTTTGATTTTTTTAGTGTTTCATGAAAGGGATTCTGGAGGAAGGAAAGCAAAGTAACGCTGATTTAAAGAAATAAAAATAAGTCATATAAATTAGAAGTTTGGCATAAGCAACTCCAACGCTAACTTCTCTTTGAATTATTAAAGATTTTTAATCGAATAAACGCGTGTATATGAAGATAGTTTTGCACAACTTCCTTTCTTTTTCCTCTCATAATACCCTACGTTTCTTAGGTTTTCATCAAAAAGGAATTTGTAAAGAAAAACTTTGTAATTTCGCTATATTTTGTCTTACAACAGTGGGGTTTTTTTTTCTTTTTTTTCTTTTCGTGACATAAGATCATTCGAATTTCTTCACCATTGCCTTCAAATTGTTTAGGCATCGGTGGCCTAATGGTATGGTCTCTGCTTCAGAATCGGAGGAACTTCAGGTTCGAGACACACTTCCACCGAAAAACCATCGTGAAGCATGGTGCACCTTAAATCCATCGGTACCAAATCTTGTGGAATGCGCTCTAGATAAGCATCAGCTGGACATTCTTTTACTGACTGAGGGCCGTGGTGTCTTGGTGGTAAGGTCTGGGCTCATAAGACGTAGGATCGACGAATCATTGTGTAATGGGGGTCTGTTGCACTTTAAATCTGTCGGGGCCAAACGTTCTTCCGCTGTTCTGGTGTGAAAATTTGCAGAGTGGAGTGCCAGCTCAAGTGTCGTCCTCGTCATCTGAAAACCGTTCAAAATTACGAAATCCGTCTCAAAATAGCCCTTGTGTTGCTTTAAAACGGGATTTTAATGTGACTAAAATTATCAGTAATTCGTTTGCTTGATTCCTATTCAGGGCTGACAGGCCTAATTTTGACCTACGTTTTATCCGTCAGATGAAATGACCCATAAAGAATTAGTCTATCCGGCCAAATACTGATTAGACGCCTAATACATAATCAGCATGCTTCGTGTCTGTCTAAAAGTATCGATGAAAAGGCCATATAAGAATTTTCGAGTTATAAGCGTGAAACCCGAACCATGAACATTATATGATTATAGTGTAAGTCGGCTTAATTTATTATTATGAAAATTATTTCGTTATATTTTTAATGTGTAACTAATTATTATATAAAAACTTCAGTGAAAATATTGGTAATAACCTACAGTGGTGTAACATTTTGGGTTTCCATCAGGATCAGTCTTTGTTCCTCCCAGAAAAGCAGGCAAGACATCGGCATCAATAGCTTTCAATAGATCTTCTTTCCATCCATCTAAAACGAAGATAATGCACACTTAGTTGTTTGATACGATAATATGACAGTAAAAATTGATCTTTTCACCTTTTTTTAAGCTATATTCCTTAAATAAATTCAAATATTTACTTTTTTTAAGTTATTTTACTTTACACTAGCTGAGAGTTGCCATCATTTTTAATTCGCTTCTTTTTTTAAGAACTGAAAGTGAGTCATCACTGTTTTCCTTAATCTTATTACTATGATCATTTTACTCTATGTATAGGGGTAAAATGAACATCTATGAAATAAAGTGATCATAAAATGAAATGTCTCACAGAAATCCTACTATATCATTAAGATCAACTGAAAAATAGACAATGCATTATTATTAACATAGACATTCATTTTTTTACACATAACATTTCACAATTAATATAAAAAATTTCATTTGAATTTCAGTTTGAAAAATTGAAAGTATAATGTCCTGTAGTGTAAGACATTGGTTCATGAAATATCAATTTCATCTATGTCTTCTTTAACTGAGGAAATGTATTTCACTTCCAAGAGGATATTTAACAAGATATTTGACTGTAAATAAGCCATTTCATGCTTCTAAAATTTGATCTACAATTTTTTGTAACGTTTTTCTCTAGTACTTTACCAAATCCAACAACCAATAAATATTTTGCCCGAAGGAGGTATTATGGTATTTCTACTTTTCATTATTTATTTTAACTTGCAGCACTTGGTTTCTTTACTACCATAGTTTTTGGCGAATAGCGTGCTTTCTTCAATTAGTGCTCTGATTACTCTTCACGATAGCGTGCTGTAACCGTATTTGCAATAAGAACCTAACCTGTTGTCGCTTTTACAATTTTTCATTTTACTTTCTAATTTTTCAGCGCATTTTTTATTTCACTCATTGCCACAAGTGATAATGCTGAAAGAAAAGCGAGTTTTAATGTTTTCAAAGGAGTTTTTGAAACAGCAGAAATTTATCCCTTGCTGTTGAAACTGGGGAAGTTCCCACTGCCTCCTTTGAAGTTGAAGCAGGTGCGTTGAGTGACACTTGCAAATTATTCGGTTCACTACATAAGCGGAAATAACCTTATTAAAAGAGTTTCTCAATCAGTTGCTATGAAAGTGCGAAGAAAATAGCTTTAAAACATTCTGTAATCCACTCTTTTGAAACCACCTCTTTAAAATTTCTTTCCTTTTTGCTTTCTTCGAAAATTCAAATACTTCAGGGTGCAAATTGTAATATGTTTTGAATCGAAAAAAATATAAATACGATGAAATGCGCATTATATAAGAAAAATGCACTTTTGGGAGATTGAATTAAAATGAAAAATAAGAATAATTTTATATTCTGGCCAATATGTCTCCCTATTTCCCGAAAAATATCATCTAAAATCTTTATTATTATCTAGGCATATACCAATAGTTAAACCTAACATTGTGTTCATTTTATCCAAATTTACTTAAAGTGCTCTAAAATAAAAGGAATGCAACTTCTCTAAGTGTAGAATTGTTTTTCAGGTATAAAAGTAGGTAATGCATCGTTTAATTTTAAAGAACTTGAAATGACAAAAATAATAGAGTAAATTTTCAAGGCCCCGAATTTAGAGTCAAACATAAAATCAGAAATAAACAAATTCATATTTAAAATGCTATCTAATAAAAAAATTACTTAAAAATATTGCTTATGATACAACTATAAAACCATAAAAAATCAGCATGCCAATAAAATGATAATTTTGAGAATTGCTATCTGTTTTCAGTAAACTGATCATTCCATCCTGTTCATTTTACCATATTGACCTTAAGTAATGAAAGTGTAGCGCAGTTAAAGTGTATAATCTCCTTTGGAAGCTTATGCGTGAATTTAAATTTAATGACGTTAGACATAATTCCATACTGTTTCCGTAATTTCAAATTCCGTCTCGCGTAACTTTTTTAAAAGATACTTACCTTTTCCGTAAATTACTATTTTCTGTATAGTATTTCCTGACAGCAGAGGCTTGATGATGGCGAATATGAGGGTGAAATACACAGAAGCTGAAATAAATGTGATTAGAGCTTTAGAAAAAGAATATAAGAAAATATTAAGCAAGAATGAATTTTATTTGTCTCTTAAAATAAATGGCAATGAATGAACCATTGAGATACAATATCGCGTTTAATAAGAAAAAGATAATTCAATAAAATAAGGCAAGCCTTTATTTTTAAGAAAGTTTTTTTTAAAGAAATAACTTCTTCCTTATGAGTGTATATAGCACGCCAAAATTGTTTATTTTGTTGCCAGTGGACCTATTTGAGAGCTGAAGACAAAGCCTTAATACTTGTGTCCTTCAAATGATAGGATTATAAATTAGATGACGAATTCATTAAATGATCTATGATTTAATAAAATATAATAATTCTAATAACTGAAAAGCTTTAAATCTACCACTTAAGATTTTAGTACATGCTTCAGGTGCACACTAAAAATATCTTTCTTGATTACAAAGGAATTATTGTACTTGATATCCCATTTGTTATTAAATAATCCAATGCTTACAAAGTAATATATTTTTCTACTTATATATCTGTTCCAGATTGTGGCTAAAGTAATGTCTTTTTGCAAATATTTTACTAGATATTTTTAAAAGGAACATTATAATGCTAAACAGACTGTTGGAAAGTTGAATCAAGAAAGCTGAACATGTTTTTATCGATATCAGAAAGTAAAAAATATTAAAAGAAAACTAATCCACGGTTGAAATATTTCATTAAATTTTTTACAAACAACTACATTAAAATAATTTTTTATCAAATAATTTCTAGTGAGTTGAGAGTATCTGTTTATAATTAGATATTGCAAGTTAAAAATGTGAAAAACTCTCCATCTCATGTAAAGTTAACCAATTGGTATGCTTAGAAATCAAGAGATCTGGGCTCTGAACCAGGAGTCACTTTCGTCATCTGACGACAACTCAAAATAGCCGGCTCTAAACATTCCTCGAGTGGATTCAAATAGAAAATTAATCTCGTTAAATTAAATTAGATATATGTGCCAAATAAGACGAACAAATTATATAATCTTACCATTTATGATGTATGCTGTTTTTAATCTTTCTGGATAATTTGCTTCATATGTCATGAAAAGCTGGATCAAAGCTTCCGCAGCTGGAAAAAGGTTAAAGATGTATACTGAATTGAATAAATTCACTAAGGTTAAAACTTGTTTAATAATGTAAGTAATCAGATAATTTAACCCGAAAATATCTTAAGTTATTTATTGTACTTTACACTAGAAATGGGACTAAATTATAATCTATATCTTTGATTAGTCGATGTATAATAGATTCTGGATCTCTAATTTAGAAAAGAAATTCTACATGATATTATTGATCATGTCGGAGAAACTTACTTGGTTTGTGAGTTGCTTTCGCAAAGCTGTAGTTGTCAAAATCAAGAATATACGTCCACTGTTGGATATTTTTTCCAAGCTGTAATTAACAATTTTTATATCAGAAATTGAATTCTGTCTAAAAAAATCTGCAAGATAAACGACTGTTAAAAAATCAATGAACAACCAGTAAATAAATTTACAATTCCGCTTAAAGAAAAATTAGGAACAGAAAACTTGGAGTTCAGATTTTCAGACTGATTTAATAAATATTTTGAAATGTTTTTCATTGTCATAAAGATAAATATTCAAAAATATCAAAAAGAGAAAAAAATTCAAGTTAATTCTGACGAGTTAAAAAATTATATTATAATCTCGAATGAAACTGAATATATTCATCTCCTGGAAACACGGAACTCGGAAATTTATCATAGAAGTTTCTAAGAACTTTATTGTTAAACTTTTTCCAATCATGCAATATTTGTATTCTCAAAAATTGCAATCAGCAAAAATCCAATCTGCAATATTTGTATTCTGTAAGAAAAATTAAATTTTTGTTGTTGTCTAAATTTATTTATTTAATAATTATTAGGACATTTATAATTATTATTTCAACATTAAATTTAAGTTTCATTGCTTTCATTTTGTTCGAAATACTGGCAGGTTGTATATATATATAAACATATTTTTTAAGTAGTTGCGTAGCCGAAGAAAGAGAAGACACTTTAAATTTTCAACTTCTGATTTTACTGCAAACCGGGAAACAAAAAGCTACTTGATGCGTCAGTCAACAACACGACACAAGAGCAAAATATACAGAAATATTTTTCCTAATTTTTATGTACTAGGAGATTCTGATAAGGATTTCTTTACACTTGACGATTTACACCAAGGAAATTCAGATTTTTTAAAAAGAATTCACTTAACTTGACAGATTTTTATCCCTTCCCTTGGAGCATATGAAAGTTCGGATTAAAGCCTTTTACAGAGCTTGTGTAGCAATTATTATATTCCTAACGACATAGTTAGGAATATAATAACGACTGCTATTCCTAACGACATAGTGGAACTAAGAAGAATGAAAAACGGATATTTGTAATTGAAAAAATGAGAAATCCGGCCTGATGACTTTCTCAAGGGTCACCATCAAGCAAGGACCCCAATAAAAGAACGGAATTTTTTTCAGTAAAGAGTTAGACTATTGTCTATAAAATTTAACTCTTTTATGACCCGAAAAATTCCGAATTTTGAAATAGAAGAGAGGCATCAATTTTTAGCACAAAAAAACCAAAAGACAATTAAAAAAAAGAGAAGAAAAGACAGTAAA
>JAOUZG010016587.1:2552014-2614330 GCA_026289955.1 Argiope argentata | reverse complement strand
TATATATATATATATATATATATATATATATATATATATATATACATATTAGGATTAAAGATAGCGTGTCATCAATCACTTAACTCAAGCTTTTCAAAAGGAATACTATATTTCAATTGTATTGTAGATACGTTGTTGAGGTACATGTCACCTTGAATATTTCTGACATAAAACAAAAAGATTTGTAACCTCACCACTTAAAATACTTCCTTATCTACATCTAAGGATACTTCTCCCCCCTCCTCCGTTTTTTAAGGGGATGGAGATGCGAAAATGTCACTTTTTTTTATGATACTAGATGTTAAAATAGGTGGCCTTCCATTACAACCTCAAGTTGGTTAAAAAATTTGAATAAATCAGAAAAAGTAAAGCCAACTCATGCATATTCGCAACCGAAATGCATTAAAATTATTTTTGTACAGAATGTAATAATCCAAATTTTTTTAAATAAAAACTTGCATCCTTGAAGAAATATTAAGGAAATTTTTCAAAAAAAATTATCAAGAAAATTAGTACCTGATAAAATTATAATAGCATCGGACTCTAGAGTTGAACCAAAAACCTCTATAGTTGAAACGGACTCTATGTGGAGGGAAAGGAGGCTCAAGTGCCAGCTCTTTACATAAAGTAACAATCTGTCATCAACATAGGACGCTTAGTAGCATCAATATTTGTGTTCCCACTAGGGAAGTGAGAACCTGTTTACTATGTTGGGCAAATTTTCATTTCCAAATTTAAGGTGCTTTCCAAGTGAAAATTTAGCCCAATAGGGTTCCAAAACTTCGAAAAATCGTTGGGACTAAATACAATTCAGGTGCCTCGTTTTCGATTTTTGTCGAACTTAAATAAATTAAAAGAAAAACAATATTCAACAAATGGGAAATACATAAATTAAGTTCACTCTTTATGAAATTAAATATTCTGTTTAAATTCTAGAAAATGAAGAAATGGGTATCTAAAATTCAGAAGACATAATTTATTTGTGATCTTTTTGTAGTTTAAACATCAGATCTCATTTGCCCATTGTCACTAATTTTAAAAAATCGTTGATATAATTCTTTTATAAATTATTTGAATCATCATTCTTGCGTCTCCAACTTTATCAACAAGAATTTGATTAAATTGATTCGTTAAAATTACCTGGCCTGAAATCTCGAATCTTGTGAGGAGAATATATAAGATTTTTTCTCTAATCTTGATCTAATAACTAATTTCTAAACTGCAGAGATACTCTTTTAATACTATTTGGAAAAAAGGTCTAAATGTCATTAGGGATAAAGTTTAGAGTTTTTTTCTGTCAGTAAATGATTCTTTAAGAAATATATATTTTTATGCAATCCTTATTATTATTCTATTTAATAAAATATTCTTGACTCATTAACCTTTTAAATAAAAAAAACCCCGCTACACTATTAAAAATAAACTGGACTAAGCTACAAAGCTCTGAATTCAATTATTTACATCAATTAATAACCACCTTAAGGAAACGGGATCCATTGATTGTATAACCTTCCTTGATGCAAAATGATCAAAAATAATAATATTCAAAGCTTTATAACTTGATCAGTTTTGGTCTTAAAGGAACATAGTTTCTCTTGTTTAAAATGTTAAAATGATAAGAATATTTGGTTAGATGATTATTGAAATTTAATTTTCGTAGTTTTCTAAGTAGTACATCCGTTGAATATGACAGCATGAACAACATTATTTAAGTATTTAAAAGTCTTTTTTTCCAATTGGAAATATGTGCTTTTATCTATAGGTTTATAAATTAGCTTTTCAGCCTATGAAATATTTTTAGAATATTGATTGTCTATACATATATATACAGATATAATAATAAAACTGCAATGAAAAAAATATTAAAATTTCCACTAAAATGCATATTCCCCCACTCCTCCTAGATTTATGGAGATTTGTAGCAAATCTGTCAATGAGAAGAAATATTTATCATCTAAACATCTCAATTTTCTTTATTATATTATGCAATAAACAGCAATTATATTAAATTCACTCTATAATTACAAATGGTTTTAACACATCTATCGACGGGAAGAAATATTTATGATGGAAATCTATCCAATAAAATTAAACGTATTGTATATTTATAGATAGTTTTAACTTATCTGTCAACGGAAAGAGGTACTTATCTTCCAAATATCTCAGTTTTATTTATTATATTTTGCAATGTGGATCAATAACCGTATTTTGACAGATAGTTTTCACACGTCGCCTCCATTCACTTTGAAAGAAATATTACTTAAACTTTTAATTGCGGGATTTTTTTATTCACGCTTGTTAATCTCCATGTAAAATGACATTTACAAGAGTTTTCCTTCAGCCAAACAAAAATATTGAATTAATTTATTTATGTGCTACTTATCGTTACTAGAAAAATTATTTTGGTAAATAGAAAATAAATAAGCCGACAATCCAGTTTGGATTGTTAAAAAAAGATAGTTTTACTTTTTTATGTTTTAAGATGACGGTGAAAAATATATCGTTTGCATTTGATAACTGTTTTTGGAAGTCGGCAATCAAATTGGTATATTTAAAAAAATTGTTTTAAGATGACGGTTAAAAAAATATCGTTTGCATTTGATAACAGTTTTTGGAAGTCGGCAATCAAATTGTTATTGTTTAAAAAAATTGTTTTAAGATGACGGTGAAAAAAATATCGTTTGCATTTGATAACTATTTTTGGAAGTCGTCATTCAAATTGGTATTGTTAAAAAAATTTGTTTTAAGATGACGGTTGAAAAAAATATCGTTTGCATTTGATAACAGTTTTTGGAAGTCATCAATCAAATTGGTATTGTTAAAAAAATTGTTTTAAGATGACGGTGAAAAAAAATATCGTTTTCATATAACAGTTTTAGAAAAATATTAAAAGAGAAACAATAGGAAAATTAATTTTTAAGAGAACTTTATTTTACCCTTATTTGAAATGGGTTAAAATTTCTTTCGGATCTTAAGTAAAGAAATTAATAAATTAGACATAAATATAAGAAACTCGATTATACATTCGGATTTCAAAATACAATAAGGAATTATAATGCACTAGAGATAGCACAGAACAGTTAGTCTCAGGCCTACCTGAATTCCATTCAATTAGAAAATAACTGTTCACAATGAGGACTGGTTTCTCGAAATCGCTTTGAGAGGAACTACTAGTCTTATTTATACCCAACCGGGGAAATTCCACTCACGACGCCGGTAAAGCGGAACTAAAAAGGTCTAGTTTAATCTGTTATTGCGTATTGGATCCCTTGGCCTATTTAACCCCTAAATGAAGATGAGGCACTTCTAAATTCAATAGAAAAGCAGAGATCATTCGTCATCGAAGATTGGAGAAAGGAAGTAGCTTCATAAAAAAATTTATCTCCTTCTCTCGAATAATGAGGAGATCAAGAACAAATTTTATCTGAGACCCTCATTTTTTTTAAATATAAATTAAACGAGGAAAGTTATGATAATTTCGTAATCAAAGGTTGAAGAAAGGAAGCAGTATCAAAAAAGATTTTATCTTCATCTTCTTTCGAGTAATGAAAAAATCAAGAACAAATATTATTTTAAACCTTCATTTTTTTTTCAAATATAAATTAAGCAAGGAACTGATATTATATTACATAAAACATTTTTATTGAGGATCAAAGGAAAGAAATTGTTTCTTTTGTTCATGGATAAGTGCTGTTCGGCACGTGGTATTTCTGATATCGAATCTACTATATAATGGCTGAATACCTATTTTATGCATCTAACTATTTGCATACAGAACAAATTTTATCTTAAACCTTCATTGTTTTAAATATAAATTAAGCAAGGAAAGTTATGATCATTTCGTAATCAAAGTTTGAAGAAAGGAAACAGTATCTAAAAGATGTTATCTTTATCTTCTTTCGAGTAATGAGAAAATCAGGAACAAATATTATTTTAAACCCTCATTTTTTTTTCAAATATAATTTAAGCAAGGAACTGATATTATATTCTATAAAACAATTTGATTGAAGAGTTGTAGAAATAAATTGTTTCTTTTTTTCATTGATAAGTGTTGTTCAGCATGCGGTATTTCTTATTTCAAATCTAGTGCCTGAATACCCATTTAATGCTTTTAATTACTTACATATATTTAAAAGTTATGTGGGAGAATAAATACATCTTTAAAAACTTATTATGAGGGAGAATAGGTATTTACATCCTTAAAAACTGATTATGAGGGAGAATGGATATTTACATCCTTAAAAACTGATTATGAGGAGGAACAGGGATTCTTTAATCAACTGCTGTATCTTATAAATGTTAATCAATAAAAATACGATATTTCTGATCGGATGTTAATCAATTCTAATAAAGATAATTGCATCGTTAATGATGAGATGACCACCATTACATTATTTCCTAAAATATAAAAGTTTAAATAATTTACAAAATAAAAAAACTCATGTCTCAAAAAGATATAAGATGAATTCAGGGCCTCTGCTGCCCATACAACTATCATAAAAAGCTGCAAACAAATGAACCAAGTGTTGTGTGTGAGAGAGTCATTATTCAGATAAATAATTAAGTATTACTGACATGTCTTTGCTCTAATTGCTCTTTTCGTTCTTCTTTGAGAAACTAGAAACATCCATGATTGAGAATGGTTTCAGAATATTCATAGAAAACGTTGTAAATAGCCTCCAAAACAACAAGTGAAATCTCTTGGAAAATAAAATATTCAACTCCAATTTATGGCTGTGTCATTCCTCTCGTTTGTTCTTTTGTTCTGAACCCGAAATATTCTTTAGATAAGATTGAGTTTTTTATAGATAGTATCAATCACGCGGGACTCACTAAAATTTTTAAAAACTGAGCAGTAAGTGAAAATTTGAAAACTTTTTGGCGAATCGCAAAAGAGATGGTAATAATCGTCCATCTTTACTATCCTCACTGAGAAAAACAATTTATATTAATTTGAAACAAACAAAAAATAATAATTTATGAAAAGATCCGGTCACGACTAAAATTCGAGACATTTGTTTTTTGTGGGTACAGTTTAAAACGTCGCGTGAAGCCATTAAAAAACCAGAACTAATTCACAAAAAATGGCATTTGGGTTTTATTTTTATTTCGCTCTTCAGTATATTGACCTTGTTCATTTTCTGTCTTTCCACGAGGACTCTCACGTGTCTTATCTTTCAATATTTCAAAAACCTGTTCTTTTTCACATGGCAGGGAAGAAACTTTTTTTCTAGATTAAAGGCTGTTGTACAGAACGTTCAACTCACATTCTAGAAATATGTTACTTCAGGTCTAGAAAAATACGATTGAATTTTATGGGTGAAACCCATCAGTAAATTCGAGAATTTTTTTTCTTAATGAGGTAGGGCTTATAATTGCTCATCCTCATTTTTTTTTCTGAAATCCCCAAAATAACTTTCATTGATGTAAGGTAACTCATAAATCCTTTTCCTGTGCAATCTGAAATAATCTATGATTTTTAAAATTATTATATGCTTTGATCAATTGACAGATAAATAGCTTTATTTTCATATCTATAAATGTAATTATTTTGGCAATTTTTTATTACCTTTAACTTCGATAGATCAAGTTAGATTTTGGAGACGCAATTGTATTTAAATTTGTATTTTTAGCGGTTGTATTTTTTACCTGATTGAACTTGTAAAAATTTTCTCACAATCAAAAGTTTTGACTCTTTTTTTTCTCGTTTGATATTACGTAAAAAACTTGCATTATTTTTAAAGATTTATATTAGGCTTCTACATATGAATGATAAATTTGAAAAAAACTTTATTGTTGCTATAATAATATTTACCACTCCTCATTTAGTGCATTTAATAAAAAAATTCTAGGATTTTTTTTTCTTCTTCAATTGTGCTTCCACTTCTTTATGGAAAAAGATCTAAACAAATTACTAGATAAATTTATTCTAGTTTATTCGAACTCTTTTTGAATTTCAGAATGCATTTTCACAGCCCAAAAATCAGCAATAAATTCTATAAAACCGTATGAATAATAACTCTACCAGTACATTACTAATTATGTTTCTTCTCGCATCACCATAAAATATTTTTAAAAATCTTAACTTATTTTCAGCATTGCTATAAACTACGTTTATGAAAATATTATTTTATTTTATAATCGATTTATTCTACTCTCTCAGATCATTCTAATATTCTAACAATTTAGTAATCTAATTACAATTGCATTCATCAATGAAATGTGCTTCATATTTCTACACATTTTTTATTTACTTTTTTTCTTAAGAATGCTTCTTTTTTGTTTCATATTTTTCATAAGTATGCCTCTATTAATATTTTTAAATTTTTTTTAATTTTATTTTTTTCTATTAATATTTTTAAGTACTATTATAAGACACGCACAATGTATTAGCCAATTATATAGTCTTTAGAAGTTTATTTTCAATAAAAAGGAAAATCTCAGTTTAACCAAAAGTAACTAAATTTTTATAATTAAAAACAAAGGATGTTTAGGGTTTTAAAAAAAAGATTATGCAATCAACTAGCCGATTTTCGAAAAGAAAAGTTCAAACATACATTAATCAAATTTCGATTACCAACATTTTGTATGCATAAAATTATCATTTCTTAGCATATCAAAAAATATGGCATTTGTAGGATGTGAATTCTTCTTATCATTTATACTCTTTCAAATCAAAAGTAGATAAAACAGTAAATTTTACGATGCCTGAGAATGAATTGATAAAATCAGGAACACATTTTACAGATAAGAATGTATATCTCAGACTTCTTATAATTTCTATAATGCTGTCAGTCATGGCTCAAAATAATATGGCAGAAAATAGCATTACAAATGCTTAAAATGAATATACGCTCGTAAGTGCTTTATAAGTACGCTTAAAAATACACAAATTTTAAGGGTAGCTGAGCATTCGAATCAATTATAATATGAACATCACAATACATCATATCTAAAAATAATTTATATAATTTTAAAATAAAACCGATCAAATTAGAAAAAATGATTAACCTTAGTCAAAAATGTTAAAGAATTCTTACCGAAATTCTATATTCTTCTTTGCAGAAATACTTCAAGCCAAAACTCAAATCACTTGTAGAAATTCACCCTCATAAAAAGGGTGAACAAAATTATCCACAGATTCAGGATTTTATATAAGACAGTTATAAATATTGAGTCCAAAAACTTCCATAATCTACCGTCGAACAATCAAATACCGGTGAATTCTGAACAGCATGATAATGCGCCCACTTTTTGGTCATGTTATTTATACTTAATTAATCAATAAAAAAATGTCTCGGGAAAAAAGATTAGAAACTGAACCTCTTGAAATGAAATAATCAGTTCTTGCTCATTCTTTCGATAGAATTTCAAGGTTATTCACCCTAAACATCGAAAGAGAATTAAAGACAGAAGTCGAAGAAGAGCATCTTGCGACACCTCTCTCGTAATATCGAAACTCAAGGTCACATCCGATCATACCGGCAAAAAACAGCATTTTCTTACATGTGATTGGAAAAATGAAAATAAATAAAACGCTGGTTATAGTAATTCATAGTTGTAGGTATATCATTAAGAAAACATTGGGTTGAAACAACAAAGGAATATATTTTATAGTTTTGATTTTATTTGTTTCTTGAAAGGGGGGTAAATAACAATAACAACTACTCAGATTTGAATATAAATGGAATATTTTTAAGAAAAGAACTTACTTCAAAATCTTGTTAATACAATCTTAAATTTCTAAACACTTTTTTTTTTTTTGTAATTTATGCACCGGATTGAGTGTGAACGGTTCTAAAATGAAAATATTCAAATTCCTAATTTAGTCCTAACAAATCAATTTTCGAGCTATGTAAAACAAAATGATACAAAAAAACAAAAAAATTATCAAATTATATTTAAAGGAAACCGGTCAGAGCAAAATGCGGTTACTTTCTTCATTAAAATTTAAAATTTAAAAAAATATTTTTTTAATTGAATACCTTTAGGATCTTCTAAAAAACGCTTTCTGTTTTAAAAAAACTCTTTGAAAATCAGTCTTTTTTTACCTTTAAATATATGTTGAATAAACACATCTAGCCGCATTTATATTTTGGAATAACCAACAATTTTTTTACAAAATAAACTTGCAAATAACTGACGAAGCAGGCAACAATTTTTCTATTAGACTCGAGAATAACAATATTTTGAATATATTCTTCATATCTTATGGGCAGATTTTATGCAAATATTTCTAATCTATTACTCGAGTATATTTTTTTACAAGTAAAACCGTTTTTGTTTTGAAAGTGATAAGACAATTTTGTCCCCTTTGTAGATAAATATTTAGCTATAGAAGAGAAAACGATAAAAATCTTTTAATAGTAAATAATAATCACAGATAATAAGAAAGCACACTATTTTACAAGAAAAAAATGCTATTAGTAATATTTTGATGACGAATAACCTAAAGAAGATGGATAAAAAATCTGTTATCCCCAATAATTTTCATTCTTAATCGAATAATTGACTATTTAATTTATTTCGCTTTACTATCATTTGTAAATCTAGATTATAAATATAAATTTTCAAGGACCATTTCTTGTTAAAATAGGTTATCATCATTCCTAACTAGAATGAAATAACACATTGCATATCCACTTCTCATTAAAATAGAACATCATCATTCCTAACTAGAATGAACTGATACATCGGTATTGCTATACATAAATCTGGATGAAATGTATAATGTAGTCAGGACCATTTTAAAGTGGAAGGCTGATTAGAAAATGTGTTGGAATTTTCTGTTCTATTTCCAGAGAAAATCGTTTTTCTATTTAATTTCAAGGCTTTGAAGTTGAAGATCTTGCATTTTTAAACTAAGTGTGCAGTTGTAGTAATACAATATTGAAGAATAATTAATCAAATTTTTATGGTCTCTTAAAATCCTTTTAATTTTTAGTCAAGTTTCTTTCAATGAAATTTAGCGTTATAAAAATACACTCTTTAAGCTAGTTTATCATACGTTTTAATAATCTCATTTTATATTCTTCAAATAATATTTTTCATAAAACTCCTTCCCTTTAACAAAAAATTATTTGTATAAATAAAATGAGAAGTAATTTTCCATCTCCTTTTTTATGTCTTAAAAATATTTGTCTATTAAAGTATGAAAAATAATTTTGCAATTTAAAAAACAACCAAAATCAACAAATTTGATTAAAACTCACACAAAATCTCATGTCTTTAATGTCATTGTATAAATCAAAGAAAACGGGGGGTAGTGTTTGTTTGAATAAAAATAAGGTTTTTGGTATACTATTTCAATTTAATCATTATTTTCTTTCAATTTACTGACAAAGTCATGAAATATCGATTTAAATAGCATTTTAAGAAATTTTAATAATTTTTTTAATAAATTTTGAAAGGAATGTAGTTAAAAATTGTTTTTATTTATCTTCAATCTGAAATTCAAGAAATATTGAATCTAAATAATTTACTTTTTCTTTAAAAATTCTTTCCTTATATGAAAAGTGTTTATTTTATTTTCAATCAAATCTTTGGACAAATTCATTTATAAACCTAATTAAATCTTTCAATAGCAAAAAGGTCGGTATATTTTAAAATTATCTTACGAAATAGTTGTCATTTCTGATTTGCAATTATATTTGAAATAAATTTCAATGTAAAACAAATTAAAGTTATCGAAACAAAAAGAAATAACGTATTAGCTATGTAGAATTAGCAGGTGAAAATTGTCGTTGATCTGCTAACAACAGCAATTCTATGAGGAATCAGATCAATGTTTTTCTACTTTATAATTAAGTTTTATCAGTATATGAAGCAATTGCAATTTATTTAAATTTGTTCCTTTTTTATACAAAAATGTCGAGACTAGTCAAATACAATGTTAAAAAAATCACATGACATTTTGATAAGATTTAAATCAAAGTTATGCAAATAACCCTCAGAGTAGAAGCCTTTTCTTTCAGTTCATTTGAATGCTGATTGTTTCGTAATCAATTCTTATTGATGTTCTTTGTAGAGCTAGAATTACAATCAAAATCATGATATTAATGAAATTTATGGTAATAGAAGTTCCTCAGAAGCAGGAAAGTGTATGTATTTTCCATAAATTAATTCTCGGTAATCAAAAACTTAAAGTGCTTCTTTAACAATACATAATCTTTATCAATACAGACAGTTTTTCCTATACAGATGCCGCAAAAAGATAAACCAAATTTTTGACTCAAATGTAATTTTTCCGATAAAATTGAAGTATTGCCATTTGGATTCAATATCAAAGTTCAAATTTCGTAATGACAAATGAAAAAATCAGAATCAAAGAAAAATGATGTAACGAGAATATCAAAGGGAATTCTTTAAGATACAAAACATATTTTCGTTGTAACTTTCTTTTAATGATTTTATCGAATTAGACCCTAATGGATGATTTTCAAACTTTAAGAAAGCTTCTCAATTATCAAAAGTGATTTAATCTAGGTAAAAAATTAACAAATTTGAAGAAGAAATCTGAAATGCCTAGAGAAATCTACAGATTAATTAGATTATTTTGAAAGGGTTTTAAATTTCACACATGAAATTTTTTTTAAATAGTTTTCGCTGATCTTTGAAAGTTGTTAGTAAATAAATATCACATTAATACCTAAATTCTTAATTTGAAAAATCATACTTTTTTCATGTTTTAAGAACATTGATGATGTAGTAAATTAATAACCGTGGCAAAAAGTATTTCTATGCGTTTCTGGAATGTATAAATTAAAAAATATCTCAATAAAAATCTCTTCTTTATTAAACTAGAAGTATTTGCGAGATCACGTTCCAAAAACTTCGTGAATTCTATTTGTATTCAATCTCAGAAAAAGTTTTTCCATGAATTTTTTTCGAAATTAAGGGAAATTATCTCCAATGAAAAGAACCACTATTCAGCATTCTCGTTTTTTTCTATCTATCTATTACAACACTCTTTACAATTATGATATTGAATAAAATATCATTATTATTTATAATAATCATAATGTTTTAAGAGCATTGATGATGTAGTAAATTAATAACCGTTGTAAAAACTATTTTTATGCGTTTTTGGAATGCATAAATCAAAAATTATCTCAATGAAAATCTCTTCTTTGTTAGGCTAGAAGTGATTGTGAGACTTAAAACTTCCAAAACTTCGCGAATTCTATTTGTATTCAATCTCAGAAAACGTTTTTCTGTTACTTTTTTTTCAAAATTAAGGGAAATTATCCCCAATGAAAAGAACCACTATTCAGCATTCTCGTTGTTTTCTATCTATCTGTTACAGCATTTTTTACATTTATGATATTGAATAAAATATCATAATCATTTATAATAATCATAATGTTTTAAAAATAATGATGATGTAATGAATTAATAATCGTTGCAAAAACTATTTCTATGCGTTTCTGGAATCAATAAATCAAAATATACCTTAATAAAAATCTCTTCTTTGTTAAGCTAGAAGTTATTGTGAGATCACGTTCCAAAAACTCCATGAATGCTATTTGTATTCAATCTCTGAAAGCACTTTTTTTCGTGGCTTTTTTTTCAAAATAAAGGGAAATTATCTCCAATGAAAAGAACCACTATTCAGCATTCTCGCTGTTTTCTATCTATCTGTTACAGCATTTTTTATAATTAGGATATTGAATAAAATATCACAATTATTTATAATGATCCTAATGTTTTAAGAACATTGATGATGTAGTAAATTAATAACTGCTGCAAACACTATTTCTAAGCCTTTCTGGAATGCGTAAATCAAAAAAACATATCAATAAAAATCTCTTCTTTGTTAAGCTAGAAATGATTGTGATATTGCGTTCCAAAAACTTCATGAATACTATTTTTATTCAATCTCAGAAAACATTTTTCCATGACTTTTTTTTCAAAATTAAGGGAAATTATCTCCAATGAAAAGAACCACTATTCAGCATTCTCGTTGTTTTCTATCTATCTGTAACAGCATTTTTATACAATTATGATATTGAATAAAATATACACGAGGGCATTTAATAATCAAGCAACCACTTAGACATGCTATAAAAATGGACTATTGCCCATTTGAAAAGTGAAAATGCTTAAATTAAACCCTTAACCTACCATGAGTTGAAAAAGATTACCTTTTGTGCACTGATAATGAATTTGCAGCTTATCTTAAAAGCATGAATTTGCAAATAGATATCAATAATTTCTCCAACTAAATATTAAAGTGTACATTTAACTTTAAACTAAATGGCATACAATATATTCTCGAGTATCTGGCTTAACGTGGTGGAAGGGGAGGCCAATTAACAAATATGCCGGATAGACCTGTGTTCTATAAATTTCTTTTTTCACCAATACCAGAAGCTAAAATTTTTATACAAAAACTCACTGTAATAATACGTATTTTCTTACTTCATGCTGTGCACTAAGCCTCCCATTTATCTAAATGAGAATGCTGCATCTGCCTGGAGAATCATAGAAGCAGTTGCCGGTAGCGTGCTGAGTTAAAATAGAGAGTGCTGGGAATTTATATGTGCTTATATGCTGGCAATACATATGGGCTTATACTGTGCAGGCAATTTATAAGTGCACCAAATGTTTCAAGAATTTATTAGAGAAAAAGTAATTTAAAGGATATAAACTGTGCACACTTTAACATACATTCTGTAATGCCCAACTTAAATGCAGGAAACATAAAAGAAACCTTATCTTAAATCGTAGGCCTAATTCTTAAAAAAATTGGCTCAAACTGATTTTACTGATAAATGATTAGGCAAATATGAAAAGGTATTCCTATGATAGGAGTCAAAACTTAAATTTTTTGGTTTTAGAAAAATCCTTAATAGATGAATTAATAGACGGCTTGATGATAAAAGAAAACTAGACCGGATAATATGGGAGGCAGATAGTCGAGAACCGAATACGCGGGAGTGTACTGTATTAATAAAATATTGATGCTTACTACACAAAATGAAAATTCTTTTTAAAAACCTTTTTTTGAGTGAAACTCCAATATTATTTTGTTAAATAAAAATTCCTGAAATATTTTGTATTTTGTATGAAGTTGTTCCATTTTGATTTGTTTATATTTTGCCATATATGTGAATTTGAAGGTATGAATTGATAAAAAGGCGCTTGATTTTTTCGCTTATGTGTGCCTCCATAGACTCAGAATATACTCAGAATACTTGCCAAATTTTCAGCCATCAGTAAAGTAATTTGTAAATTACATAAAACAAAATTTCAATAGATTTGTTTTATAATAGCATACACATATACTTATGATCATCATTTAATGTTAAAACTCATGATGTTAAAAATTCAAAAAAATTTATTTGTTTTCAATAATCATAATTCAATAACTTTTTATTCGTTTGAAACATTGAAATAAACTTTCGAGGAATTTAGCAAAAGATGCATAGTTTGTTCATATTATATTTCCGTTTTAACATTGAATGGTTGTTTAGATGAAATTATGTTTCTAATAAAGATATACATTCATTAAAAAAAGCTTTGAGACGTTCAATAGATAATTGGAGCTCAGGAAATAGTTTTTAAGAAATTAATTTATATTATGAAAGAATTTTGACGCCTGGAGTTGGATGATAAGAAACTAATTTACAAAAACTCTTATCTGAAATTCCAAATAGAATTGAAAGCAACTGATAATCTTAATTTCCAATAAATATTAAAATTGATCTAGATGTTAAATTAATCGTATTCGTTTTTTTTTTAGAATAACAGCATCTTAAGGAATATATTTATTGAAATAAGGAAATCTCAGAAATCATTGAATAGATAGATACCTTCTAGTTTTAAATTTTTATTTACGCGAAATATTTTGATAGCGAGTCTCATCTTCATCATATTTCCTGTTTCTGATTCTTCTTATTTCTACTCTGCTTCATTCTAATCGATAAGGATGGGAAATCTTGCACATATTCTTCTTTTAATAAAGACGGGTATTCATTTCGAATGGTTTACTAACGCTGTATACATTATACTTCTAAATTTTAAAAAATCAAATCATCCACTTCGTTTTTCTTCTTTTCATTTTTGTTTGTTGACGCAAAATATATCTTCCCCAGAAAATGCAAAATTGCATTAATGATGTTAATTCATACTAGAATGAGTGCTCCGATTAGCTGATTTGGGAAGTAAATATTTTTATTCAAGTAAAATTTCAAAGTGAGTGCTCCAGTTTCCATGAATGTATTGCAAAGTGCACTTGGTTATGTGAGTAACCAAGCCTTGGTGATTCCCATAATAACCTTATGAATTCACATAACCTTGGTAATTCACATAATAAACTAAGAATTCACATAACCTTGGTAATTCACATAGAGAAGTCAAATTTGTCTTCTTAATGAAATAATCGCTAAGTTTCCATTGTATGCCGATAATTATTATTAAACAAAGGCACATCTTTTAGAATACCATTTTCCTAAAAATCATTGCTGTTGTCGGTAATAAATCAGCATCATCGTTTTCTTAGAAAGGGATGAAAAGGTTATCCAGAGATTCTCGTAAAAATATCAGCTGACAAAAATACAAATATTAATCCAAAAGGATGACTGTTGTCTTTCGATACGAATATTTAGATGAATGCAATAAAAAATATCGTACTTTTCAACGATTCATACTCAAATTCTGGAAAGTGCACAGATCAATTAAATCAAATAGATCATGAATTGCTTCCCAATATTTTCTGCTGTTTTGAACATAATTTACTTCATTCGTAATTTTACATTCTGCTCTTAACTTAAGTACAAGGCATGGCTTAAAATCAAATTATTCCACATTAAAGAAATTTAAAAATTTTGTCATCATTTGTATTATTTGACAATATCAACATGAAAATTGTTAGTTATTAATTCAAATGTAAAAAATTACACGAAGCTTCCATTGCAAGTATAAGATTTTAAATTTCCAAAAAAAATTGAACAAAACACACAAAATAATTAACAAGACTGCTTATCAATTTGTTCATCTGGAAATCTGATCACAAATGGATTTGAAAATCAGATATCTTTAAATGAATTTGAAGAATGAAGTACCACCTTCATTGACATTTTTCACGTTGAATATTTAAATAGAAAATACTCATTTAGAAAACCTTTCTAGCTTTCTACGAATAATTTCTCAGTCTCAAAGTATTTATTAGCAAAGCAAAATGAAAGTGATAATGGAATTGCATTCCAAGAAATGAATGAAAGCTAGAACGGGAAGTTTCATTCCAAAAAATATTCTTCTTTGATCATTCTAAATAAAATTCTTTATCAATATTTGAAGTAGATGTCCAAGCTCTTCTCGAAATTCTATTCCACAAAAAAGAACTTAGTTGAAAAAATTAAATAATTGCTTCTTTTGTGTGTGTGTGTGGTGAAATATAAAGAAAAAATAAGCAGCGAAATCCCCCAATTGATCAAAAATATATATTTAAATAAATCATTTATTTGGAAAAAATAATCATTTATCATGCATAAAAAAGTTTTAAACGGGATCACAAGGGTATTTTGCCTTCTAATGTGTAAAAATTTGCATTAATTCGCATCAAAATGTCTTTCCGAATTGAAAATAAATATCAAATTCTGCGTAACAAAATTCGGCAAGAAAAACGAAATCGAGGTCTATAGTAAAATAAGTCTTCATATGTTGAAAAAAATATGACAATTCAGTGCATTAATTAAATTTTTTTCGAAAAATATTTTCACAATTCAGTGCATTAAATACAATGTTTTCGAAAAATATTTTCACAATTCAGTGCATTAAATACAATGTTTTCGAAAAATATTTTCACAATTCAGTGTATTAATTAAAATGTTTTCGAAAAATATTTTCTACTTACCGCTTATAAAGCAACCTCTAATTAAAGAGAAGAGTAGAGCAAAAATGCCTTCTTAATCACAGAGAAAGAGAGACAAGTCTCGAGAGGAGAATCGAACTAAAATAAACCACGGTTTGAACCCGGCAGATCAGTTTATATATCAACGGGACGAAACACTGACCATGAAAATTGCTCGTCTGATGCAACAGGTTTTCCTTTTGTAGTTTCTGTTCGCGTAGAGGGGAGGAGATTTCCCTGTGCTCCCTAAGTCCTCGAGAATGCGAGGAAAGGTCATCACGTATGTAAACAAATAATTATTTACTAGATTTGTGCACTGGTAAATCACAAAGACATAGAACGGACGTCAAACATGCCAATTGTCTCATGTTTTCCTAATTGTAGACAATAGAATAAAGTTCGCCTGACAAACACTCCTTTAAAAAATGTATCTTTCTATCTTTGTTTTTTAAGTTCAATACTTTCCAGTTCATTATTTACTGACATCTTAATGTGTTTTTAGACATTTTCTTAAGATTTCAGGAATTTAAAAATCATTTTTCGATTATTTTATGAATGGAACATATGAGTAATTTAGTTCATGAATTTGTTTAACGTTTCACCTGATTTACTGATTAAACAATTCTGAGCAATCGCATAGAAAAACATTGCCCCCCTCAGAAGGGGTTTTTTTTTCATTAATTATTTTTGGAATGAAAAAAATGAGATAAAAAATTCGAACATTCATTCCTGATGGCCAAAATTATTAAACTGGGAAGCGTTATGCACTAAAAAATTAGTTCATAAGGGAAACGTTAAGTACTAAAAAATTAGTACATAAAGGAAAAATTATGTACTAAAAAATTAGTACATAAGGAAAACATTATGTACTAAAAAATTAGTACATAAAGGAAACGTTATGTACTAAAAATTATTAATTTAGTACATAATTACTAAAAAATTAGAGCGTTAATAGATGATTGAAATTGAATAAAATGTTCTTGATTTAATTTTTTTCGTTTGCGTGTGGGGCACTGATGTTGTCTAACGATTTTCAAACAATAATAAAACCTCGATTACCCAATCTTATTAAGTTAATCGAAGATTAGGCTAATGGAGACTAAATTTTAGATCTCAAACTTTTGTAGCATAGGTTTACAAAATTTGATATTATAATAATAATCCGGCGTGAATTACTAGATGCTAACATTTTTTAAAAGTCACATTTCTTAAAAAGATTACTGATGTTCGTTGTTTTCTTTACATTTTCTCAATGATTTTTAAGGGTGTTCTTTTGAAAATATTTTCTTTCGCTCAATGGCAAAATTTTTTGATGTTTTCACAGTACCAGTATCTCACGAAAATACTTAAAAATTACTCAAATACACATTGAAGTAGATTGAGAAATGGAACTATATTTACCTTTTTGTGGGAAATTGAAATAAAGCTGTATTTTCTTTTTCTTTTTTATATGAATAACTTCTTGGTTTATGAAAGATCATCTGATAAAGACCTTTCTACTAACTTTAGCATTGTAAATATCAACCACACGGCAAACTTTCACAAACTCTCTGAAAATTCCGTATGTATTTTCATAAAAAGAAAAACACAGTTCAATTTTCTGGTAATGGTTCGGTTAACAGAAGCACCGACTTTACAGACCCGGATAATCGACGCTCTGCTGTAGTGGCTACCCATCTATGGGCTGCATCCCATTTGTGGGATGCAGTTAGCATACTACCAAAAGCTGCGGTTACATAACAAAGTAATGGGAAACCGCTGATTCCCTGTATTATCATTTAATATATGTCAATTTTTTGAAACACAGGGAAAATATTTTAGTTTAGTTATATTAATATCCTGTTTTAAGGTAAAACCAAGGTAAATTTGGAATGGACCTCATAATTTTGAACCGAGATTGAATGACGAGGATAACAGCTGAGCTGGCAATTCCCTTTCCAAACTTTCACACCACGCCAGAAGAAGAACGTTTGGCCCCGAAGGATTTTGCGTGCACCAGATCCACTTACACGACGGTTCTTCGATGCAAGCAGGTCTCAAACCTTCCTGTTCCGAAACTTAGGCCTTACCACCTGGCCGCAATGACCAAAATTTAACTGATAATTTAATAAACTGATAACAGTTTATGGCTGCATAAGTTTCCAATAAGATAAAATAGATGAAGAAAAATCAGTAACTACGACGCCTAAGTATAACAGAAAATTAAAAACATTGTCAGTTGTCATTTCAAATGCTACGAGTAATCTGACGATTCGATTACTTTCTGTGTGTTTTGGATGTTTATATTACTCATGAGATTATTTTAAATCTACGTGAAACTATTCCGATTCAGACAAGGTCGTATGAAGTTCAGACTGTTGTCTGACCAATGTGTGAAATATGAAGAGTATAGATTGCTTTACGCGGAAGTGCACGGAGAAATAATCTTACATTGCAATAAAGATCTCAGTATGGATGTTATAACCCTTCACAATCTCACAACAAAATATACTTAAATGACTTATAACTGTATCTAGTTGTAAATATAATTTAAATAACTACAAAAACTTAAACTTGGTGGTTTAATATATTTAAATAATTTATTAGTAATTTCATTATATCTGTTATAATTTCTGTGTCTTTAATGAGTAATTTTAAGTCCCTTTGCACTTATCTTTTTAATGTGTGCTCTTAATTTAAATCTTTTTTTTTAATTTGCCTCTAAAGCTTATGTAAATTTATCTGAATTTAAGCAATTTTGAATGAATTTTGTTTTATTAAATAAAAGCTAAAAAAGGATACAAATTTTTTTACTGTTGTTTGTTTAACCCTTTGCACTGCAATGATGCCTCTGAATCACCATCCAAAATTGGGCATCATTTTGACGTTTTATTTATTTATTTTTCAAATTTAATTGTTGAAAATGGCTACATAATGGTTAAGAGATGTGAATTACTTTTTCAAAGAAATTCGATATAAAAAATTATGTATATTTATTTTTCATAGCAATAAACAAATCTTTGTATTAGGTGAATAATTTTGCATCTAATTATTTTTCGGCGTGCAAAGGGTGAATAGATAGTAAATTATTTCTATGAATCAATTGGAAACAACTCGGTGCAAAAAACTAAGAACATTACAGTAGGAAAAAAATTATAATATTTTAAACATATTTATTTCGTCTTTTTATCCTTTATCCTAGTTGATCTAAACTATTTCAAAATTCTGCCAATAATCGCTCGAATTTAAATTCAAAGCAAGGTTTTAAATAATTACCATGAACTTTCGATTTCAAAATTTCGATCGTATGTAAAATTCAGCATTGTCTTCCTACAAACTTTTCTTTTCTTAATCTCTATTCAGGAAAAAAGCTACGAATTTTATCTATTTTAATCAGGATCCTGCGCAGTTTCTCATTATCTATCTGCTACAGACTTGCGAAAGTTTAGAATTCAATAATTTTGATTCTAACATTGCTTCGAAAAACAAACTAAATGTTTATGATTTACATGTTTAATGTCTTCAACGACTTAAAATAAATGTGAAATAAAGTAAAATAATTTAGTGTTACATTACAAGTCTAGTGTTGTCAGTGTTTCTTTGTTTTAAAGTCCATTGACTTTATGTTATAAACTCTGGTAAAAATAAAGCAAGAGATTAAAAGGTTTTCAATCAAATGTAAAAAATATTTAACTTACCTAATGCCATCCATTGTATTGAATATCAAATTTTAAAACCCCATTATTAGTTATATAATGCTTTTGGTCCTAATCAAACAGTGAGGAAAACTATATTTCCTTCTCGAACATCAAAACTGTTTTTAATCTATCAATGTTTAAGTAACGAAAAATGAGGTATGATTAAGTTAGATCTCCTGTAATTTTTTCATTACTTAACAAACTTAATAAATCAAGTAAAAGATGACTTAATGAGGGATTTAATAACATGTTTGCGATGAATGATATTATCAATAATACGGATCACTAATTCTGCGCTTATTGAATGTCAATCATGTGAACTTGTCTTTTATTGTAATCAAAAGGAAAAGTAATTTTTCTTACTTTCGACATTTTAACAGTAGGTGCAATATGTGACGTGCATTTAATTACTTCTATTTTTCTGATAAAATACGGAGAAACGGATATTTTCAAATTTCATACCTTATAAAATGAAAATCTTTTTATTTCGCAATTAAAAAATTTTTTAATCAAGTTTGTTCAACTTCAGTACTTAAAAGTGCTAAATTCACTGAAAAGTGTAATTGATAAATATGTTCAAAAACGTAAGTAAAATGTATCAAATCAATTTGAAATAACTAAATGTTGTAATGAGAAACCCTCTACTTTTTAAATTAATATGATAGCTTCATAAACAGTTCGTTTCAGTGATAGATAGAATAAGGATAGATTCTCGTAAATAATTAATATTTAAAAGGACTTATATTAAAATAGAGTATAAATATTTTATAGGAAAATAGTGAAATTAATTTTTTTTTGTTATATCTATTGTAGAACTATATCTATTTGTTATATCTATTGTAGTTATATCTATTAGAATGTCTTGAAAATATAGTTTTTTTCATTTAGTTTTTTAATCGAGGAAAATATGAAATATCAAGTATTTTTCATAAATTATAATGGTTTAAAAAATTGCTCTCGTATTTACAGAAAAGATTTAATTTTAGAAATTTGTGCTGTATATTCCATACTAAAAATATAATCAAAACCATTCTTTCCGTAGATAACTTTATCACGAATCAAAACGTATTTTCATTTTTTCAATGTTTTTGTTTTGAAAATTATATTCAATTTTCAGAAAAACGTAAACAATGTCAATTATTATTTTGCTTTAATAATTTTAATTACACGTTGAGTGACAGTTATCGGAGTCTGTAAGGGTTCAATAAATAGCTCAATTAGGTAAGTTATTATATTTGCAGTGCAAGTACTACTGAAAGTCATTTTTGCGTGCACCAAAAAATAATGTTGATATTTCAAACATTCAACGTCAATTACTTTTTATCGTATGTAAGAATTTTTTGAAAAATCGAACTAGCATATAAGTAAAAGCATTCCAAATTTTAATGGATAACCGTCTTCGTAAAATCAGCCGCCATTGTAGCAAAAGTGAGCCACACTTTGAATTAGACATGTATACAGAATAAACAAAGAGAAGGTGTCCTGACGGTTTTAATTATATAATGTATATAAAGTTACATAATATCAGGTTTCTAATGTTTGTGCTTTATTGAGAATAACATAATGTATTTTAATGTCATTTATAATGAGTAAATAAATTCAATTTACTCTATATTTAATTATTTTATTTATTATTACTAAATATTTATAAGTATACAAGCATATTTAGCATATTTTGAAGATTTATACAACTCTATATAACTATTCAGAAAATAAAAAAAAATATCAGTTTATGAGGAATCTTAATGGTTCTTAAATTAGAAATTTTATACAAATTGCTCTATACATCAAGCATTAAAATTATGAAGATAAATACATGTTTTACTTCAAGAATATGCAGCTTAAATCTTTTTATTAAATCTACTGTTAATTTGGTTTTATTATAATAACGTCCTGTTTTAAAGCAACACTAGGCCTATTTTGGGACGGATTTCGTATCTTTAAACCACGATCAGATGACGTGGACGCCTCCTGCACTAGTGAATCCCTCTCCAAGCTTCCACGCCACACCACTTCAATCCTGCAGAGCTTCTGCTCTCGAACCCTACAACTCGGAATCTGTGACCTTAGCACCAGGCCACCATAGCCCTTATTCAGTTTACATATTTCGATGAATAATCAAATAAATTTATCTTAAATTTTATTGCCATACTTTAATAACATATTATCCAATATTTTGTAAGTTTTGTTTAATTTAGTTGAAACTTCAGCATATTATAAGCATGTGGAAAAAATTTTATATATATTTTTTCTAACGAGATACTATTGTAACGAAAATGTTTATATTGCTAAGAATAAACAAAAAGAATCACAAAATCAGTTTTCAAGTCATAATATCGTAAATTATCAATTTTCTGTGAAATTGATGAAGAAAAAGTTTAAATCATTTTCTTCTTCATCAATTTCTGAAACATCCCCTAAAGGCCTTCGTGACCGAATCTGCACTGAAAACAGTGGGTTTAAAGCAAATTCATTACATAGTTTAAATTCAATATTAGTGTTCCCAACCTTTTTGAAGAATTGTTTTTAAAAAATACTTAAATGCCAGCATACGTTTGTTTATATAGTTTTATCTCAGTTTGGAAACTATTAGAAAGGGGTTATAAAGTTCGTTGATTCTCGAGATTCCACAACTTATAACATGTTCGGTACTATGATTTTCATCTTTTGTTGGGAAAAAACTAATTTACACTTCATTGTTCAAGATGAAATTATTTCAAGCATTTTTACTAAGAAAAAACTTCTCTGTTTGATTAATTGCCGCAAAATCCTCATTAAAAACTCTCTCATATTTCAATATTTACAATAAAAATTTGAAATACTCCTAACATTACAAAAATGTATGATAAAGTTAAAAATCTTTACATATCAAATCTATTGTTGACAACTTTGTGTTGAAATAATGTCGAAAAGTAAAAAGACATATCATACTACTATTCGATGGAATACCAATGTGCATATAGATTAATACATTTTTTTAAAAACATATAAACAGTTTTACTGTAAATAATTCATCAATCACAAAAATAAAATATTTAAATTTAAATTCCAGCAACTAAATATATATTATCGTCAAATTTTGCTCACAAGTGCTCTTTATTAAGAAGATTTTGAAAATCCGATGGCAGTTAATTAAATAGTTGGTTTTTTATTGATTAAAATCAATGCTTTCAAATATTGAAAAAAAAGCTATTTTATCTGTAATGCTGACATTCCTATTGAATTATAATATTGTTGTTTCAAATGGCACTTGCCATAGATAAGCTCGCTGACACAGTTAGCGATATTATCCCGAGGGTGCGTCTCTTGCTTTAAGTAGCGCCAACTATTGCCAAGATTATGTTTTATAGCTACTCACGCATCACATTCGCTTGCACAGCCCCTTTCTACAGGGGGGGGGGGGGCATATTCACACATCTCACAAATAGAAAAGATGAAGAACAACCATGTCGTACCGGGACTCGGAACCAGGACTCCCAGATCACGGGGAAGAAATTACCGGTGAATTAAATTATAATAATCATAACTGTAAATATGAGATAAATAAATAAATAAAATCGCAACTAGTATCAATCTAAAAAGTTCAATAAGTCGAATTTATAATTTAAAAAACATTAAAGGAAAATGAAAAAAGGTTGATTAATTTATAAATATATAAATCAATCAAATGTCGGTAAAATACAACCAATGCAGAAGAATGATGCGAATTGATACTTGAAATGATGGTTTAGAACGATTCACTTATTGTATAATTAAAAAAAAAATTTAATACTGACGTTAAATAGGGGTTACAATTAAACGCTGTCTAATAGCAAATGAGTAGATAATTGGCATTATTTCCTTAAGGAAAGAAATAGACATTAAGTTGAAAGATTTTGGCCTTGTACACTTCATGTGTGGCTATTTACTTTCTTTCTACCAGAATGAAATACAAAGTGCTGTAATTGTTTCAAAAGAACAGTCACATCGATTTAAAAATTCAAAATTTCATTATTATTTTTTTCAAAACAAAAAAATTCGAGATAAAGTCCAAGATATATCTGAGACTAAAATTATTCAGCTGTTATGAAAAAAACCCTATCATATAACAGGGATTAACACGATTCAAATTTTTTCACTAGAAGAAAATATGCCTGCTGATATATCCCACCTGGAATGATTTCGGCAAAATATTCCTTTCAGTTTTATCGTTTATAAAACACAACAGACTAATAAAAATAGCTTTGATTATGGGCTAGATTTTCAAGCCAAGCTTGTTACGTAATAAAAACCTTGAAACCGTGAAAGCTAAAATGTATTTAGAAAATATTGACAAGAAAATAATGTAAAACAATAGCATGGCATTATCTTTCGTATATCTCAAATCAATTCATCTTTTTTTAAATCCCGAATCATTAAATAAATTAGATACTTTTTTTTTGCATTACCTGTTTAGTACTTTTAAAAAACGTGTCCTTTAATTTTAAAACTATTATATACACTAAAATATAAAAAATATTCACACTTTAAAAAAAAAAATTTGGAAGGCAGATGTGATTTTTTTAAAATTATTTCTAATTTTCAAGAAATAAACAAAATCAAGCGTATTGACAATCGTAACTCAAAGAGTAGTGCAGGAAAATAAAAATTAAGATACTTTTTCCTCTGAATCTAATAATTAGAAAAATACTTGTTTTGTTTTGTTTACTTACTTTGTTATATATATATATCCTTTATTCCCCTTACAAAAGAAAAAATAAACTTCTCTTGTAAAACTCTCAGAATTTTAATGTTCAATTTTGTAATTTCTATAACAATCTTATTATTAAAAAAGATATCTAGTAAGTTTGATCAAAGAAAGATTAAGTTGAAAGTCAATAAATCTAGCTGATAAAATAGGAGCAGATTTTCAAAGTCTATCATTAGTTGGTTTATACATATTTACTATCTTACCATTGATTTGTGATTTCTTTTGTCTGAAGAATGACCATTCTCAATCCCCTTCCCCCCATTAGTTGATCTTTCAGATAACGTAGATGAAAACATGTAGTCTTGTCCTTGAGAGTTGAAGGGCACCTTCGCTCATTTACCCTAACTAAAGCCCCTTGAAAAAAGTAAGAATCTTCCCTTTATGATTTTCAGACTGTCAGAAAGATTTTTTTCCCTGTATCCTTACTATCAAACATAAATTAGTTAATAGAGTTAATTCAAAACATTTTAAATATTGTATTTTTTAATTATGCAAGTAAAAATTAAAAAATTACGTTTTTAGCTGTTTTTGTACATAGTATATATTTCTTTAATAAGTATTCAGAAAGCTCAAAAACTCATTATAATGTGTATAAACTTATAGAATGTCCCTTTCAGCGTCGTTATCAATATAAGTATATTTTATTTCTTCAACTCATTTACAGCTCATAACGTTAGAGCTCATTTCTTACTGAAAAGAGTTTGAGTTGGCAGAAACGGGCAAAACCAACAAATATGAATAAGTGGATCAACTGACAAGTTTATACCATCCTAATTTAAATTAAAATAAAAGTATTGACATAATATTTGTAATACAAAAATAAATACATTACTTTTTTATTTAAATCAGTCATTTTAAAATAGTTTGGTTATTTTCTTCGTTTTCATTAAAAAAAATTAATATAGAGAAAAATAAGACGAATTCATGAAGGTATTTTAATTTTTAAATTTGAATCTCATTCTTTAAGAATTAATCTGAACTTGGATTATTAATCTTGGAAAGGACTTTTCAAGAATCACATAATCAGATGTGCGTGTGTAAGATTTTGCAACCATTTTCTAGTCAATTTCTTTTTTACATTATGTTTTTTGTTTTATTTCCATAATTATTATTCGTGATCAGTGCTAAAAGCATAAACATGAGCATTTAAGTAAATAAAAAGATATTTGCGTACATTTTAATTAAAAGAAGCATTTATTCAAAGAATTGCATCAGAATCTAAGCGGAATGACTGAAGAAACATCTCAAAATAAATACTTCAACTTTTCTCATTACAAAATTAAAACTGAATTTTACTATTAAATAATTATTTTTGAACTATAGAATTTTAGGTCTGGTAGCAGCTTTTCGGAGTTCAAAATGATTCTGAATTTAAACTGGAAAAGTCGATTGTAAGCTTTTGCTGTAACGATAAATGCTCGAAAACAGTTCTGTTATTTCTTTCAGAGAAGAAAATAAACGATATTTAAAAAATCAGGTCGATTCAAATACTATATAATTTGAGCAATTTACCTGTCAATCATATGCAAAAAAAATCAGCAAGCGTGAAAATTGTAATTTCTTAAAACAGAAGTTACATAACAATAAGTAAAATTAATCATTTATTCAGCTGATGAAAAAAGAATAATTAAATAACTTCAAACTAAAAAGTAATTGTTATTTGAACAGGGGAAAGCATGACAATAAATAATGAAATCCTATAAATACTTTGTAATAAATTATTTAAAAATTTATATTTATACTTAAAAGTTTATAATTAGTTCCATTAAAATAATCCAAAATTTGGAAGAGCTTTTTTTAATGAAATTTTTTAATGTGACGTGTTTTCTGAAATTGAGGTTTACGGAAAACTTTTTAAGTATTGATAATAAAGTATTCTATGGGAATTAAAAGTGAGGGGTTAAATCACTGATCATATTCACTGAATCAATATTAAGTTCCTCATCAGCGAAACAACATTCCTGAGATTGTCTATTTTTCACAGAAAATTGCCACTTACCCTACAATTTGGGAGGCTGCGCCCCTGGTGGTATGGTCTCGGCTGAGGAACCGGAGTGCTTCAGACTTTAGAAGACTTTTTTATTTTACCGAAGAAACGCAGAGCGAGTTAAATACGCCGGGGCCAAACGTTCTCCCGCTGTTGAGGTGTGGAAGCTTGAAGAGGGAGTGCTAGCTTAGGCACCCTTCTCGCCATCTGATTGCGGTTCGAAATTAAAAATCCATCCCAAAATAGCCCTAATGTTGCTTTAAAACGTCTTGTTTTAAAACAACACTACATTGTAACATTGTGTAACCATTGCAACATGGTGTAACATGGGGTAACCATTGTAACATTGGATAGCCATTGTAACATGGTTTAACATTGGGTAAACATTGTAACATGGTGTAACATTGGGTAAATATTGTAACATTGGGTAGCCATTGTAACATAGTGTTGGTAAACATTGTAACTGGTAAACTTGGGTAAACATTGGGGTGATGGGTAAACATTGTAACATTATGTAACATTGGGTAACTAACCATTGTAACATTGCGTTATCAATGTAACATGGTGTAACATTGGGTAACTAACCATTGTAACACAGCATTGTACAACACTACATTGTGACTGAACTAAACCATTCAGTTATTGAATATTACGGCCCAACACATTTATCATCTGATTGTATTCCCCTGTTACAATGTACGTATATAGTGCATTGGTGAATACAGTACTGTTACAATGAATTGATGAATATTATTATCTAGAGAATTCAGTCATAAGGGTTAAGCATCGTGCGAGCCTAGGCAGTATTCATCATGAGATTCCTTTTTAAATGATTTAATCTATTTAATTATATACCTGAACATATTTTAAATTAAATAGCATATTAAGCATTCATTTTAGAATATATATATATATATATATATATATATATATATATATATATATATATTTATATATACATAAATTTTAGTAATTTTGTGAAAATTTACATGCCTTTATTTATTTATTATAACTTTATAACTTAAATATGCGTTGGATTCACGTTTGTATACAGTACACTGAAATATTGAAATAGATGCTTGTTGGAAAATAAATACTGTAATATCTAACTGATCATAATGAAACTTGATAAATTATATTTGATATCATATAAATAATCCCTAATAATTTATAATTCATAAAAATCGTATTTTTTACTAATTTATGGATTTTGTAATTAGGAAAATATCATTTTTAAATCGATCTACATAGGGCCCTCCTCAGCCCGTCCTTCCACTTCCGTGGTGTGGAAATTTGGAGTGGGGTGCTAGCTCAGGTATCGACCTCGTCATCTGACCTAAGTTCAAGATTACGTGGTCCGTCTTAAAATAGCTCAAGTGTTGGTTTAAAACTGGATTTTAATGTAACTGAACTAAACTAAACCTCCTCAGCCCAACGGCCTTAAGTACCTAATCTGTATAATCGTTAATCGGCCTTGAGAAATTTATTTAATAGTAGTCAAATTTACTTGTTACAACATATGCGGTTTTATCATTGTATTTTCAGGAGATTTAGGTTTTTATCTCTGCCATTCAGTGCTGTGCTCAGTGCTTTTAAATCAATTCGCATCGCTCTCAGAAACACTATTTAACTCTATGGGTGAGTCGGTAATGTTATGTCTTAGCTTTGAATTGCAGTTTATCTCTCATACGCAATGTATTCTGATATATCAACAATCCTAAGATATAAATTAAATATTATGTTCTTTTTTAATTATGTATAAAACTGTCGACCTTTAAATCGTTTCAGATTAATTCAGATTTAATTATTGTATTATATTTATTAAATTAATAATTATAATTACACAAATCTGGATGTTAGCTTAATTTAATTTTCCTTCTTTTATAATGAGAAAATTGAGAGTCTTTATATCTAAGTGTACATTAACATTATCCATTTGTAAGAATCGCCTATTTAATTATCATAAAATCTGTATCTAAAATATTTTATTTTCCTTAATCAAAATCTTAGCTCATTTTTATGTTATGCTGCTGCCATTAATGACATTTTCTTTCTCTTGTATCCGGCAGCTAAAATAAATATCGCTCAAATTAATTCCATATAAAAATATTTTTAAAACTTACTTGAGGATTGTTTCTTTAAGCAAATATCATTTATACCTTTAAATTATTATATCCTCAGAGTGGAAATTAACTTTGCAATAAATTATTAAAAAATTTCGAAAATGAAGTTTTAATTGCTTTTGTATAGTTTTAAACGCTCTTCAAATTGGACTACAAACGTATATTTGAATAAGTTTCTATAATTAGGCTTTCCATTAATCCAGCAGAAGATAAAGGAACTATAGTTCTTCATAAATTGAAACCAGAATAAATAAAGCTAAAAAAAACGTTGATTCATAAAGAAAGAAACTAAAGGGGTTTTGTATCATATATGAGGAAAACTGAGATGATATAAAGAATGAAATGTCATACATAGCTGCAACGGTGGGAAGTTTAGGATTTTAAAAAAATGCTTTAATTGTACTTAAAGAAATCGGTTGTCCAATTTAGAGAAAACATTTTCTTTAATTGGATAGATGGCACAATCTCACTATGTCATTTTTTACTGGCTTAAAAGGCATTTATTTAGAAGTTAATTATATAACTTTAATTGCTCGTTAATTCTAATATATACAGATATTTTAATTGGGATTTAAAAGTCCTCTTGTCATTATAAGTTTTAGATTTTGTTTGCTTTTTCTTCTCTGCTCTTGATTTTGTTATATCGCAGCTTTTATAGTGTAAAACTTCTTCACCGATACAAGTTTGAATAAGTAAAATCTTCGGTTTATTTAATTGAGTTGTCTTAAAATTGACTATTCATTAACTTTAAAGGGAGAATTCCGAAAGTAATTTTTTTAAAAAGTAAGAAGATCGCGTTCAGATTGTCCTTTGAATTCAAAGGATCTCCCTCGGGAATGATAGAAAAGCATTTTCCTGTTCGAAGTAGCATTTCTTTTTCAATTCCTACTATTAGCTCACATTCTTCTTTTATATATTAATATCTCGTACAAATTTTCAATCTTTAATAAAATATTGTTTATTCATCCAATCAAGTCCAAGTAAATTTTTTCAAACTTGTAGTGGATGACATTTGATGTTAGTACAGTTTTTTCAAATATAAATTCATTATTTTTTTATTAATTAATTAAAAACTAACTTTCTAGCCAAAAAATCTTCATTTCCCCGCCGCCAAATAAGTAACGAATTCAGTTTGTTTGTTCGCAATGCCAATGAGGTTAGGCCTAAAATTTTTTCGTTCAATTATTGTAAACGATTATGCTTATTTACTTGGTGCATTTAAAATCAAACATTGTTAATTAATCAATTTTTCCGTTTCATTTTAAAGTACTTTCGAATTAAAATAATACAGAATACAGAAAATTAGAAATTTCTAATCTGTATTGCTTACGCCAACTTATGTAGAAAAATCAAGCATTTCATTTCCACAATTGGCTTTAATCCTCAATTGGCGTTTAAAATTCAACGATATTATAATTTTTTAATCAATTATTTATAGTAATTGTAATCGTTAGGCTGGGGTATTCTCGTTGGTATGGCATTAAATTCCCATCCGTTGGGTTGCGAGTTCGAACACCATGCATAGAGAGGAAAATGAAAAATTTCCAGGAAACTCTATTTTGCCTCTTAATATTGTGACTCTGTCATACTTCTATAAATATTTATATTAATTGTATTTATTTAATAAAGAGTAAGTAAAATAAATTTTTTCTTTGCTATCCTTAGTAGGAATTGATTTTTAAAAAAAAATTGTTTTTTATAATAATTGTTTCTTGAAGTACACCAATGAGCCGAAATACAGTATCATTTTTCCAAATACTTTTCATGCAGTGTTGGTGAAAAAAGATCTGACTATGCGAAATAATGCTTTACAGAATAAACAGTTTGAACTAATCTTCTACATTCGAAGTGTGTATTTTTTTTTCAACATCATTGAAAGAAGCTTTTTTTTCTTTATTATTTATCTATACTTTTTTTAGCATTAAATTATCCTGTTTTCTGATTAGTTAGTTTAAAGGACGTTTCTTTATCTGTCTTCTATTTACAAGCATTTTTGTTATATTTTCTTATTTTAATTTTTATCATTCTTATTTCTACTTTTATTTATACTGTCTGTTTGTTTATTTAATACTTCACGAAACGTGGAAACAGATTATAAAAAACATAAGAAAGAAAAATAATCAGAAAATGATATGAATTTAAAAGCATGTGCTCTCTATAAGATAAAAAAATAACAGTAAAGTTTATTTCCTGTTAAAATTGAAAGCTTTTTTATTGTATTTGTTAATAACGGCTTTAATATTATTCAATATATATTTACAGATATTCACCATTTTGGAAAAGTGCGTAAAATATACCATTTAATTACATATAATAGGCTTGTCATTATATGTAATTAAATGGTATATTTTACGCACTTTTCCAAAATATAAATATGCTTCTAAAAAATTTTGAAATGTTTTATTTCTTCTAAAAATATGCTTCTAAAAAATTTTGAAATGTTTTATTTTACCTTCAGATTTTTCATCACAGAATTAATCATGAGCATTTTCATATTTTATTGGAGACAATCAATGCTTTTGGTCTTGAATAAAGATTTCCAATTCATTGATTGAATTTGCTACAGACTGTATATTTAGTGATTTTTTTAATGATAAGATAGAACCTCTAAGCAAATTATTGATAAAAATCAAATTTTCAAACAAAGAATCTCCACAGCTAATTAATTTTATTATTATTATTCTTATATTTATTTCAACTTAGAACTTTTAATGATTCTTTTAGTGTTTAACCATTAATAAATAAATCCTTATAAACAAAAACGAAAAACTAGCAAAAAATATTTGGGAAATTTCTTTTCAGCTAAAGTCTAACAAAATTGATTAAAAATTTAGCGAAAATTTCCTTATAAAAAAAAACTTTCATTATATCGGAAATCTAATAATAGTTGTCACTTTGCAAAGTATTGAATTAGTCAAAATAAATTGAAAAGAATATAATTAACGCAGAAATCATTACTGCATAAATTTATTAATTTAACTTTCAGTATGATAGTTATTGCAAAAAGTACACAAGCATTGGAATTGATTCGGTTATATCTTTTATAAAAATAAAAAAAAAACATACACTTTACAAAAAAAATTGTTACTATATCAAATTATTATTTTAATAGATATTCAAATTAATATAAAAGATTTATTATGAAATGAGTTTTTAATATAAATAAATAATGCATTTATTTTTTATGTTTTTTTTGGGGGGGGTATGAATGTTTTGCTTAAACAATAGTTTAACGATGTTACTTTATAAATGTGAAGGAAGAAAACAAATATTTAGAACATTTCTATCCAGCTAACTCTTACCTTTCAGAAATTCGTTGTTTCTGGATTGTACATTCTTGTTCTGGATTTCAACGGATAAATGTAGAAAAAGTAAAGATGATTACTTCAGCCGGAATTATAACATAAATAAACAGTTGAGTCTCGTTTTGAAATATTTGGCTACTAAGCTGTCACCGATACCGACAGGTTTCATTATTGCGCTATAATTGCAGACTGTTTATCGTGCGTTAAAGCATTAGTGGAACTAAGCATTAAATGGGAAACCAAAGCTGAAGAATGACAAATTGAAAAAATATAGTAGATATTGTCATAGTTAATTTCATAGAGCTTTGCCTTTGTCGTATTTTCTCAGTTATATCTTCTAGGGGATAATAAAAATATGAATAATGCCATTAAATAGGAAAGAACTCAATTCAATACAAAATAGAAGAAAAAAACTATTTTTATTTAAATTGGTTTTTACAATCATTTGTTGTTGTTATGTTGTTATTAGTGGCACTTGTCATTGACAGTCTTCGCCGAGGCATCAGTGAATTTTAAGCCGAAAGGAGCGTCTCTTGTTTTGAAGTAACGCCAACTAGAGCCAAGAGTACAACTTTAGCTACACACTCATCACATTCGCTTGCACAGCCCCTTTTTACAGGAAGGCACCTTCCTGCATCTTACAAATATAACACGGAGGAACAACCATGCCCGAACCGAGACTTGAATCTGGGACGTGCCACTCTAGAGGAATACATGCTACCCCCATACCAGGACACCGGCACAATCAATGTTAATGATAACAAGTATCATTTCCAAAAATTTAAAAATGGATATATATATTTTTACAGAAAAAGATATAAATTCATATATTTTGAACGAATTTCAGAGAATTATCAAGGCTCAAAGCACCATTTATAACGTTTCTGACTTAAGCTCAAACAGGATTATGGAATTCAGTAATTTCATCAAAAGAAATTCTTGTATATACGCTTCTACGCTTTTTTTTCTTTTTGCTTAGGCTTCTCGCTAGCAAGGAAAGTAATTTAAAACAGTTAACAATACTTCAGTTTTAAATCAGGGTACTTAAAAAATATTTGAGAGCAAAGGAAACAGTTACCAAATCATCGTATAAGTATTGACCAAGAAAATTTGTAATATTTCTGTTTTCATATGCCGTTGATTAATTTTTGAAAGGAGCCATCAAATCCTTGGAGTACGAAACAATTTCTGAAGTTAATAATTTACACCATATCTGGAATAAGTATTACAGAAAACAGCTACATGTGTTCGATAATGTATGCGAGTTCCAACCCTCAAATATGAGTTATAGCTGATCATCAAATTTTGAAACAAATAATGAAAAAATGCAAAATTAAATGCGAGTGAAAAATGTTTTAAGAAATCAAAATTAAATGTGAGTGAAAAATGAAATAAAAAATAAAATTTCAAAATTAAATGTGAGTTAATAAAAAAATAAAACATGTATAATGCAAGATGAAAAAGAGACATTCCATTGTTTTTTCTAAGTATAATGAATTAGTATTGCAGAAAACCGCTACATGTGTTTGATAATGCATGTGCGTTTCAACCCACAAATATGCGTTATAACTGATTATCAAATTATGAAACAAATAATGCAAAAATGCAGAATTAATTGTGAGTTAAAGATGTAAAAAAATTCAAAATTAAATTTGAGTTAATGAAAAAATAATTAAAATATGTGTTGTTTATAAAATGCAAGACGAATAAGAGACATTGGACTGTGTTTTCTAAGAAGAAAAAAATCAGTATTGCAGAAAACAGCTATTAGTGTTCGATTATGTATGTGCGTTTCAACATTCAAATATGCGTAAAAACTGATCATCACACTATGACAGAAATATTGCAAAAATGCACAACTAAATGTAAGTAAAAAATATGAAAAAAAATTTTTTTTAATTAAATGTGAGTTAATAAAAAAAGAATTAAAATATGTATAAAATGCAAGACGAATACGAGGCATTCCATTGTGTTTCTAAGCATAAAGAATCCGTATTGCAGAAAACAGCTACATGTGTTCGATAATGCACCTACGTTTCAACCTTCAAATATGCGTTATAGCTGATCTTCAAATTATGGAACAAATGATGCAAAATTAAATATGAATAAGAAATTTCAAAATTAAACGTGAGTTAATAAAAGAAATAATTAAAATATATATTATGCATAAAACCAAAGACGAAAAGGAGACATTACTCTGTATTTTCTCAAGTACGATTGTGAATATTCTAATCGGAAGAGACTTTCGTTATCAATTATGAATTTTATCAGTAAATGATTCTTCATTACTTCGGATTACTGAAAATTCTTTGATACGAAAGAATATTTCAGGGGAAATTATTCTTTTCTTAGATGCAAAATATCGCATAGTGGACAGGATAACCAATTTTCTGGCAAGTGCGTAGCTTACAATCTGATAATTGAAAACGGTGTCTAAAAGATGGTTTTAGATCATGTATAATGATAAACAAGATCTTTTCATGAGTTTCGAGACCCGCTTCCGCCCAAGAACTGTTAATGAACCTGGTGCACGTTAAATCGGTTGGGTCAAATGTCCTCCAGCTAAGCAATGCGGCGTGTTGTGGAAGCTTCGTGAGAGGACCAGCTCAGGTTTCGTCCTCGTCATCTGATCTCGGTTCAAAATTACGATGTTCGTCCCAAACTAGCCCTAATGTTGCTTTAAAAATTATATCTGTTTAATAGTTCATATATCTGTTTTACTAGTCATGCTAGCGATGAGCATGCGCTTGTTGTTTATAGCCCTTGTAATTCCTTCTTCGCCATTTGGTATTTTTTAAGTATGTTCATAACCATTTTTTCAGCGTTAAAATTGATTTTAATTCACGAATAGGTAATCAGAATGTTAAAACTATTCTCTTTATTCTTTACACTCTTCATGTACAAAAAGTAATCCCCCCTTTTTGAATAATAGATTTTTATTCATAATAATTTATGATTTTAATTTTCATCCTTATCCATTGATTTCGTATTGTTCTATATGAATTATTTAAAATAATTCATTTTTAAATACAAAAATAAAAATATTTATGTATTGCATTTAGTTTTTAGAAGTAAAACGAGTATGAGATGTTTTTAATGATGGCAGTTATTTCAACTGGGCTAAAAATGTATCTAAGATGCTAATTTAAATCTGTTCCTCAAGGTAAAATGTCATTAAACCTTTTAAAAAAATCATTCTCATCATACACTATTCACAATAAAAAGCATTTTCTGGCAAATTCATTCTAGCATTGTTTTTTATAGGCAATTACATTTTGTTTTAAAATAAAAAAAATAATGAAATATCTTCGTGATGTCATCTGGCAAAATTCAACTACTAAACTTTTTCTATTACGGGATGTTCATAATTAAATTTGTCCTATTCGAAGCACTCGATTATTTTAATAAAAATGAGAATTGCACCGAGAAGTTGAAGATAAATAGTTCAAAATATACGCAAAAAAAATTCTGAAAACGATAAAATAATAAACGGTATTCTGATAGATTTCTACTAGGAGCTGCATTAAAATAAATAAATAAAAATATAAATAAATAAAAATAAAATGCCAAAAAAATCATTAAAAAAACTGTCAGCCCCAAATCGCCTTTATGACTTTTGATTTTATATTTGTAAGCGTTTTGATAATAAAAGAATGAAATTAATCTGATTTCAATAAGCGTATTAATTACAAAGATGTTTTGAGTAGAAGATTGCAGGCATTGTGTAAGCAGAAATCTTATCAGTTACCAGTTTATACCAGATAAGGAAATGCTACTTCAACTTTTCTTGAATTTCGATACCAACAAATTGTCTCTTCGCATGAAGTAATTAATATCGCATTTCGACTGGAAGAAACTTAATCAATATGCGTTTAAGTGGTAGAGATATAGAGACAGATATATTAAGTTAAGATTATCTGTACTAAAGTCATTAAAGAGGTAGCAAGGGACGTCGTAGAACAGTTATTTATGCATGATTATGGCATCAGTGCTAAAAATACTGAGATATGAGTAAAGCAGAAAATATAGAAAGAAAATTGAACAACATTACATGAAAAAGAGACAGAAAAGTTTCTTAATGTATGAATAAACAGATTATAATGATATATATGAGAAATACACTATATCCAAAATAATATAATGCAATAAAAATGTCTGTATGATTATTAACCCTTTGCACTCAGAAAAGTAATTTGATGCTTAATAATTCATTTATTACAAGAACTTGTTTAATGCTCCGAAAAATAAATATACATAATAGTTTTAAGTTGAATTTTCCTGGAAATTTAATTTGCATTTTCTTACCACTGGGTAAGTATTTTTTTTTTTTTACAATCAAAGCTTAAAAAGAAAAAAACACGACAAAAATGATGCATCGCTTTGAATGATACCTTAGAGGAGCCATCTTAGTGCTAAGTGTTTAATTTTTTCCTTTCTCCAAAAAATGATTAATAAACATACTTGATCACTTAGCAGGTAATTATATTCATGAATTGATGATCGCATCTGACAAATAATGATTGGGGATATGTGACGTGGTGGATATGTCACGGCTTCGGAAGAGAAGTTTTCTTGTTCGAGACCTGATTGCACCAAAGAAAAGGTTCGTGGAAGCTTAACTGGTCTGCATGAAATTCGTCGGAACATAACGTTCTTCCACTAGTGTGGTGTGGAAGTTTGGAGAGGGGGGCAGCTCAAGTATCGTCCTCGTCATCTTACCGTGGTTTAAAATTACGAGATCCGCCCCAGAACGGCCCTAATGTTATTTTAAAACGGGAAGTTAATGTAGTTAAACTAAATAAATGATACTTCTTTTTTTTCGCTTAAGTAATCAAGTTTCAGTATCTTTGAGTAGAGCGCTGTGAATTTCGAATTTCTACTAACTCTTTTTCACATTTTCTGGAATATATACTATAGTGCGTTATCATGCAGAATTCTTTTAACTTCTGTGTTTTTTATTTATCTGGCTGCGCTAGAAGAGGATATATAGGCCTTTTGGTGGTTTTTCAGTTCTCAGCGAAACTAAACTAATGTAATGTCCACATCTGCATGACATCGAATGAATGCCAACGTCAAAAATAATTGAGCATTAAGTCCCGAAGAATCCAGCTGTCTATTTTCGAGGACGCGAATGCGTGGTTTCAAAAGCATTTGACTTACTAGCCTCACATTATATTAAATGTGAGTTAATAATAAAAAAAGAATTAAATATGCATTATGTATTAAACGCAAGACGAATAAGAGATATTTCACTGAATTTTCTCAAATGCGATTGTCGATATTCTACTTGGAAGAGCCTTTTGTTATCCTATCATGAATTTTATCAGCATATGATTCTTTCTGTATTCGGATTATTGAGAATTCTTTGATACGAAAGACTTTTTCAGGGAAAGGGATGATTTTCTTTGATGTAAAATATCTCATAGTCAACAGGATAACCTATTTTCCGGCACTTGCGTAGATTACTATATGATAACTGAAAATGGTGTCTAAAAGATAGATTTTGATCATGCCTAATGATAAACAAGATCTTTTCAGGAATCCGAAGAAAGTTAGCTAAACTCGTTGATTAACTTAATTGACAGAACCGACAGAATGTCCATTGGGCAGTCCATCAAAAAAGTATCTTCAAGTTTTTCAGTTATAATCCCTAAACTTTTGTTTTTGAACTGATAATACATAATGAAAAATTCCTAGATATGAAATATTAGATAAATCAGTTGAAAATAGCCCAAGAAATATCACAAGAGATATTTTGATATTCTATGATACGAAATAGATTACCAAACTACACAATATTTAATTTCTTCGATGGAAACTCATATTAATGAAATAATTAGCAAAAATGAGCGAAAAATCAGATTTTAAATATTTTTTACTTTAATTTCATTTTATTTTGGCTAAAAGTTTGAGACAATGTTAATTTTGTTTTTAATTTTTTAAGCTTGAAATATGCTCACCTTTTATTGTTATAATATCGTACATTCATATGAAGTAGATTACGTTCAAACCATATAAGGAAAATTGATTAAATGCATTTTGAAATCTACGCGAATTTGTTCATTGTCAAAATTTTTGCGTTCCAATATTCGAATGAAATTTGCTTTATGAATTTTTGTAAACTTTTATATGATAAACAAAAAATTTATTGTTAAGAAAGCAGGAAAAGATGAAAATGTTGCATATTATACTCTTTTTATTGCAACATCTAAAGTGGCATCCATTTTGTCCTTTTCATTACGACTCCATAACTCGAATCAAAGACATATCTAGAAAACAATTTAGTAATTCTCATCTCACGTGGATGACTCAAGAGGAAATTCTAAATTGTTGAAAAGTTTTCGAAATCAATGCTTTTAGACATTAAATTCTCGTAATGAGTTTAACAGGACTTGGAATTTAGTTATGGTAATAATAACAAACTTTTTTTCCTATGTTTAAGTCATGATTGGGGAAAATATATTCTTAATTCTTGCTACAGATTTTCACAATTTTTAGAAGAATATATTTTAAATCTTATTGTTTATAAACATTTTCCATTGATGATGCTGTCGATGATGATCTCGTGTCCCCTTTACAACGTAAGGGGGTGCAGTAGCTTCTCAGGGTATGGACCCCTGAGTACTCGAGGGCAAAAGTCTGACTTCTAACTCATATGAAGATGACGCGTACTTATCACATTCATTTGCACAGCCCCTTTTTACAGGGGCATATTCTCACACCTCACAGATAGTACACAGAAGAACAGCCATGCCCCGACCGGGACTCGAATCCGGGACGCCTAGATCATGAGGAAGCCGCACTTCCTCAGTGCCAGGACGCCGGCCATTTTCCATTTCCAAACATATATGAATGGATATGTGGACATTTCCATATTCCATTTCCCATTTCCATGAAGTTAAGATACATTACATACATGTAGAATGAAACCATCCAGAGAGCTATTTTAAAAAAATCTTGGACCTATTAATTTTTTAGCTCAAAATTATAAAAATCCGTCAGGATCCGTACAAACATAACGAAAATACGGTGCAAACATAAGTTTCCTTACCAGTTTCAAATTTTAATTATTATCATTTTTCTGTCTTTCGGCGCTTTGTGGGTCATAATGAAAAGCTTAGCCGGTTTTCTGGTACAGAGGTAGCGCGTCTTCCTCCTGTTCTGGGAGTTCCGAGTTCGAGTCCCAGTTAGGACATGGTTTTTCTTCTGTGTGCTATCTGTGAGAAGCGTGAATGTACCCCCCTCCCTGTAAAAAGGGGCTGCGCAAGCGAATGTGTGTAATAAAGCTAATTGGTCCTCTATCTATTTCTAGGTGCTCTGATTCTTTTGGATGCAATCTTTCCCCATTCAGTCATGGACTTGCTCTAGCACTGTTGGTCAATGGGGACATGCAACAATGAGATGAGCTGAAAGCGGGAAATTCATTAAAATAAATAATAACATACTTGCTATAAATAAATTTAAAATATATACTAGAAATTTTACGTAAAATAAGGATACTGCTGATTGGCAAAATATTTCCGTGTATTAAAGATAAAATGATCTCTGAAAACAGTAATCAATACATAAGCCCATTCGAAAGATTCAACTCATTATCTGCGCAGCTCATTTCAATTTACTGGGAAGTTGGGAGAAAATTCTCAATCACTGCTCTTAAATATCAACAACATTAATGTTAAATTAAATCTCCAAAATAAAACATATGATTCAAAGAAATAAATGATGTCTTTGCCTCAATTATTTCATATAAGGCTAACATTATATTATTTCATTAATGGAATAAACCTTTTCATGGTTTTTAGGAATAATATATCTAATATTAGAAGTTTCAGGAGGAAAACGTTAGGCAATGAATGTAGCATTCATTACTGTATGAAACAGCTATCAAATGGCATTAAAAGCTTCAAAAAATGTCTGAAGGTGACATTCATGTTTCATAAACTATCATTACGTTGCCAATTGATAGTAGATTACAGAAATCGAAACAATGACAGGAAGGCAAATTTACGAGTTTCATTTTTCAACTCCAACAAGATAAGCATTGATTAACTTGTTGCGTATCATCAAGTAAGCATTTATATAGAGCGCCTTTTACTCATTATTGGAGCACCTTTTATTCTTTACATGAATTTACATGGAGTGCCTCTTGCCCTATAAAAATATTTTAACCTGAAAATTTAAAAATTAAGACATATTAATTCTGAGAAAAAACCCTTCAAATCTTCCAAAAAATAAACTATATGTATGAATCTATTATACAATGGATTTCTGAGATGAATTGTCTGTAATTTTGCCTTGTGAAAAAATCGTCAGTGAAAGAAAAAATTAATTATCTGTTTGAGTTTTATTAAAGAATTTAAAGTACCATCTCTATTTTATGGTGAGTGAGCTGATAAAATAAAGACGTTCTTTGAAAAAAAATCGCTTATAAGATGAATATGATCAGAATCGATAATGATAGCAATGAAATAGTTATAGATAGCTTATTTCTGCGAGAAATTGTGGTGAGTGTGTGGGTATCACATCACGTGTGGGTATCACATATCGCATCATTCATCGAGCACCTTTTTAACAACTTATTACTGTTTGCTTTCAGTACGCATTTTGTTTTTATGTTCATTGTGCTTTTCTGGTAATACGAAGAATGAAAAATAGTAAGAATTTTTTCCCTTTCTAGACACACCATATCGAAAATATTGTTTTCCAAGCCTTTCTTTATTCTTCTTAGTAAAAAGTAACAGCAAACTAACAAAATTTCACGCTTTCTAAATTAAATTATAGGAAAAAACCACATGACTCTCTCTAAAGCCGTTTAAAAATTTCTAGTACCATGCAGTGCCTCTCTATGGTAGGATGAAAGATACGGCATGGTCCTTAGATAAATTATAGTTTTCTTCCTACAGGCCTCCTTTATTTCTCAAAATAATTTTAAAATGATTTTACTGTAACTTTAACAAATTTTATTATTTCTTTATAATTGAATTTGTTTACATTTTACTATAATCATGAAGTTATTGCTATAATTAAATTAGATTATGGATATAATTATAAAACTATAGTAAAAAGTCGCATGATTGTATCTATGAAGCCTTTTAAAAGTTTCTAGTAACATGCAGCACTTATCAATGCCAAGATGAAAGATACAGCATGACTATTAGGTAAATTATAGTTTTCTTCCTACAGGCCTCCTCTCTTTCCTAAATATAATTTTTGTGTAATATAATTTTGTAATCCATTGGAATGAACATGTCCATCCATAAATTAAACACAGAATTCTTGACAGTAGTATTTTTTTCAAACAATTCACTCAAGGAAAAAAATTGTGATATTCTCGGATTGGGTCATTTAGCTGAAATTCGTGTGTTAGCATATTCTTTAATTGCCATTAGGATAGAAACTGTTTGCGAATGGATATATTTAGAATAAAAAATTTATGGTCATTTAATTGCAGTTTGATAAAGAAATTTAGAGCCATGACACAATAAAAATCAACAAAATGTATTTCAACAATAAGTAAAAATACTATAAAAATTTTATTTTTGGTAAAATTAATTTTGTCAAATTATTATTATAAAATTATTTTTGGTTTTTTTATTAAAAACTTTATAATTTAGTTTGCCAATTTTCCCCTCTTTTCAGGTGATAATCTAATCTTCCTGTAAGTTCAACCCATAGTCACCATTTGTTTCAGTATTCTTGTCCTCTATCCAGTTATAACTTCAGCAAAAAATTGAATAGATTCTTATAAGATTTGACACCGATGGCAGTCTCTCTAGAAATCCCTGAATGTTGTATCATCTTTTTTTTCCTTTAACAGATTTTTCCTTTTTTTCTTTTCTTTTTTTTCTCTCTCTCCCATCTTGTGCTCATCCAACTGGTTAGATAACTTAGCGTTATAGGCACCTGGATCACAGGATGGCGTTATGTTATGTTATAAAAACTTATTAAAAATTGTATTATTTTTTGAAAATTTTATTGAAATTTTTATACTTTCTAATTTGATGAGTAATCATTTAGTTTACATTATGAATTGCTGGTAATAAATTAGGTCATTGATAAATTAGAATATTTAAAATCTTCTTTATTTAATAAAAATCGTTGATAAAGAAAAATGTGCCATTTGTCTAAGTTTCATGCTTCCTGAAAACCATATGAAACGTCTGGTTTATTTAAAGAACGTATTGGTTTTTATATTCGTTGTGGTGTTTATGTGTATTTAATTCTTATTACTGATCCTTAAATTGATTTTGAATTCTTGAAGTGCATGGAAATTGATGAAATATACGTATGTTAATAAATAACATCATCTATCTCAATTTGTCAAATTTTGCAAAAAAAGAAATGAATTTTTCGCGAGAAATAAGGAGTATTTCTGGTTATTTTCAAAGACAGTGTAAGCATGCTATTGTGGCGTTCATTCCAGATATGAAAATAAATCAGAAATATCTATTATTGGTTGTGAAATTTATTTTTTTCCACATGTAAAATGTGGAAAAATTGTGATTTCTCATTAAGCACTGTATAGTCATTGCAAATAAAATAGTTGATTACAGAAAACTAAATAAAAAAACAGCATGAGAAATTATAAATGGCATAAACTAGCACAATGCTCAAGAAAACTCATTTAAAAACAAACGAGAAATGCGTCATCATTTGAGAATGAAATTGAATCATCATCATTGAAATGAGATTGAGAAAATTAATTATTTTTAGAATTTCTAAAAGAACAAAGAATGTTTCTTTCAAATTAATTAAAAGAAAGGTTATAATGTATTTTGTGATCCCAAAGTGCATCATAAACTTATTACCATTATCGAAACATCATATTACCATCATTAAAATTACCATAATCGAACTTCAGAATAATACTTTACTGATCTGAAATGTAATAAAAAAAATCTAATGATTCATAAAAAATCCTTTTGTGAATACGTAATTTATTATTATTTGTACTCATTCGTATCGTAATAATAAATTTGGTAATGAATACATACATAATATCTGATTTTTAATACTTAAATTTCTTCTATGCGCTCATAGCAAGTAAATTGCAGCCTTAAACAGTTTAAATTCTAGAGGAATGTAAAGATATAGATAAATTATTCCTGTTCCAAACAGTATGATATCCAGTTTCTGTTTTATATCCAGGTTTTTTTCATTTTGCTATGAATTAAATATTTTCGCTAAACATTTTTAATCGCTAAACATTTTTTGTTGCTAAATATTTTTTGTTGTTAGAATTCATCATGCAGTTATAATATTGTATCCTTTTTTAACGTAAAAAATATAGTAATCGTATTTAATTTTTAAGCAAAGCGTAACTAATAAAGATCACAACATTTTCTTGCTTATACATAGATATAAGCAAGAAAGGTAATGCTAAAAGCAACCATAAACGTTTATTCTCCTCTAAATCTCTTCATATTTTACCATGGGATTTACATAATATGTAGGATTTTTTAAGTTTAAAAACTATGCAGAGTATTGCAAATATCTTGCAAGATAATGCATAAACTGGAAACGTGAAAACTGTTTTTACCTTTTATTTAACAAACACAGGCCATAAATGTCTCCATAAAAAGTTTCAAAATATTTATGAAATAAATAAATGTATGAAGAAGCTTGAAATTATTGATTTTTGACATCGTACTCATATTCTGCAAACAACAAATTGCCTTTAACAGGAAAAATTGTGAAATATATTCATTCTTAACGCTTTAAATTGTGAAATATATTCATAAAATCTGCGTAAGAGTATATTTGTAGAAGATAAGGCTTTGAAATATGATCATTATTTTGTTTTATCGTTAGTTAAGATACTGTTTAAGCTTTTGGGCTTTTATTTTATTTAATAATCGTTGCAATCATCAGCGTTATTTTGATTTTTGGTAAAATTCAAGGTTCCCAACTTTATTACCCTGAAGACGAATTTTAAAAATTCTAATACTTTAATATCGCAGGAACTAAAATATGTTATATTTTAACAAACTTCATAATCTTATTTGTTTTGTATGACTTTCGCGATATATTTCCTTTTATGAACATGTCGTGTGCTTCTTTGAACTTCGAATATACTTTTCAAAGTACATGGAAAAATCCGAGAAAATTCAGGAAGTACGGTTTCATTGAGAAAATCGGAATGTTCTATAAACACTTATGACAGGTTGGATGTGAAAATATAAAGTTATCCTTATCCGTTATCTATCATTTTCGATAAAAATCGAAACATTCGAAAAGTTCCCAAAATCCTTAACAGCCACGCTACGTTTCATTCACGTTTTTCACACAGATCGAAACGTGAGTTTCTATTCGTTACGATAATAAGTAAATAATAAGTAAAAGGCGCGAACATTTAAAGAGCTTCAATAAAAAATGAAATATTACAAAGCTGTTTGAATTTATTTTGCTCACGAAAGACTTTCAGTATTGTTTGACGCCCGCGCAGCATGTTAAATACCCATCATTGCTTCGGGCATATTCTTTAAGGATAAAGTTCTAGAAGATTGTTAGCTGCTTGAAAATTGTGATTGAAAGAAAAAGGCGGAACGAAGATGGGATGCATCGCTTTTGTAGTTACGTAAATTCTTCACCATTTTGTTTCCTAATTACAAGGAAGAACTATCATTGAAACATTTCGTAATATTCCAGAAAAAAAAATTTTTTTTTCTGGTTTCTTCGCATGCAATTTAATCATTAGCCAAAATCCGTCATTTCAGCTCAAGAAAAACAAACAGAGATTTATCTCATTGTTTTAAAGTATTACCAATTACAAATCATTTGACGCAAGAAACTAAATAGTTCTTTCAAAATGTCACCTTAAACGAGAAATCTCGTTTTTTATTTATTTAACTACAGCGCTATTAAAATCATCAAAAATCAGAGAATATAAATAAAATTCAATCAACAGATGTTTTTAGATAACTAGACATTAATTTTATTTGTTTAAAATTAATTAATTGAATTAATTAATTTCAAATGTTTACAATGATTCTATTTTCCTTTCATAAAGCACTCGTCTAAAGGTATCTGTATTCTTTTAATTATGTAGGTATTTACTTGATTTGCAGCCTAATAAAAAATATCTGATTACTTTTTGAAATCCTCAGATGTTAAATCAAACAAATCATTTCATTAAGCAATGTGTACATGTGAGTTGTATTTGTAGTGTTCACATTTATTTTAAATTGACAGCCCTCAATTATTCTTTACAATTCTCCTCAAATGGAGAATCTTCTGAATGTGAAATGGTTGGAAATTATTCGCAAAATAGCCGGAAATAAAATATTTAAAAAAAGCTCTGAGGTGGGGAGAGACAGTTGTAGAATATGGGTTACCCTTATAACAGCTACCTTTCATTTTGGCATTCCGTTAGTTCACTCGATAATTAGATATTAAGTATGATCGCTGATCTTAAAAGTAAAAAAAAAAATACAATCTAAAGCACTGATCAAAATATGAAACCAGATATGCAAGCAATTATTCTTATGTTTTTGTTTTCATCCACAAGAGGATTTAGAAAAAAAAATGAATGACAAAAATTATCTGTATTCATTTTCTTATTGTTAAATAAATGGCGTCATTAATTTAAAAATTTCCTATTTAATGTTAGGGAGCCTCAATTTTAAATTTTTATTGGACTGCAGAAAGTTTTTGGTTTAACCGGTAATAACTGTACAATTAAACATAATTGAATGTCAACAAAGTATTTAGTATCAGTGTTATATGACAAAGCTTCCTAAGCACATAATCATCGCAATGCTTCACGAATTTAATCCTCTAAAAGCTCTACTATTCCTCCTGGCTATTGTGCTTTTAAATAATCTTATTTAATACATTTTAAAGGATAAATTGAAATACTCTACATCGGATCTCGCTCTTCCAAATCATTAGATATTTAATCCTAATTTGAATCTCTTTCACAGAGCTTGTTCAAGTGACAGACGTAACAGCGCATGCCATTTAATATAAAATTTTCTTACCTCTTACAAAGGTGAATGAATTCCTAAATTGAATACACATTTCGCATTTATCACGTGAGTCTGCATTAACTCTATTGATTGAAAGCTGGAAATTACCTCATTGCTTTAATTTGGCTTTCTAATTCTTGGGAAATGAATAGTACATTAGTCCAATGCTAGAATGGATTTAGGTTACACAAAGTGGCATGCCATTTCTGTTACCTACTCTAAAGCACTTTAGTCATGCTTTTCATGGTTGACTCTCAGCCAATAATGTTGATATCCATTGCTTTAGTAAAGTAACTTAAGCCCCTTTTTTTATAATAAATGTAATTACCATCTACAATCAATGTTAGGTAGATTTCAGATAAGGGAAATTAGTGGAGGGTAAGAAAGGAAGGCTCCCGCCTCCCGGGGGGACCTCTAAATAAGGATGAGAGGTTTTCCGTGTGTGGTAGTTTGTTCTCGTCACCCTGGAGGATACACTAAAAGACAGAGCGGTTTGGCTCCTCCCATCGATGACGGGGCATATGCTTCCTTAGGGAACAGTTGGACCGTGGTCGGTGATGGCCCTTAAGACTCAACCACAGATCCCGCCAGTGTTGCTCTAGTGGCGGTTCGGTCATTCAGTAATTTTTATCCGTGTGTCTTCGGGCGGGTCGGAGAGTCAATGATTTGACTTATGAAAAGAAAGTTTCGGCACAATTTCTTTGATCACTGGCCATAGAAATTCGTACATATGAATGTATATTTTTGCCCAGTTATATTGTTAGTATCATAATGAGAATAATTCTGACCGAGATTTGAGCCGTAAAGAAATGAGTTGTGAAAAAGCTGAAAGGAACAATTTTCATTTCTTAATAACTCTACTACAATGATAGATAGAAATATAATTCAAATTGATCAAATTGTTGCCTCATCATAAAGAAAAATCTTATCTGAAAGTTTTTCGATTGCTGCAATCTCTTAACAAACAATTAAATTGAAATTACTTTTTAATTCCTTATTTGAATTACTTATTAAACTAAGCAAGCAAACCTTGTTCGAAAGCTGTCATCAGTTACTATCTTCTATCCTTCAACCCTTATGAAATTAGAGGTGGAAATAGTTGACGGATGGAATTTTCTTTTCCTTATATTTCCTAACAAATGCAAAATTTCTTCTTCTACCAGATTGTCAATACAAATTTTGAAATATTCTAAAATTTCAAAATATTAATTTGACAAAAAGTAATTAATACAGAGTGGTCAAATGCAGAACAAAAATTTCATGCTTTATGTGATGACTTGAAAGAATTTAATTAGTTTTGAAATGGCTCTAATTTGTGAAACAATGATAAATACTATAAAATTGTCTTTTTTCCTCACAAAATATAAATTTGCATGCATCAGAGTTTTACAAATAAATCATGTGAATAAAATGATATCCAAAATGCATAGAAAAAATGCAGGATACATTCTCCTGATAATCGTTTTATGAATAACCTCCCCTTTGTTATTGTGTGTACGTTGCACTAATACATTCAATGCGTTCTTATCATTAATCTTCATCTACATCAGAAAAAAAACCCTGAATTAGGGTCAGTTTCTTTTTGACAATGTGTAAGATACTTCTTTATCGTTACTGCTTCATATGCCTGAACTTTGTCATCAACTTGAGAACTCACTAAAAAAGGAATAATTTGATATTGTGATTGATTAGATGACTTTTTGAGATTTAAAGCATAGCTTTTCAATAGAAGAATTGAATTAATATGAGGAAAAAAAAATTATCGAAATATAACCTTGCATGAAATTTTGAAACATGAGAAATGCCTAAAAAACTGAATTTTGCAGAATTTTGCACAGGTAAATCAAAGAAAGCATATAATCGAACGCTTTTCTCAATTGCACTGTCGCGTATTTCAGTAAAGAAACAAAGGGTTTAGAGTAAAAAATGAACTGGAACGAGAAACCTGACTGATTCAGTCTGAAGATATTTCAGGCTCAGGCCGGGACTTACAATATCCGTTTGTTTTAACGTCTGAAAAGAATTTTATTTTAACACATTAAGGACCGCTCACGAGTTTTCTCGTTTTTCGCTTTTCGTCTGTTACGGAAGGATAAATAACAAAGTTATGAGGATTTTAAAACGTACAAGTTTGCCCCAAAACGTGCTGTCCTAGGCGTATGTCTTACAGATTTCTCTGCGATCCTTAATATGTTAAGTATATCTTTAACTGCGATGTTCATCATAATCTGACTAAAGAAGAAAAAAACAGGAAAATATATTTAAACTCAATGTGAATGCGTCTTTTGAATTTCAAAATAAAATTATTAGTATAATAAAGATATATAAAAGAAAAAAATAAATTTTTAAAACATTTCGTAAAACAGATACTTGTGAATTTTTATACCTTCAACAACTCGAAGAAGCGTTTATCAAAATTTATTCTGTTTTCGACCTTAAATTTCGACTTTAACCTCCCAATTAATTTAGCAAATACAAGCAAACATGTTTTATTTAATATAAATTTTATTGTACAATATAACAAGTTTTTTGTATTCTTTTAAGGATGGCGCAATTTTAGGCAAAGTACTTGATAATAAAGCAAAAAAAATCAGAAAACGCTGACACTTGAATTTACGAAATAGTAATATATCTGAGAGCAAAACAGTTATCCCTGGATTTAATTAAAAAGCGTGATGTAGCTTGGTGGTAAATTAAAAAGCGTGGTAATGTGTCCGTTACAAGGGAAATCCCTCACATAAAAGACACTTAACCTTTTACATTCAGTTATTTCATATATATATCGATGTATTAGGCTACCTGCAAATTAATATATCTTCATATGCTGTGCTTCCTAACTGGGTATTCTATACCTTCATTTGCGGAGTTTATTAGCACCTGGAAATGTTTACTGCATTTCATAAACGACGGCCTTCGTAGAAAAAAAAATGAGATTTATTAGGTAACTTGAAGGGTGTCATACAATTGAATTAAAACTCCCAATTCATATAAGTTCGAAAGTCCTGTATTGAAATTGGATTATGAGATGATGCCACAATGACTTAAAATATTCTGCATTGGTACTACATTTGACATATGAACCTTTGGTGATTTGGTTGCGCACTTCTTTCTTATATTCCCGATACAATAGTTATACAAAACTAAGTCAGTTCGACATTCGTAAAATGGTTTATGTTTATCGCACATCTACAACGAGGATCCCGCACCTGCTAACTTCACAACACCAATTCCGTATTTTCGAATTTGTTTCATCAACAAGCGTTTATCAGACGAAAAAAGCATAATGAGTAAAAGATAAAAAATATACTCCGAAAACTAATTTTTTTTTTACTTAACTGCTAAGAAATAAACTATTCATAAAGGTTAAGTCATACCAGACTCTCCAAGATGCCACGAAAGCACACGGATTTAAACCATAAAACTGAATGATCGGACCACTGCAACAGCAACACTAGCGAGAACTGTGGTTGAGTCCTAAGGGTCATCACCGGACACGGTACAACCCTTCCCTTAGAAAGTACGTCCGGCCATAGATAGGAGGAACCTTCCCCCACCAATTAATGTACCCTCCAAGGTGACGAGATCCATCCACCTTGCCGAAAGCATCTCATACTCATTTCGAGGAACTCCCCCCCCCAAGAGGCAGAGGCAATTTATCATAAAGGATAAACTAGCAAACTATTCATAAAGTTATAGGATACTGGCTGATAATATTCTTATGTAATCTAATGAAGATAGGTACCAATAAAGCATTATAATGGATTTCATTTTTTTTATTTTTGCAATCTTACTTAAATGAATTATACCCTCATTTACTAACCTCATTGAACCACTCAGTAATTGAGATCTTGTTTTCTTATATTTTAACCTTTAGGAAAAACTCAAAGGGAAAAAAACTCTTTTTTTTTACTTTCTTAAAGATACAAAATTTTGTCTCTTTAATATCAGAAATTAAACATAAAACCATTCGTATTATCAAAGAAGGTGATACACTTAAACAATGAAGAGCTACTATCTTCTTTTCTTTTTCTTTTTTTTTTTTTTGGAAAAGTTGAATGAACTATAATTTTTTTAGTTATAAAAGATAACAAAAATTTTTATTTGAAGTTCATTTAAATTTTAACGAATAAAAAGATGAAACGAAAAAGATGCGAAAATTATCGAAATTCCATTGAAAGAAAATATGGATTCTTTTCCTACATCGTTATATATTTTATTAAATAATACAATTAAATGAATTTATATCAATCATCTCAATAACAAAATAAAAAAAATTAACTTTTTTTTAAAATTATTTATCAGTTACTTAGACAACTTTACTTATTTCTTATTTCTTTTCTTTACTTATCTATACATCTTTACTTTATTTGTATTTATAAAAGTCTAAGTAACTGATAAGTTACTTAGACATTTATTGATTATTCTTATGTAATATTTAATGGTATTCCTTTATTTTTTAATTTTCTTTTCATTAAATCACAAAATTAAAATAGAAATAAAACATATTCTTTTCATTAATTTATAAAGTATGGACATGAGAATGGCAGAGGCCTTTATTTTAATGCATTTCAGACAATTAATTAAATGATTTTACAGCCACGCCTAATCCAACGCTTCTCTAATTAATGGAGAGAAAAATATTATTAGGAATGCTCTGTAGAGAATTCAACGCACTTCCCAAAACTCCATTCAGTAATAAAAAAGAATATGCAAAAGAAATCAACAAATAGCCGTCAAACAGAAAGTTTAATCAAGTGTGAAAATAAGATTAACCGTCGCCAGATGAATAATCGATATGACTTATCTGTATAAACTGATAAACATACCTTCCAAAATTATTTAATTTTTTAAAAGGGTTTTTTTTAATTATTACACCCTCTCTATCCTTCTCTAATTAATGGAGAGTAAAATATTACTAGGAATGCTCTGTAGAGATTCCATCGCAGTTCCCAAAACTCCATTCAGTAATAAGAAAGAATATGCAAAAGAAATCAAGAGATAGCCATCAAACAGAAAGTTTAACCAAGTGTGAATATAAGATTAACTGTCGGCAGATGAATAATCGATATCACTTATCTATAGAAATTGATAAATATACCATCCAAAATTATTTTATAATGATATTTGTTAAAAGATGAGGATTTTTTATTTGTAATAGTCTCAATTCTATACATTTTTCTTAATTTTTAATGTAAGGATTGATCTACTACAGTGTTTTTAATGTTATGGTAAAATTCAAACAACCATCCAAGCATTCAATCGAGAAGTTTCCTCGATCTTAAAATTAAGATTTAAAATAAATATTGCTTTATTGGAGCTTTAACTCTGAAATATGATTTTCACTCCCAATTTTATTTTGCAATATATACATTTTTTTAATTTGATCGTGAAATAGTTTACAACATATTTATTCAATAAAATTCATATTTTTCAATCATATCAAATAACACGGTGAAATTTTATTTAAAAAATGCATTCCATATTAACAGTTTAACAACCAAAAAAAGTCAATCTCTGGGTGAACAAACTAGCAGTCAAGTTGGCCATTATTTTTTTAGCTTTGTAAAAAATGAATGGATATGGGGGAATAAACTGTTTTAAACTATGTCCTTAAGTTATTCAAAGTACGCGTTTTGAAAGACAGGGTAAATCTCTTTTTATATAATAACTACAATCTATTGGTTCAACTTAAGCAGACTAATAGCTTTAAACAATAACTTATGAATATTAACTACGAACATATCCATCTCTATTATCTCCTGTAATATTTACATGAGAAAGTCAAATCCTTATGGAGATAACATTTTCAGTCTGTGAGGATTATTATGAAAGAACATTTAAGCGATGCCTACTATTTTGCGGAGTAGTTATTTCTTTGATCTTTCCCGCGTATTGTCATAATGTAAACAGATTCTATAAAGTTGTCGGGAATAAAGTAAATAGTTATTCACCCCTTAACGTGTTTATTTTCTTTGCTAACTAATAGGACGACACCTTCGATTTTGGGAGTATTTTCTTATTTTGATTCAAATGGAAATCCATCGAATACTTGACTTATCAACGTATTCGAAGTCCTTTTACTATTGAATTATAATCGTTATGAACGGTTTATTTTTTGTTTACAACTATCAAAATTCGATAAATTGATGCACGCACGGCATAAGGGCAAACCAGTTAAGTGGTTAAGACGGGACAGCTGTTTACCACAATGCTGTCATGGTTGCGTGATATTCCTGATCTAGGCGTGGCTAGACCTAGTTGGCATAATGTAAAATCTGTTTTGCGGGACATAGGGACATTAGATTGATCCTATAAATATCCTTACTAGACTTATTTCCAGCGAACAATCATCAACGAGATATTCTAGGTTTTCAAATCCCTGAGTATGATGAACTCACATCTGGGAACTATAAATAATATTCCTTTGATATTATATAAATAACTATTCACCTAAGTTTATTATCTGATTGTGCAAAATAATTTAATCTTTGCCACAAGTACTCAGCGCGGTCAATCGTTTTGAATAAAAATAGTCAATAATTTGAATTCAATAAATCATATCAATGATAAGTCAAGGTTAATCAATGACTTTTTGGATAATATCTTATCCTTTAAGAGATAAAATTAAACACAAGGACAATAAAAAGCGTCTTCTGTCCAGACTTTGATTAATGTACAATAAGGATAAATTATATCATAAATTTGCATATTTTTGCTACATTTCCCTTGCTTATGCGCAGTTCGATTGGTGAATACGTAATTAGCGTAGTGCGTCACAATACATCGTCTTTTTTTTCTTTTTCTTTTATCTTACTTTTTCCCGGTTTTGTAGCTGAAACACGCGATTTGAAGACACGATTTTAGGTCATTTCAATACGATGCATATCATGAGCAATATTCATCAATTTTATGAAACAAATAATGAAATTAAGAATTTGTATTACATCCTACCAAACCACATGATTTCTCTAAAAGATATAAGAGCTATCTACAAAGAATCAGCTCAATTTTTGAACAAATACAGAAAAAAAATGAAGATGCTTAAATGCATGAATGTGTGCACCTCTTTTTCATATTTGCGAAACAAGCTTAATTCAGACTTCACTGATAATATTCAAAAATTGCGTTTCGATTGTTTTCGAAACATGTTCTCAAAATAAAAAATAATAATAATAATTGTTTGAAAGACCTTAATTAATAACGGACCTCAAAGCGTTTCCAGTACTTTAATTGCTTTCGAAAATCGAAGATGAATTCCTTGTTGCAAGCAATTGGCACTTGAAAAAATAAACATCATTTGATATTTTATTAAATGTTTCTAAGGATCATTTCGCAAAGCCTCTCTATTTTATGATAGTATGTTACACTTTTCTAATAATTATCACGATATCATTTTGGATAGAGGCACGATGGTGTACAAAATTGCATTAAATATCATCTAATTGGAGTGATTGTTAAGCTAGTGGGAATTTTTTAATATAATTACTACTGTTATATCTGGTTAAGTATGAGATTTTAATGGATAGTATATAAAGAAAAAAGTATGTAGAAAACAATATATCATATATTATATGAAAAATTTTATTTTGGAATTTTTCTCAAGATGTATCCAAACACACTGAAATGGCAGAAGTCGAGATACCTCTTAGTTATATGTGAGACATCCGTTTGCCCAGCTAAATACAGCAATTCGACGTGGCTTGGACTCAAAAAGTCGTTGGAAGTTTCCTGCAGAAATATCGAATCATAATGCCTGAATGTCCACAATAACAAATGAGTTACCAAAGCAGGATTTTTTTTTTCGAGAATTGGTCTTTCGATTATGTCCCATAAATGTTTGAGGGGATTCATTTCTGCAAATCTAAGTGGCAAAATCATTCGCTGAAATTGTCCAGAATGCTCTAAAAACCAATCGCGATTAGTTGTTGTTCAGTGACATAGGGAATTGTCGCCCATAAAAATTCTAACGTTGGTTTGGTGCATGAAGTCTATGAATGGCTGCAAGTGGTCCCCAAGTAGTTGAACACAATCTTTCCAATTCAAAGACCGATTGATTGGCTTAATTGGGCTATGGCAACAGAAGACCGTTTCAGGTATCTTTACTAGCATCATGATATCGATTGACATTTCTGGGCTCCTGACCATTCCCGTTGTATGACTGTAAAACCACTGTTTTGACAGATAAATCAGGGTTTTCAGTCGCTAAGAGTTGATGCTAGAGTTCAAGTGTGGCATAGACACCATGAAGCCATGGATCCAAGTTGTCAACAAGGCAGTCTGTAAGCTTTGGATGGTTTCATAATGCTGTGGGATGATTTTACATCGAGTGGGCTGGATCCTGGGTTCCAAATGAACCGGTGTCCTAACGAACGATCATTAAGTACAGGTGGTCAGCCTGTACTTAATGATCGTACCATTGTTCATGGTGGATGGCTATGCCCGAAATTATGTATTATCGGCACACTCTTGTCGCTGTGGATCTCGGAATTCCCTAACTATTTCCAAATGGTATGCCCTATGCGCCAAGCTCCAACAACTATTTCACGTTCAAATTTTGTTAATCATATCGTGCGGCCATAATCACATCAGAAACCATTTGACAAGAAAACAATTGAAAGCCCTGCCATTGCAGTGCCCATTAATACATTTTGTACTCTATACCTCTGCTATCTATAAATTGCATAATGCGATCGCCTGATTTTTTTTACCTCATGTTCCAGATACTCATGTCTTTATACAGTACGTTAAAAAAGGCGGAGCAGGTGTCCCTTCCCACTAAGTATTGCTCCGAGACATCCGTAACAATGTTTCATTAATTAAGATCGGCAAATGTACGGAGTATTTTTTGAAAATTAATACCAATAAGTTTTAAAAATTGGAATTTTATACAACCTTTATAGTATAAAAATGTCTGTTAATGAAATATTGCTCTTGCATTCATTTAAGTGTGGACAAAATTTCACCCAAACTTGCTCCAAAGTTCAACTTGCAGATATGCTAATTTTTAAATTTTGTAAGATTTATCCCAAATTTAGATAGAAACATTTATAAAACGAAATAAAATTTATTCAATTTGTAAAAACTACCATAAGCAAAAACCTATTTGCCTAGTAGTACATCATTCTATCACCATTGCTTGATAGAAATTTGCTACGTGAGCATATTGTTGCTCAATTTGGCCTGTCGGCAGCACAACTTCGACTTAGTAAAAGTAGTGCAGTTCCGAACAGAGAAACAAAATCCTTAGTTCTCAATAATGAAACGAAACTTTTCTAAGAAAAAATAGAAGAAACAATTTAAAATTATGCTGATTTATGCTGTGTTAGCTAGCCTTTCTAAAAAAATGTAAAATTATAAACAATTTTAAAAATTAAACTGTAATTAATGCATTAATTATAAACAATGCTACTCTTCCAAACGTAACGAAATCGGAGCTAGGTACTATTAAGACCATGCCTTTTAATTTATGCAAAAACGCTCCAACTTTAACCTCCAACAGCAATATGGCGCTGTGCATAACAGTTGGCCTCATCGATCAATCCAAGCAATTGCGGAAATTATAATTTCACTACAAATGTAACTCAAAATAGAAATGACCATCTATTTAAATATTAAAGTATATAAAGTAGTTATTAGGTTAAATACATAAAACTTTCAAGAAAACCAGGGACAATAAGCTCAAGCTGAAAACATTATTCTTCACTCTGAAGAGGAATTAGATTGATTTTGGATTATTCCATTCCCTTTACAAATTTCAGCTTATGGCTCCGTTCATAAAAAATGGTAGCATCCTAACAACCTTTTAAGTGCTGACACAAATTTATGCATCGTAAATAAAAACATGATGACACTCGTCAATATTCAAATGGCTAAAGTAAACAAAACACATTTTTAATGCACCGTTCAAACCCAAATTTCTTTTGAATATTCATCTACAAATAAGGTTTCTACGGCAGAAGAACAGATTCCATGTTTATTTTCACTTGATATAAAAGATAATAAATTCTAACATTATATTAGTTTTTCACAGGTTTTTGTCTTTTAATTTCCGCGGAGTTTCTAATAAATGGGAATTTATTAGAAATTTTGTTTCTCTTTAACTTATTCTGCAGATTTTTCAAATGTTAATAAGGAAATGCCATCTTATTCTGGTCAATCAAAAATACCAAAGCATTGTATAAAAATTTAAATTTTTATACAGGGCTTTAGTCCTATGAATCATATTAAATGAAATATTCTTATACTTAATTTTTTTAACTAAAGCAATTTCACACTACTTCAGAATTGGCTGAGTTATGGGACTTTCAAAGCCACTATGTCAGGTTATTTTATATAACTTCATTGGACGTCTCGATGAATATCTATCAGTCTTTTAGCCATCATTGCTCAGAGTGGTCGTTAATTGGCTTGAAATATTAAATTCAAAACTACAATTCAGCCAAATCAATTTTAACTTCAGTACATTTTAATTTTTTTAATTTAAAATTTCTGAGTTTCAAAAATATGTTACTAAATAATAACAAATAACACTTGAAGACTGTATAAAAATTCAGATCAGATATTTTTATCTGCAACAAATTTATTGATTCAAATAACATAATATATTATTCTTCATATCATTCAAAGTAACATTTTTCTTTTCATCCGTAACGACTAAAATATCACCGATTAAAATAGGCACCCTAAAACTCTAGAATACTTAAAAAATATCAAAAAATAAAAAAAATTTGAAAAGTTTTCTTTAAAAACTTTTAATGCAAAACAAAGTTTATAAAAGGATTAACTTTTTCATTCACGCATTTTATCTGAAATTGTATATGTATTATACATTACAAAAGAAATTTCATTAATTAAATAAACTTTTTGAACAATAACTACAAATAAAATAAAAAAAGATTTACTTTCAAACTAGCAAATGAACTACAGTAATTTTCATTTTACTTAGCTCATAATTTTTATTATTATTTTTATTTCATTTTAATGTTCTTTAATAGCGTTATTAAAAAAAAAACATGTAACAATTTTAATAATTTTAAAATGTATCATGATACATGATATGTAGTTTGTGAGAATCTTCATGCTCAACAAAAATACTTGCCGTTTTAAAAAAATTATCATTCATTCAATGAGAATTTCTGGAAAAAAAATCCCACTTCCTTATCATGATTAGTAAATACTAAAAAGCAACGCTACGTAAAATCGCTATTATTTATTTGTTTATTTTTTTAGTTCGGAATGTTCTAGACTTTGACGATGCAGAAGTATTCTTTTGTCCTTCAAAAATTTATATTCCATGTGTTCTTTCTTCAAAGCGTTTCTGATACAAGCATGTCATATGATACAAGATGTTGAAAAGAATCTTCTGTTGCGAGCAAAAAAGGAAACAATACTATCGGCTTAAATATCTAATTTCCATAAAACTCTGATCTCTATCAAATCTCTAAATACTTATAATAGGAAAACAATATATTTATTTTAGGAAATACTCGTTCATTTATTTTTTAAATGCATTTGATTTGAATAAAGTTCTGTCAATTTCAAGGGCATTTTTGCATCTTAAAAAAGAAGAAATATTTATCTAATCTAACAAAATTAGATATCTTTTTATGCTCCTACATAAATTTATCTAAGCACGACAAGAAGAACTGCAATTCGCTAAGTGGTTCTATTTTTGGAAAATTTAGCAAATCGTATTCAATTCTTTTCTCTGTTTCCAAAAGCTAATTAAAAATAATAGTCTAAAATTAGTCTCAGTCCGAGGGAAACATGACAGAAAAATTAAGAAAAATGCTTGAAAGCATATTCTTTTTAAACTTGATTTTTTTAAAAATTCTTTTAAAAGTATGTTAGTTAATTTTTCAAAAATGACTTTTTAATACCTTGTATTTCAAAAATTTCAGAAAAGAAACATTTCCCAAATTTTGGACAGAGTTCGGTTAGAATCTTTCTAAATTCTATTTCGAATCTATTTATATTCTGTGTTTTCTGTCTTTAGGGAAATGCCATGAACATGCCATTTATAATTTTACAAAAATAAATGCATGAAATTATTTTACTTTTTAAAGATATCGTACACAAACTATTCCCTTTATTTTTTTTATTTTTTCTGTTGTTTTGTTATTTCAAATAACCAGCAGTTTTTGTGAATATATTATATCAAATGGTGTAGTAATGCGTGAAAAAGATATATCTTAGATACAAATAATGGGAAATTTTTCATTTTGAAAGAGATAAAAATATCAAAAAGAAATTTTCCCCCAAATGAAAAAAGCTTATAGTTCTACTGATGACTAAGACTATCAAAGATAGAAATATTCAATCATTTCTTTTTGGAAAAAAATAGAGTTTTTGAGCATTTTGATAGAAAATTCTCGCTTTGTAGCCCACATTTATCTTGGGTACAGATCAAAATAAAAAAATCATTTATCAGAATATTTGATTCATACATAGAATGTATAAAAAAAATCATACACCTAAATATGATCTTATTAGAACTAATAAAAGCCCTATAGAAGCTAAATAGGCGCCACATACGACTACCTCATAAAAAAAATAATATTTGTGGCAGATTACCTCTCTATGCAAACTTTATTTATTCTAAATCCATAAGATTAGTACGATCTTCAACAGAAGCTAAAAATATTTTTTTTATTTAGAAAATGCTTTATTTAAAATATATCTTGATTTATAATACAAAGTAAAAACCATATTCAAGTATAATTTAAAAATGTAACAACATAGAATTAAAATAAAATACGACAAATGATATTTCAACTTAAACAGATGTACAGCCAATTTTATGGATAATAAAAAAAGTAAGCAGCGAACACTGATGTTCAAAAATACAATAAAAAAGGTAGCAGTTAATATCTCGTCTGCTTTTCTTTCGATTTTATCACCTAATTTAATTTTTCAGACATGAAGACATCGTTTTTTTATGTTGTTAGCGTGTGCAATTTTTTGGCATTGTTCCCTTATTGTTAACTTTATATCTCTTAATTCAGATTTTACTTACACAGTTATCAAAAAATACTCGTAAATGATCAATGAAGTTAAAGTCTGGGGGCTGTGAAAAAAAGTCTCCGAAAGTCTTAAATGTTTGAAATATTAACCAATCCTTCACGGCCTTTATGTATGCTTGAGATCGCTATCATGATAGAAAATCTAGTAGTGAGAATCCCTCAAAACTATGCGGAACATTTTCTTTGAAGGCATTTAGGAGATCCTCATTTTTTTTTTTTTTAGATATCGTTCTGTTCAATGCATGTTCAATAAATAATAAATTTTCGTCTGCTACCGTCATACACATACACATTTGACTATAATAAAGTTATCCGAATGTTTTATTATTGCTTGGAAATTAAGATGTGGAATACAAAGGCAATCAAACAGAACATTTATCTACAAACTTTCATGATAAAACTTAATTTATATTATATTAAAATCGATTTAAAACGCGCCAAAAACCTCTGTATTATTTCTATTTAATATTTTAAGTATGCTTACATTCAATAACAGCATATTTACTGTATAATGATTTTGTTTCTCCATGAACTTCTGCGATTATATTGCCTATTTATCGATATCTTATTCTTTTACAGAATTGATTATTGAATTTTTTTATTATTTATCTAAGTCAATTATTTATATTTTATTATTTATCTAAATCCAATTTTTTTTATTATTTATCTAAATCATTTAATATAGACTGCCATTGCAGCATCTAAAAACACAGATCCATAGTAAATTTGAAAAAGAAAACAAAACAGAAAAAAAATACATCTTTGCTAATTATTTAATCCATTAAAAAAGCTTTTTTAAATCGTTCTTTGACTGGTAAACAGACATTTTCCTCCTAAATATCTTCTTCCTACTCTGCATAGGAATCTTTCATTGAAATTTTTAAATGAGCATTTGTCAAAAATGTTTGAGTGGATCTCCATAAGTGTATCAGCTACATAAATGTATGAGGATCTTTCTAAGTTCATAGGTCTACCATTGTATCTGAAGATTTATAAACATTTTATTTCGAGACAAAAGGATTTCTTTTTCTCCCAAACTCATGATAAAACTAAGAATGATAAGAAGCACCTGAGAGCCCAAGACAGTGTGACTAGCCAGTTATCAAATGTAAGAACGCATGCATGGAAGTTCAAAGGTATAATTGCATTCTTTATTCAATTCATATACATACTCCTACAGATAATATTATCTTTAAGCAAACAGGAAGTATTATGGAAACGAGAAGCATCGTAGCTACTAGTTATGACATTTACTTAAGATTAAAATTACGATATTATACATGTAAAAGATATTTTTCCAACTTTCTTTTTTATATTTACAAACAAAATTTCAATAAGCCTAAACTCCTTAATACATAACGTGGAACTTCAGTTATTTATCTGAAAGTTATTGATTAGATCTAGGAATGAATATGTGTTGTCTATAAATTTTATCACAACAAAACAAGTAAACCTAATCTATGCATAAAATGCTTCATTATTTAAAAAAAATATTTTTTTAATGTACTGATCCTAAAATATTTTAACTATAAAACATATTAGTCAAGATTTTATTTTATAATAATATTAATCAGATTTTTAATTAATTTTGAAGATGAGTTAATAAGAAGGGATCACCTACCGCAGTTTTGGAGCAATACATTTATTTAATAAGAATATGTTTAGTAAATAGTCAGAAAAAATTATAGCGTCAAAAATATTCAAAATTTCATAAAATTCGTTTCGTTAAAATTCCTGCTTAATAATTGATAGAAATTTTGATTATGTGAAGTCATAGCTCTCAACCTGCGGTGCTTTTTTACCTCGAGAATACAAAATAAAAACAATAATAATATTGAAAATCTTGAAAATAGTTTTGATTAAATGATATCAGATTTTTATAATATTTTAGAAACTGATATTGCTTATATTTGCACAAATTTTAATAATTTTTTATAGTTCAAGCTATATAACAACTTCTTCGTGTATACACCCGACCACCCTGCCACCACTGAAAGTAGCAGTATCGACAGGATTCGTTGTGGCCAACTGTGGACTGTAGCAATGTCCAAACTCACATTGACCGAATCTGTCAAACTGATATTCTCTTCAAGATAATTGGTCCAAAAGTGGCCAAATATTGACCATCTCCTCCTCTACAAACTTTCAAACAGTTGGCAAAAAACTGACAATTTTAGACATCATGTCCTTCAGAGTCCTAAGATTACTTGGTACCATCAGTACTGAAGTCATTATTTTCAACTTGCAGATGTTTTCTATGTTCGGAGATTTCTGTGCATTCCTTTAAATAGTGGTAAGCAATACCTATTCTTCCACAAATGCATTTATTTTCCGGCATTCTTAAAATCTTTGGAAATATGCAGGGACTCTTCCATGTGCTGATATAATTTAGATTACCAGTGAATGGTATCTTCTTATTTTTATTTCTGGATTAGGAATAAAATCGTAATTTACTCTACCTTTTTGGACCTATACCATCTCTGTATAACAACTGAACTATTGAAACCAATTATATTTATATTTATTTTATCCAAGTATTGTATTATTAAACTTAAACTGTTAAAGAGCATTATAAAAAGCAATCGTAAATCAAGTCCGTTCATACTCTGGATTTCCTGCTTTCTATGAAACTAAATATATTTTTGAAAATAACTTTATATAATAAATGTCCAAATGAAACTTTTTTAATGATAATTGTTCTTTTATTAATTTGGGTTAGTTTTTAATTGCATTAATAAAGCGCATGATTCTATTTACTTCTTATATGCATCATTATTTTTTTTAAAAAAAAAACATATTCTCTTTTATCAGCTTATAGATAATAGTTTCAAGCAATTTTTTCAAAAGCATGTCTATTATCAAACTATTACGTATGATTCGCATTCATTCATCATTATTTGTAATTTTTTCTTACGTCAACCAATTTTAATTTTCAAAGTTTCTTTTTCGCATGTCTTATGCAATAGAGTAATATCGAAAAGATTTGATGACCTTACGACTGTTTTACGATAAAAAATGCTAATCGATAAGGAAATAAACTGTAATATTTATTCATGACATTCTATTTCAGGGAAAATAATATAAAATAAGCGTGTGCTTTTGTTTCACGTGTCAGGAAAATTTTCTGCATTTATAATAAGACTTGCCAGACATTGAAATATTAATCATTTATTTTTAAATTAATGAAACATATTAAACTTTATTCTTTAAAACCCAAAATTCGTCTTTTTTATAGGAAGCAAAATTATGTCCCTTATTATGACAATATTATTTTTAAAGACTTTATAAGAACGGAAAATTAATTTATCTTTTGCTTGCAAAACTGAAGTAAACGTTAAATAAATTTAATTTTGTGACTATAAAACTAATAAGATGTACAGAATGAAATCAGGTTGTACCACTGGAATATAATTCATGTTGAATTAATCCTTTCCTATTAAATACTTGATAAATAAATCAAGATTCCCAAAATCTTATTATCTTATTTTGGTACTGATTCTATGAAAGTTACACTCTTTTCATCCGTTCTCAAATTTGGCCTTCTGTTCATTAACCTTTCTTTAAATGATTTTTTATTCTTCTCTCTCTCTCTCTCTGTGCGTGCGCGTGTGTGTGTGTGTGTGTGTGTGTGTGTGTGTGTGTGTGTGTGTGTG
>JAOUZG010016587.1:2505395-2542446 GCA_026289955.1 Argiope argentata | reverse complement strand
AATTAAATATATATAGGGAGAGTATAAGAAAGTAAGAATAAAATAATTCAATAAAAATATTGCATTTTAATTCTCTAAAAAGAGCATGTTATTAATAACCGTTTTTATTAAGATAGAAACCGTTAACTCAATATTTAGGCGAAACAGATTAAAAATTGAATTCAGAACTAACAAGTAGGTCGATAAGTTCTTTATTTGACAATCATTTGATCTCATTGGAATAAAATGTTTATAAAATCGACTAGGCTTCCATGTCCTCTTTTCAATAATTTGTTGAAAAAATATTTAATGAATGCAAAGCCTTACGAAAATGAAAACACAGATTTTCAAGAACAGATGGAAAGAATACCCACAGTCCAAAACTTCGAATTCCCTTTAAGATCAAAAATTGTGTCTATATCTCTGAGATGCCTACTATCGTCATCAACTTGAATCTAAGGCTGAAAAGTGTATTGCTCCCAAATGTGGTAAGAAAATCAAAAAGGTATTATTTATCTTTTCACCTTTATATAGCTGTCAAAAACATAACGCTTTATTTTGTTGACTACCTGACAAGTTTCCTTCACAGAAGAGCTCTGAGATAAGTTCCTTTGCAGAAAACTAGATACTGAAGGAAAACAATGCGCAATTTCCCTGCTTGAATGGTTCAAAGATGGCAGTCTGCGGTTTAAAATTATTTATAATCTGGCCTTCGTTTCTGAAAATAATTTCCTTGAATATTCATAATAGCTAAAATTATGCATTTGATCAAAGATTATTTCCTGATGGCATTCGTTGCTGAACTGAACGAATGACAATAAGCTTGCTCTCAAGAAACAAACCAAAGCAAATTGAAAAAGTGACAATCCCAGATGAGAATTTAAAATTTCTACGAATTACTAAATTAAAGAAACAATTTCTGAGACTTTCAACTTCTCAATACTTCAAATACTAAAATTCCTCTCCCCTATTGTTTTAAAATTTTAAACTCATAACTTCATTTCTAGAGTTGTTTTTATAACTCTTTTTTCTAGAGCAGTTCTCAACTTTTACCTGGGTAGTATTGACCTTGTGGTAAAGTTTATGCATCGAGGCTGAATATTCCAAAATCGATTCCTTTAAAGATCTGTCTTGTACGCAAACCTTGTCCACGTTAAATCGTGTTACAATGACCTGTGATCTAACGGACTTAATCATAAATTCGCCAACTGACCTATTGTGGGACATCCACTCCCTCCTGCCTGTGGACGTCCGTCCAGAGCTTCTCGAAAATTGTCTGTAAAGTGAACGGGTAAGAGATGAAGATGTTATAAATTGTTACAAATGATGATAATTTTTTAAGATACTTTTTTTCTTGGTATTTTTTTCTTGTTGTTGCTGCTGTATCCATCCTCAAAAATGCTATCGATTTAAGAAGTAAGCGAGGTAAAGGGGAGGGAAGAATGAAATTCGGTTGTTTCCTCCGTACTGCTTGCATGTGGTTGTGCTGTTTTCTTTCTTTATGTATGATACAACATCTAGAAATTAAGTTGCTTTTTTTAATGCTAGCTTCTAGTTGGGTATATTTATTTTCTAACATTTAGTCCAGTTGCTGCATGATGAAGGGAACTGAAGTAAGTGGAAGACAGTTATATCAACTTACAATCCAACTTAGACATTTTGAACTTAATTTATCAAAGATCACACGAAAAAATAGAGTATATTCTCATTAACATTATAGTCATATCGTGCTGCCATCTAGAAATCCTAAATGCAGTTATTATCAGAACAATAATTAAAAATTTTAAGAGATAAGTTGTTTTCTGCTCTCGGAACTATTTGCTCTGAAATTAAACTGCAGTTTCTGAAGAAAAGAGTCGGGGTAGGAAATATGACGTTAAACAGGAAAAATAATTTGCCAATACTTAAAGCATTCCCATATTATTGTTATTCGTGGATTCCTCAAAAAAAATGTTATAGCGGTGTTTTTTTTTTTTTTTTTTTTTTTTTTTTTGCAGCACAGATTTGTAAAAATTTCTACTTAATGACAAATTATTCTAAGATTTTTTTTTCTTTCAGCTAAGCCCTTGGTAACATTCACCAGTCCGGCAGCCATTGAAAATAGAAAGTTATGTTCCGCAGTAACTCTCACAATTATAGATTCAGCGTTTCAAATTCTATTACTAAGAGTGACATTAAATAACACAAGAGTATGTTTGTTGCTTCTGTTGAAAATGTATGTCGGGTCGAAAAAATATTGACTGGTAAAGAATAGTTTACACTCTTTGTAAACACCTTCTCCCTGTGCTTCTTTAATTTTATATGGTCAACTATTGCACCAAAAAAATCTTACCAAAATAAAAATTAAAAAGTTACTGCAAAGAAAGAAAACAAATTCCATTGACATCACCCTTTTTTTACTTTCTTCAATGGATAATTACAATAAGATAATTTTGTCACAACGGATTTCCTCCCCCTTTTACTATCGTCCCATAATTCTGATCTGTCAGAAACGACGGTTGCAATCCGGAGGTAAAGGAGTAAAATTTAACAAAAATGAAATCGAAGAAATCGAAATAACAAAAACAAACGGATGTTGAAAAGATCGCGAAATATAAAAAAGCTTCAAAAGGAGCAAAATTCTTCCCATCAAAATTTTGAGTAGGTGCTTCGTCTCATTCAGATGTTCCCCGATTGGATGAAATGAATATGAGAGGAAAAAAGAATGCAACCTTCAGGTATTCCACCCAACGCTGAATTTTGATTCCAAAATGACCATTCTTTCCCCCATGCATCACTTGTACTCTGAATGTCTTGCAGGCAGGATTACGATATATCCTATAAATTCAAAATGCCTTAACCTTAGAACAGTCCATAAAATCTGCAAAACACGCAGTTTTCGTCTGGGCTCTACACTAACATTTTGAATTCCCTTAACAAAATTTTAATCAAACTTTGTATTACAAGTGGTTATAAAAATAATGGAAACACCTGTAAATAAAAATGACATTTTTGAATGCGCTTCGTAAGCATTAAAATATAATAATAGCAACTAGTTTGTTTGTTTGTGTTTATAAATAGAAATGCAAATATTCTGGTAGTGTGTTGAGTTCTTCTGTAATTGTTGATTTTTTTTTCAAACGCTTGAAATGTCGTGTATCTCTCAGATTTTCAAAGCGGCTAAATAGTAGAAGCCCATCTAGCTGGAGCAAGTATGACCGAAACATCTCAACTTTTAGGCGTATCTAGATGTAGGTGCCTAAAATAATGACAGCATTCACGCAGCGCAGAAAGACAAGCTCAGTAAATCAAAATAGAGGGTGGAAAGAGAAGCTCAGTGAAAGAGACCGACAGGTATTGAAGCGGATTTTAATGTCTAAAAAGCGAACAACTGCAGTAACAGTGCCCACAAAACTCAATACCCATCAGGATTCTCCAGTGTCAGTGATTACAGTTAGATGGCACCATCGTAAACAGAACATTTATGGCAGTACAGCAATTTTCAAGCCATTTGTCAAAAATTTTATAAATGTTGTCTACAGTGGTACCACACTCACAAAACTTGATTGATTTATAAGTGGAAGAAAGTAATATGGTTTAAAGAATAGTATTTCACATTTTTCCCTACAACAGGGCGGGTGTACTTTTGGAGAAAAACCTTGCACAAGCGTATGATCATGATAGTGCACTTTAAATTGTCAAGCATGGAGGTGGATCTGCTTTGATATGGGTAGTCATATCGAGATTTCCTGCTGGACCAATCGTAACCCTGAATTGAAGGATCACTAGGGAGAAGTATAGAGAAATTTTAGCAGACCAGATCCATTCTATGATGCAAACTTTGTTTCCTGCAAGAGATGAAATTTTCTATCCATTTACCTATCCATGTAGCGAGACTTGTCCAATCATGGTTTGATGAACACGAGAATGGTTAAACATCTGCCTTGGTCTACACAATCACCATAGAAATTAATATGATTGAACCGTTATTGTTTATTTTATAGAGTTCGATTCAGAATCGATATTATTCACAGGCATCTCTCCTAGAATTTTCTTAATATCTCCGGGAAGAATGATACAATATTGCTCTAAGCACTATTCAACAGTTGTATGAATCGACTCCTAGGCGAATTCAAGCTGTATTACATGCTAAAAGGCGGTCCAACAACATAATAATAAATTCTTTGTAAATCTAGGGTGTTTCTATTATTTTGATAATCCCCTATATTTCGAGAATGATAACTTGCGATTAAAAAAAACGCTGAAATCCTTTTCCATGGGAAAATCAGAGATGCCATCATACTTTTTTTCTTATTTACACAGTAATGTAAAAACATATTATTTAAAAGTGTAACAAATGCCTTATATTTTAGGTTTATGTTCTGCTTATCATTTCTAATTCTATGATTTCAGGAAAAAAAATTATTTATTTATTTTTCACATTTAATTGTTAAAAACGCCTACATAATGAGTTAAGAAATATAGATTAATTTTTCAAAGAAATTCGACTAAAAAAATTATGCATATTTATTTTTCAAAGCAATAAGCAAATCTTTGTATTAGGTTAATAATTTTACATTAGTAATGTAAGATAAAAAAAATGCAAAAAATAAGCTATGAAAAAAGATTTTATTGCTTTATTAAAATCAAATGTAACAGTAAATTTGTATGGAAGTATACAAAGAGAACACTATTTCTCTTCACAGGCAAAACAAATGCCCTTATCTACATATATATACATAGCCCATAAGGATCACCTTAACACTCACCATTCAGACCACAGTGAAATCGTAGGACTTTTTTAAAACCATAAATTGGTTTTAGAATAAACAGAATTATTCAACTAGAAAATGATAAAACAACAGATAGCATTCAATATATTATTACATTTTTAGTATTTCCTTAAACTTCAAAACCTATACAACAATATCTTTTCAACTGAAATAATTTCTAATATGCATTACCTCAATTGTTTCAATAGTAACAGTTGAATCTTATTTGAATAACAATTAATTAAAATATATAAATTTATATTTACTATAATGCGCAAATGTAATAGAGAAAAAGAATTTAGTGTTAATGGCAGTCAGTAATTATAAAAATGTTAGAAGCATTTTAATTCCACCAAATAATTTCAGCCCGAAGATTTCAAGGCAAAAAATATATAATTTTGTTTCTTCAATGAGCGATGCCTTTTTTTATTAGAGAAACCGCCAATCATAAACACAAAAAACTGAATTATCATGCATGTAATATAATTTGCCATTACGATTACAAATTGATTTTACAAGCATAAGTTTTTCTCATCCAGCATTACTATTCAAAATATAGATATTATTGAAATACATTACATTCAATAATAAGTATTTAAAATAGATCATCACATTAGCACAATTAATATTTAAATAATACTAATTTGTTTTCAAAACCATTCTTTTTACCATTTTTTAAAAAGAACTCTGTTTTTAAAAGATATAATGTTTATGAATGCGTTTTTTACAGAATTTTCAAACATTTTACTCATTTTATAAGGTCACATAATATTACAATGCAACAGACAATAAAAAAAGTAATAAATATTTGAGAAGCAAACAAATGCATCAATACTCTACCCTTCAAATAATTAAATAATTCAAATTTTTGTGACGATAAATCGCATATATCCAATGGTGGTTCGTTAGTTAGGGCTTCAGCACCCCTCACACCTTAATTTATGTTTAAATTTTGTATTTCCGAAATTAAACATGTTCAATTACTTTTCAATTTGAAGAGTTCGATGGTCAACGAAAATGAAACAATAAACTAAGAAAGAAGGCACAAAATGAGTCAATACACAGGATATTCCCAAGTTGGAGTTACACGAATGCCACATTCAAAAGACATCAAAATTCAATTACTATCAACTGATAGGAAACAACTGTAGGCGAAAATGAAATATTTCTTTCTTTGATTTAGATGTGACTCGGCTGTTCTAAATGAAAACCAGGTTCGAATCACAGACAACCGCACCGTTCTTTCTTCACACACCTTCTTCAAGTAGCATCTACTTTTGCGCTCAGCTTTTTTCTTTACGCCACTTCTTTTAAGCTATTACTTGACTCTACTTTTCTTTTTGCGTTGCATCGACGGAAATTCATTTGCCTTAATAGACATTTATTTCCTTTTACTAGAAATCATTCATAAAAAAAGATAGGTTGATTTCTGGAGAATGAAAGTTGTTATACCAAAACAAAGAGGCTCTTTACTTTTAAGAACTGCACAGTTACATTTGATAAAATCCAAGTTAATTTCAATAATTTCTTATTTATGGAAAGGAAGTAAGCAGTGACATCATGGATTTATTACCAATGTTACAGTTCTTTAAATTACTAGAAAAGGATTTTTTTTTTCATAGAACATATTTTTTAAAAAACTGAAACCAGCAAAAGAATTTTACTGGTGTTTCATTCAGTGAGAGTTAATACATTTTGCAATATTTTTGAGGCTGGAAAATTAATAAAATGATTATCACAATAAAAATATTCCAGAAATGAAAAAGAAAATACAGCAAATGAGCCAATTGTTAAAAACGCCTACATACTTATTACAAATTAAAATACTTATTACGAAAAACAAATACTTATTACAAAAAACAAATACAGTACCACTGTACCATTCAGCATGTTCATATTATTGCCTGAGAAGGACAAACTAAATGACGTTTTTGTGCCAATTTAAAAATTTAAAAACAAAATTTTAATTCAGCAATATATTATGCTTTTTGTTTTGTCTTTTTCAATGCTTTAAATTATTGACAAGATAACAAAACAAAGGAATGTCAATTCTATATTAAATTAGTGTATGAAAAAGTGTATGATATTTAAACACAACAGTAATAAATTCATTGTGTATCACATAAATTGCCTAGTCTATTATATGTATATCATAATATACTTATTGTATCGAAAACAAGGATGTATTAATGAAATGAACATCCTAATTCATGTTCAAAAAATCTGAAATTCAATGATACACATCCTTTCTGACTAGAATTGGATAGTTTTCTTATAATAACAAATGCCGGGTAAAAAAAATGCTTCCTGAAATTTATAGCATATCACATTAATTGCATAGTATGTTATAAGCTTAGTATATTATTTGCATATAATATTTATAACATTTATTGCATTGAAAACAGTAATATATTAATGAAATAAGCATTAAATTTACACTCAATTAATCTTAAATTCGATTGCATGTATCCTGTTAGACTAGAAATCGGATATCTTTCTCGTAAGAGCAACTGTACAGAAAGTCCCCTGAATATCAAACAAATTTACAATTTCCATGATTAAAGCATTAAACTATGAATTGAAAAGAAAACGGCATCTTAAAATAAAAATAATTAAGTTATAATTAGGAATGTAGCACAGAAAACTTTGCAATACCTTACTTAATAAAAACACTTATGTTCTTCAGAAATAAACTATAAAATCTAAGTACAAAGATAATAACACACACAATATAAAAGGCAAAACAAATAAATTTAAACAGTATTAAGGGAAGGGAATCACGAGTTAAAAAGCGGTAAGAAATATTTTAAGTAGGAAAATACTAATATTTTTTTCAGTATATCTAACATTTCAATAATGGCAAGGACACTTCTTGTAACCATTTGTCACACTTAATCATCAAATGCATGGTAAACTAAATTTAATACATCAAAGTGCAACATTAATAAATTCAAAATTGGAACAGGTCAAAATCAACAACTAGCAAGCATGAAAGATGTTAACTTATGAAAATCCATATACAAAAGAATTAAAATATATGAATAAATTCAATTATTTAGAATAAATTTCAAGCAAGAAAGTGACATCATGAATATAGAAGAAAAAAATTATGATAAAATAATAATTATTATTTGTTTTCACTTTCTAAATCTGAAGAAACTTTTCCACAATTTCGTTGCATAAAATATTGCTATAAATATTACAGTATAGTTATTTCATTACCTATTATAGCAAGGAGAAACATTGTCACAATTTCGTTGCATAAAACATTGTTTATAAATATTTCAGTATAGTCATTTCCTTATTATAGCAAGGATAAACATTGTAAATAACATTTTCACAATTTAAATACATAAAAGATACAATAAAGTGCTGATATTGTTATTTTTGTTTCTCAAATAATGAGTTCACTTTGAAGAAATATAAATTTCAATACTGAACAAAACCCAATACAAAAAATACGTCGTCACCTTTAATAAAAGAATATAATTGTTATATTACGAAGGAAACCATCACGAATATTTATGTTTATCTTTTGAATCAGATAAGTTCAACATCATATTACTTAAAGACTCAGGCCTACATGTTCTTCTACTTTCTTTTTCTAATTTCCTACGTTGATGCTCTGCACGGCGTTTTTCATGCTCAGCTCGCTTCTTTTCCCGAATCAACTGATCGGGATCCCACAATTCATCAACATTTTCATTGTCCTCCCAGTTTGAAGGCCCATCATCAATGATTCCTAAATCAGACTCCTAAAATATTAATGAATAATATTATTAATACTATTCATTGATTCTTCTAAAATAAGCATAATATGCATTCAGTTTCTAAAGTTAATGCAGGAATATTCACAATGGGTGTGACTGAAAATCAAGAAAATTTTTTGTATTCGATTTAAAAACTCACTAAAACTGTATTCAATTTAAAAACTCAATAAATAAATTAAGCACTTAAAACCAATATCTATTTCTCAAATATTAAGAGCTAACTATATTTACACTCTATTAAACATAGAGTTAACCATATTTAACTCTATTTCATATAGAGTTAATCATTAAAAATATAACACATTTTCACTAATTATTTAGCAAAGGTTTGAAAAGACTCAGTAATACCTATCAAGTCAAATACATCATTATTACAATTTGTGTTTGCATTTAAGATCTCACTGGTTCAGCGGATAAGAGTTGCAGGTGATACCAAAAGTTCGAACGAGGTACGAATCTCAAAATAAAAGAAAAACAGAAATTCTTAACACCAACGTTACGAAATAATTAAGAAATGCAGGAAAATTGGATTTTTTTTTCTAATCTAACAGATAAAAAATTTTGTTTTATTTATATTATTGAAATACCTGTAGTATTGGGAACTAATCTGTACAAAACCGGGAAATTATGCTGTACAATACTGAGAATTATAATGTATTTAGCAAAATATTAAAATCTAATATGATCAACACATCAAAACTTTTACATTTTAAGCTGTTTCAATATTGTATAACAATGCTATTCCAAATTTTGAAATGTTACACAATACAGTGCGCTACTTCGTCTTCAGAAAAAATAACGAAATGTAAGCCGTTGTACAATTTCCCAGTTCACATAGTCATATTTACGAAATTTTCTTCTCTCAATGAAAATCTAAACAAAACCAAATAAGAGTGATATCCCTGAACATTTTTCACACACTTTCTAATAAAAGTTTCATCTATCCTTCCAGCTGAAAATACTGGAGACAGCTGGCAAGGACAAAAATGTCACAAATGCTCAGATTTTTTTTCCACACTCGAGACTTGTGTGCGTAGGAGTAAAGAAAACAACCACTTATGCATTAACTGCAAACCATTAATAACAATTATGAAAGATCGACCTTTTTGGTGTAATTTAGCGTTTTTACTAAATCTAATGTGCAATCATTGGCACAGGTATTAGAAAATAGAATATATATTTTCAGCCTGTGTTTTTAAACTGACTGAAACGACTGTCTTTCTTCTTAAAAACTGTCTAAGTTGGTTTATTTTCTAATTACTTCTCTCTTTGGCGTTCTCTCTCTATATGTGCCCTTCCTGCACGTTGGCTTATCCTTCGGATCACTAAATATCTTTAAGATGACTCTGATCTCCCTTTGAAATTCATGGATTTACTTTGTCAATCTTTTTTTTTCTTCAATCCCAGAATATCTTCCATTCTTCCTACTATCAGAATGACTTACTACGTTGAATTGACTATGAATACTCACATCTCTTAATTTATGGCATGGATTTATTTTCCATTTCGTTATGTTTAGCTTGTATTATAATCGCCATTTCTTCATATCCAGATTCCATTGTTGTTGTTGTTGTTGTTTTAAACCAGTTAGCAAAGCAATCAATCCGCCATTCTCAGCCATTTTCGCTTGAGATCTTGCCTACACCATATACTGCGGCATCTCACGAACCAATGTTACTCAATATCACAGAATAACACTTATCAATGTAATGCAACACGGACGCTACGCAAAACTCCGGTCGGTGTACGGTGAAAAGTTCAATAAGCTAAATAATGGATATTGCCACTTTAGTCTACGTGAAAAGAAAAAAAAAAGGGTTTAAAAAAAGACGAAGCGTACAAGAAATACCATTTGTAGAAACACAAGCAGCGAAATGTCGTTAAACAACCCCAACAGCACAAAACACTCAGAGAGAACTTGCTCAAAACCAATACTCCAAAGACAGAATTAATTCGCTTGCTTATTCCCTCGAGTCATCTGCTAACTGAACTCTGTCTTTCGGGTTTTTACTTCCATGACAGGGCATAGAACGTTCTAGAAGAAATGCCAGAAATGGAGTCTAAACATAATAATAGGCAAAATTCTCGTATATTCAAGTTCTTTCCTTTTTGTCGTCATGGCAGGGGTTCATTGACTCCACAACGATTCAGTAGCCATTACAATATCAGTAAACTCTCTTATTTACTATGAAACTAATTGAGAAGTGTTACATATTCGTAACATTATGTGATAACTTATAATGACTATATCATTTTTACGAATAAAAAGTTATAAGTGTGAAAAAAAAAGTTTTTAACTAAATTTCAAAAAGATACATACCATCAGCACTGCTCTTGGATCCATAGCTAAACGATTAGAGGAGGCAAAATCTTGTTCAGATTCTTTTAAATCATGCTTGATGAAAACCTGAAAGATAAATCAGATGGAATTAGTCTATATTCTTATTCTGATATATATTATGAATAAATTCTCAAGAAAGCTTTGAAATAAATAGCACATTCACCACAAATTTTATAAATAAATAAAAATGTTTGAATTCACTTCAATCTATGTAACTGGCAGTCATTAGCTTTTTCTAATAAAACTAAAAACTTGTTATTAAGGGTCGATATACTAACGAACACAAAATTTCGACAGAAAAATACATTTTTTTTACAATCAAATTCGTCTCGGCATGTACAATAATAATATAAATAGGAATCAAGAAGAATATCAATTGATATTCTTTAGAAGGAATATTAATAGGAGAGAAATTGTTTGAAATGAAAGGAGTAAAATGTACTCTCAATTATACTTACATGCACAAATTTATTGTTAAATAAAATAATTTATTTCTTCATCTTTCGCTTCAAAATTATTTAATTGTTTGCAAAGCCATACTGTTTCCAAACACATATTAATAATCTAAACTAATAAAATAATAAAAATGTTAGGAACTGAAATTTGATGCAGACAATTCCTGAAACAATATTTAACTTCTGGAATGATGTAATAATAAAAACAGCAATATGATAAGCATAAATTATGTAAAATAAGCCCTTGGTATACTTTTGAAGTGAAAAAAGAAAAATTAAACTGATAGCTTATGCCATTTGTATAGCAAATAAAATTTCTTATATGGTGACATTCAACATATTAATCATATTTTTTTCATCAATAAATTCATGAAAAAATTTAGCAATAAAATGGAGGAAATATTTAAAAGCATCAAATTTTTTCCCCTTTTTAGCATCATTTTTTCTCACAATAACGCATTTTTATAATTACGAAGTTCAGTACTGATTATTTCAACTGAGATATGAATTTTTCAGATGTTCATTTAAAGAATTTTTTTTTAATAATGCACTATGTGTTTTGGCATCTATTATCTCCATACTTTTAATATTACCAGAATTCTTTTCACTTAAATAGTAATTAATTTACAGGTTCTGGCTGACAAGAGCCTTGAGTGTGACAGAATAAAAATAAGTTACATGCATTCAAAATTTTTTAAACTATGATTAATTAAAAAAATACTTATAACTAAACTAATATAATAATTTTAGCTGAATGAATCTTTAATATAAAACTGAGATATAAAACTTGAAAATTCAAGAAATAGTAAAATAAAATATGCTTTGATAATTAAAATAATGGGCAACTGAAAATGACTATTAAAATAATTTATATCCAAATTATTACAGATAATTCCCTAAAAAATAACTGACAGTAAGAACAAGCCCTATTATTTAATATGAATTAGCTCATGAAAGTGCTATATTATCGGTAGCAAGTTTATATCAGAAGTATGCAAGTCCAAATACAATTCTAATAAAATCAGAGATAAGTTCTTAATTACAAGTTTGGTAGAATGTTTTGGATATTATTGATTCAACTCATAAAAAAACATTGTATTGAATCTAATAATAAGAAAAAAGATTTACATTAACACACGCTTAAAATATTAAAGTAAAACTTCTATGATATATATGTACATTTTTTTAAAAATTACACTTTTCGTTAAGAAATTTTTATGCATTTTTATCATTTTTAATTCTTGAAATTCATCTTAATCATTTGTCACAGGAGTATCATGATTATGTTTCCAAATCAACATTTTGAAAAATGTATTAAAATCTGTATATACTTTGATATAGTTCCATGATTTATAACAATTATTCAGTTGCCATTCATAAATTAGCAAGAAGTCAATAAACCAAGGCATTTTAAGAAATACAAAAATTTTAGAATCAACTAGAAGTTCATACTCCCAGATGATAGTAGAAAGAAAGAAAAAATCATAAAAATGAACCAGAAAAAATAATTAACTGATTAAACTTTTTTCATTTCTATTATTTCTTTCAAATTAAAAAAAAAATTTCTTAAAACTAGGAATCAGTAAAACTTAATTAATAATTTATCTCACATACGACTAAAAATTAACGAAATATATCAGTTAAACTAAACTGTGCTCTTTCTGTGATATTTTTTATACTAAGTGAAAAAAATGAATAAACTGACCTTTATTAAAAGCTATTTCATTTAAACTGCCATCACATTAAGGGTAAATAAATTTAAGGAGTAAAATCTTTATTTTAAATTTCATTCAGAATAATCTCATTGCTCATCTCTATAGAATAATAAATAGAAATTGTCACAAAAGGAAGTAACATTAGAGATAATGTGCAGATTGCTCAACCAAGATTTCTTTTTAATAATGCGTATTATCTACATATGTACATACTATATTAAATGAAATCGTACCTTATAGTTAATAATTGCATTGATAGCCTGTCTCTGATTTAAATTCAATATTTTTAATGAATGCATTAAAAGAGATTCAAAGATGGTTGGAATTTGCTTTTTTATTAATATAAAGTGATTTAGTAGAGTTTATAGAGATTTCTGCAGCAGATCAGGGTTTATTTCTCTAGAAAAATAATTATAATAGCTTCATAAAAAGCTTTTTTCTAAAGAAATTTCACAAATCAATGCAGTTTTGTAAAATGCTGATTTTGAAACATTATAATGATATGCACTCTTGTCCGCACTATCTTAATTGAGATACTGGAAACATTCAAATGTATTTTCATGAGATACATAGTATATTAAGCATTTTTTAATAATTTACTAACATTCTAGCAAGTTTACAATAGTAATTCATCTAATCAGTAACAACATTTCAAATTTCAAACTCATGTGTAATGATTGTGCCTAGAGCAAGTTATACAAAAAAATGAATAACAAAGAATTCTCAATGAAAATATTATTATAACAAATCTTCAGAAATTCATGTGAATGAAAGAAAATAATGCCTCTTTCTAAATTCAGAAGTTTGAAACTTGAACAATATTTTAATGTTTCAGGAAGAAAATGGGCATTGTGTTTAGATTATTCTTCGATAGAATATCCTCTATTTCTTGCAATAAATAACATGAAGCACAACCAGCAATTCTACAGAATACAAAAGATTCATATATTTATCATTAAAAATCATCAGCTGAAAGAATCTTTGATAAAATGCAAACAAGCAATTAACAGTATAAAAAGTTCTCAAATTAATAAGTCACTAAATTCTATCAATATAAATATATTATAATTAGAAAAAAATTCAGATATTCAGCCATAAAAAAATGAATGACTGTTAAAAAAAATTAGTCTAAATTCACTACCTTTGCTTTACTTTAAAAAATAATAACTATTTACTTTTTTTGGTTTCCTTATCTGAGGCACCATATCTTTAAAAAAGTCTTCTTCGCCTCCTTCTTCTGGTTGAACAAGTTCAGAAGCAGCTTGACAATCCGTTCTTATGCTTCCATTATTTAAGGATGCTTGATTGTTACCAGAATCTGGCCATGTCTCCCAATGCGATTTAAATTCTTGATGTTCATATTCATTTTGCTTTTAAAAAAAATACATTTTAAATGCATGCAAAACGAAATTAAAATAAACAGATGCCAAATTGTTACAATTTGAGCAAGTTCTTACTGTAATTAATTCCATATCAATGACATGACCAACCGTCAGTGGCAAGAGGTATTCGGCTTCTTTTTTCCTACGACAGCATATTGCTTTTCTTAGTACTCGAACAATACTTAGCAACAGATGTCCAATTTTATATAGGAATGTTTTCACTAGACTCATGCTGACAACTGTAAAAAAAAATATAGAAATCTTTTGAAAAAAGAGATTTTGAAGATTTATAATAGTAGTAATATTGCAGCAATTTCATAAAGTTAAACATAATTAAAAACACGATTTAGCAAAGAGTGTTATTTAGTTTTTATTTTTTATGTAATAGTTAAATTACCGAAAGAAAGAAGCACATATTGTTTTCGTTGATAAAATATTGTTTTTCCCCCATTAGAATATAGTCAATGAGTATGAGTGCTTAAACTTCCAATAAAACGGCATCTTGTTATCTGTAGAATGAAGCAATCAACCCGTATTTTAGAACCGAGAGAGGATTACTTTTCCGTAATTTTTGCGATTGCTATCAAGTAGATTTTTTAATTTTTTTTTAATTTTTTTTAATTATTATTATTTAACTTTTATTTTATAAGTGATCAAAAAGTAAAATAATAATAAAAGAAACAAAATTAAGAATTTACTGATCACCCAAAAAACGATTTGAGGTTTTATTAGTGCATAAACCATTTTAGTTGTTGTTGTCGTGTTCCGCTTTAGAACAGAAGGAGGGGTGCATTAGCTTCAGAGGATATGGACCCCTGAGCACCTGAGGGCAGAAGTCTGACTTCTAACTCACGCCCATCACAAACCCTTTTTACGGGACGGACTTCATTCATATATTTCATTCATTCATTCATCCACGGATCGTAATTTAGATCTGGAGCAGAGAACGATCACCTTTGACTCAGTACCCCGCGAGGTCTCGGCATGGAGAACTTTGGGACCACGACAGATTTACCGAGCGCCAACCGCCACACACACAAGAAGTCTTCGACCGACGAGGTTCGAATTCGCAACCTAAGGAATATCAGTCCAATGATGTAACAACTAAGCTATACCTGCCTATGACACTTTAGTTATCATGAAATTAGAAATAAATTAGATGGAAATAAACTAAGTACGGTATTTCTAACTTTTTCAAGTATACAGAATCTCAGTCGCTAGAAAACTAAATCGATAAATACGAAAAAAGATGAAAAACATCAAGTAATGACAGAATAAATAAAAGTTTTTATTATTCTATTAATTCTTCTATTTAAAACTTTTATTATTCTAAATTATCTGAAAGTATACAAAATCAAATGGTGCGATGCAATGTGAAGTTGAGTGCGGAGACCATTCGATAAAGTTTGCATAATACTAAAGTAAGAATCCCGCGAAATTATTTTGATTATGCAAAGCAATATCACAAATTGGGAAAGAGAGAATACAGAAAAAATATGGATCTTGAAAATAGAAAATAGCTTGGTAAAATACTAAAAAAACTTCTTTCTTTTTTTCAAATTCACTTAATTTTTTTTCTTCACTTAAATTCTTAGTTAAAAATCAAATCGATACAGTTTTTATTCATTAAAAAGAAGAAAAAAAAAGTGGGCATGAAAAAGTTAAGAAAATTATTTTAAAAGTTTTATGCCTTTATGGTAAGTATTAAAAAAATATTTTGGTTGAATTAAATGGGAATTTAAATATAAATTATTTTCTTTTATAGCAATAGTGACCATTTTATAGCATATACTTTAAAAGTATGGCATATCAAATATATTCCTCTTTACAAACAAATGCAATAGACATAATTTGAAAACTAATGGAAAAAAATATCTGTGTACTATATCTAATTAATACTGAATATTAAACTAGTTCAATTTAAAAACTTGATAAAATAATAAACTCGGAGAAAAACAAGAATTCAGAAGATTATTAAGAACAAATACTAATCGAGACTTAAATATGGTGGTAGACTGGATCTGAAAATACTGATTGCTGGGAAATAAAGGTGCACATTCACATATACATTGCTATCATACAATTTTTATATAGATTAGATAATATTTGAGATGACATATGAATAAAAAAGTCCTATATAAGTAAAAGTAAAACTCAAACATTTTGCAAACTATAGAAATCCATGGATTTTCCTTAAAATATGCTAGCTTTTGCCAGTTTTTAAAAATAATTTGTCACTCTATAAATTTTAAGAAGTCAAAATTTAAAAATTGTTTGATGCAATATTCTTATTTCAATTAAAAAATAATTCATATGGATTAAGGATTTTATATAGTATAATTTTAATTTTATATAAAATCATTTTTCACATAAAAATATTATATATGTTTTTTAAAAAATGCATTTATTTGCATTCTGTCAGTGATATTAGTAAGGATATTTTTATAATCAGCTATCAAACCTGAAGTCTTTGCTATGCTGTAACTACTTAAAATTCCATAAGCAAAAAAAGGTTTCAGTGAAAGTTTACATTATTTATATAGTTTTTCCTTTTTAATAATAATTAACTACATTTGGCAACATATCATCTCAACATGAATATTGATAAGGCTCAATTTCAATTCTCTTATGCACAATTTATGATTCTTTCATTAAAGTATTTTTAAGTATCAAAATTATGACAAGCATTAAATCCAGCTTATTTTTAAAAGCCTTATATCATGTCTTTATTATACACATAAAACTTACTAATGGAGTCAAAATCCATAAAATCATGCCATTAAAAATTTAAGTACTGGGAAATTTATTTCAGATCACAAGTTGACTTTTGAAGCTTTGTTTGCTTTTTGCACCATGTTTCCTTTTCTGATATGAACTGAAATAGAATTCTTTCTTTTTCAGTTTCCAACAATGAAAGAAAATCATGTCATTAAATACTTGATGAAACAATGAAAATAACTCGAATTTCACACTAGATTGAAATCTATTGTTGAAAGTTAGGTAACAATATATTTTTCAAAGAATTGCTAAAATTCAAAACAAAAAATAATGTACTAAGCCAGAATCATTGATTTTTTTTTCAAATTTTAAAATGATGTAAAAATAAATTTTGCACATCAATAATTTCAAGAGTTATCATGGGAAAAAGGAAATCTACTTCTAATATAATTTTTTAATGTGCCAAATTTGGATGCTCTGGGTCAAATGATCTGTCTCAAAGAACACCATTGCAAACATTTTTCTTTGTTATAAAACATATTGTTATTTGGAGACATTTTACCAAATTGAAAAGAAACTATAAACTACTTAAGAGTTTCTTTGTATCTTTAAAGAACTGATCTTAATGTAAAGATGCTCCAAATCAGATGAAAATGGCAAGACTCTGCATTCAAAAACTTTATTTTTGGAAATGAATTAAATAGATTATGATACTGGTTCCTTAGTTATATGGGCAAAAATTTCAAAGAGAAGAAGAGAAAAAAATCAATGAATGGCCAGCTACAAAACACTCCTTCAGTAAAGATTGCAAAGTTCATGTAATTAAGCATAATCACACTATTCTGCCTTCACAAAGTTTCTGAAAACAATGTATATGCAAGCGCTTTTTTTCTAAGGTCATGGTTTAGATCCATTAAAAATGAAATCTGAAAAGCAAATCCATCTTCAGATATTATTTTTAATAAATATGTGATCAAGATAAGCATAAGAAACTTTGTTTCAAGCTTAAAATAAATTAACTAATGCTTTTTCAAAATGACTACATTTTCTATATGCTACATTTTCATTATAAGAAACACCAGAATTTTATTTGCTTAGCTCTTTGAACAGCTTGATAGTTTTCCAATGTCATTCGCAGTTAAGCTTTCACCTTCTGTTTAAATGTGTGACAAAAATAAATCTACATCAAACATGAAAATGTTCTGCCCTCAAAAAAATCCAACTGCACCAAGTCAACACAAATAATGAAAATTCAGGGGGAAAAATCATTACATATATAATAATGAATAACTACAAAAAAAATCAGCAAAAAATTTTCAAGATATATTATGCTATTCAAGTAAGGAAGTAATGAATATCATCCTCAAATATTGAATTCTGTTCAACATACAATAATTTTAAAAAATGCAGTTGCTAATTTGTTATAAAAAAAGATATTATATATTTTGAAATTTGAACAGACTTTCATCTAATGATTTAAACATTGAAATTTATTATTCATAGCAATATCATTTGCAAAACTGATCTAGTTTATTTTGTTTTGAAAGAACTTATGATTTTATACGAGAGTTAACATTTTTGAAATTTAAGATATTTATTGTTATATTTCTGGAAAATTTAAAGTTGTTTATAATGTATTTTTATATTTTGAAAAATATACAAATCTAGAAATATTTTTAATTTTTGCATCAATAAAAAGTGCTGCTTGTTAAAAAAGAGCTCTTAAAATTTTGATATAATAACCTGCAAATATTTTTTTAAAGTTATTGTTTTAGGAAGTTCTCATAAATGTTATCCATTTAAAAACTAATTCTGCTCAAAATGCAAGTTCTAAGTATCATTAGAGCATGTCAAAATGTGCCTAGCTCATGTTTTTGATAACAAAGAGAAAATTAAAAGAAAAATTATAACACAATCCCTATATATTCGCAGCTCTCCAAAAATCAGTTATGCACCAAGATTACTAAAATGTCAGGTACAAGTTGCATTGTAACTTTGCAAATTCCTTTTTTCTGGAATTTGAAGAGGTATATGCTAGCTCACATTTGATAATTAAAAACCAAATGTAATCATCTTTATAAATGACAATTCCTTTCATACTGCTCCTTCTAAGAAGAAAAAAAGTTCTTGAAGAAAACTATTTAAAAGAATAATTTCTCAAATATTTCAAAAATTATTCTTTAAGAACTACAACCCTAACTAGCAGGATGCTGCTTTAAAAAGTAAAAAGGGGAAGGACTGAGTTTTTATAAAGTAAGGTAAAAACAAAATCAATAAAATGACACTAATCCCTTTTACTATCTAAGATTAAACCCATTCCAAATTATTTCTCCACAGAGGGCTGGTTTTTACCAGGTTTTCTTTAATTTCATCCAATGAAAAAATAATAATTCAAGACTGAAAAGCTATCACTCTGGAGCATTACATTAATGTGATTTGTCTTGAGCATTTCCTCTTCTTAATAGAATATTTGGGACAAAACAGAATATTCACATCCTCTATTATTCACACTCTTGTTCAATGAATAAATAGCATCAAGAATGAAATTTTTTTATATACAATATGTCATTGATGGAAGAGGGAAAAAACCTCACTGACAGCAAAAGAATTTTTCTTCAAGATGACTCTCAATTAAAACATTATCATTTATTATATATAAGAAGTTTTGAGTATAATCATCCCAAAAGTATAAACCTACCTATTTTATTTACCTCATAAACTTGTATTCCTAGTCATAGAAATAAATCTCAAAGAATAGCTTAATTATTATCGAAGCAATTCTATGGGACTTATCACTAGACAAAAAAATTTATATATATAAAACATTCTTTTTATGGGTCATGTCTTATTATACCGATATAAAATAATCTAATTTACAGGCAGTAGAATTAATTCAAAATTATTTTTAAAAGGGATAGAGAAATTTCACAGGGGCATTTTCAGAACATGCTACAAAAATTTTATATTATATATATATATACATATATTAGTGTGTGCATGCACAAACATACACAAATGCTGCTAAGTATATAAAACAATAAAAAGGATTCAAAAATCAGAGGATCACATGATTAAGTAATTGAAAAAATGTTTAACATACTTTTACTAAAGGAAATGGATCATTAAAATAAATTTTCTAGAAATAATGAACAGTTTAAAGACCTTATCACATGACAAAATACCGTCTACACTTTCGTGGACAGTCTCCGATTTATGCCTGATTTTTCTCATAAAGAGCACAAAAATAGCATTTATAAACAGAATAAAATACATAAATAATATGCACTTACAGGATTTTTAAACATTAAACAAAATGTGCATGAAGAGAATACCTATTCTAATTACATAAAAGTTCTCAAAAACTCATACATCTATGAGGCATGCTTTCGAGTAAATTACAAAAGAGTAAGTGTGGCATCACTTACAATCTAAGAAGAAAAAAAAAGCTTCAATGTAAACAAGAATAGTAGTACTTGAATAAGACATGATGTTTACATAAGTAAATACTCAAAATAATCAGTGTACACTTCAAGGCATGCACATTAACAACACTTATTATGCACATGATCCAACACTGCAGTGTCAATAAAAGTGAAGACAACAAGCAAGCCAACAATAATGTCAACTTTTGAAATAATTGAGATTTGAAATACCTATTCTTTTTTAAATATCCAAAAGGAAGAAAAAAAATTCAGATTTGGTGATTGTGATAACCATACAAAGGGGCTTCCAATTTACATCCTATCAAACATTAAAGATTTCCACAATTTAAAGTAAGCCGAAAGAGTTGTTCCTATGCATAATAGGTATACATCTAATTATTTTTCTCTATAAAAATTGTTCCCCTTCAAATTTTACAAAGTTAACTTTTTTTACATGAAATGCGGTCATTCTTCTTTAGTTGCATTTTCCTTAAAAACAACATATCTTAGAGACATGGTCCTTTGAACAGCTTTTAGACACTCAAAATGAGAATTCTCATACTGAGTAGCTAGAAAAGTCATATTTGAATGCTCTATATATACGCATATATTTATTTTTTCCATATCTTTCAAAGTATAACTATCATAAAACTTTCATTCGCTCAGAATGCCTGTGTATTACCAGTAAACTTTATTTTTTTAATGTAATGAAAGAAGAGAATGAAAGGGATTAGTTGAAAGTTTAAATATACATTTTATTGATTTTTTTTAACCATGCCTTTGAGATAAGTGGTGTCCTCATTAGAGAACATAAGCCGTCTAGAACAAATGACAATATGAAAATCAATCAGAGATCATCACATAATTTTTATTGAAATAATATTTAAGAATATCTTAGAGTCATATATATTTTTATTAATATTCTAAGAAATTTAAATTATGTAAAATAATGAAAATACATAATTTTTATAGCTCTGAACTATACACAAGGGGTCATCATGTACATAGGGCCTCCAATCTTAAATTGAATAATATTTAATTGCAAATTCTATTACTGAGTTTCATAGTTGAGAATATTAATTTAGATTTTGAAAGCTATTTTTAAAAAGAAGGCTATAGCATATTATAAGTAAAAAAAAGTTTTTGGATAGTCCAAAGCAAAATTCTGGAACTTATTTGCTTTATTATAACTTAAATGAAATGCTTTCCTTTGAATTCTAGCCCATAGCTTTATTTATAATATTAAGTACTAATTAAAGTAGACATTACATACTAATTAAAGAGACATTAATGAATAAAATTACATAATTTTGTACCTACAGCCATAAAATTTCCTTTTAGATATAGGACATAAGTACAACAGTAATCATATTCTTTACGTTTTTCGTAATAAATAGAAATATCTTATGAATAAGTCAATATTTTTCTAAATCATTTGTTGCTGAATAAAGTAATAAGAATAAATGTCCTTATTCCAGAATCATCTGGACTAAATTTTTTTAAAAAAAATTTATATTAATTGAAGCTAGCGTTAGTTGTCTGAACAAACCTTTCTTGCATATTGTCAAATAAAGATGCTAGCCTGGAGAATGACTTGCATTGCGCTTGTATACAATAATTATGAAATATGAACCCATATCGTGAATTTAGCATTTTTACAGCATTTATTGTCTAATTTTTGCTGAGGCGATTAAGCTCCAGTTATGTGGTCAAAAGTATCCTAAAATCAAATATGAGTTTTAGATGTGTTCTCCCCAAATAATGAAACAAAAAATTGATACAAAATTACAGTTTTAGCTATAAAATCTATATTAATAAAAAAGCAACTCGAAATGCGTTGCTAAGCGCAAAACTGGAGAACGGCTCGACCGATTCGGCTAATTTTTTTTAAATATTTTCGTTAAGACACGAGGATGGTTCTTATGGGGAGAAAAAATGAAAAAAACTAAGAGGAAAATAGTTAAAACGACACTTTTCTTACTTTCCCGCCAAAAATCTGCATTTCCTTCCCCCACACCAACTGAATAGGATAGCAGGAAGTAATAAATTATGATTTGTTTAGAAAGAAATGCGCGAAGTCGGTTGGTTTTCATTTCTAGATAACGGGATGTTTAAAAAAGAAAGAAAATAGTTGCTTTTATTATTAGTCTGTATGACTATTTAATCTATGCCTGCTCGAAATAAAGTCTGGGCAGGGAAGAAAAAAAAATAGCAAAGCGAAAAAAAGGTTTGTAAAAAGAAAAATAGTGAAGAAAAAAAGGAGAGAAAAAAAGAAAAGAAAAGAAGTGTGTGTGTGTGTCACCATTATTTCTTCTGTGCGCGGCATTTTCCAAGCTGTTTTTAAACCTTAGCATCACTTGAAAACCAACTGTGTCTTTATTTGTTTAGTGTGTTTACATTTATGAAAATTAGAATCTCCTTATTCTATAAAAACGTAGAATTTTAGACCTTTCCCTCCACCATTTAAGTAAAATATCAATTCCGGGACAATCATTGCTCGGATAGAAAGAGAAAGATGAGTAGTACAATGAACAGAACATCTGAAGAAAATAATACTATAAATGAATTATACGATTATCAAAGTTTGTTTGGTTTAAAAATATTTTGGTGAAAAACCTGTTATGAGACACAGCTACATAAAATATTATATGAAAATTTTAGCGAGCATTAATACTGGCGAACCGACTGGTTGCCAAAGGCGGTTAGTAACATAATAAAATTGATATATTTAAGTCATCACACTTTTTTTAATTATCACATTTACATGTTTCTGAAATTACAGAGCAATAGATTATCAATATCTAGTTGAATCTGGCTCAAAGTTCGAAATATTCTAACACTATAGAAGTAAAATCTATGAAACGAATTTTATCTATCTAGCTCTCTTTTTTTCTATAGTTACAACATTAGTTTATACTCAAATAGCCAGACAGACTTACTCTGAATGGAACTTGCTCAGAATTTGATAGAAGATTACAAATTTGGTTTTAAGCCTATAAATCAAATTTCCTCTGTATAGATCAAGTGTTTTTTAATTAACTTTAATACAGACAGAAATTTTCCAAAGATGTATTTTTCAAACACAGGAGTCTATAGAGAGTTGTCAAAATCTTGAGTTCAAATTTTTTGACAATTACTATACTTTCTCTATACTTTGCATTCATGAAAGTAAAAACTACAGAAAATAAATTGTTTTGCTACAAAGGTAAAATTTTGAATTTGATGTCGGCACAAAATTACATTTTTTGGGATTATTTATTCTGAAATTAATAAGGAAAACATGCAAAATTTTAATTATTTCTCATAGCTTGAAGCCTTTGTTGTCACTGAACACTTGTTTTATTTGCTAGCAAAAATTTTACTTATCTTCTTTTTGTTTGAATAAGTGGCCTATGCTTTATTATAAGCAAAGTTATATTATTATTTATCTGCCATCTAAAACGATGTCAAAAGATAAGTATAAAATAAGAGATGAATTTTTAAAAATAGTGGCACAGTAGTTCAAAAACAAAGATTTCTCAGCACAGGTGTAGCTACAAATTTCCAATCTTTATAATTATCCCCATTAAATTTTCTAATGAATTAATAACAAGTGAAAGAAATATTGCAAAAAAATTAAATTTGTGATATTATAAAGGTAATATTTTTCATTTGATAATGGTGCAAATATTTATAGATCAACTTCATCCAAACTACTTGTGGATAGAAGTCAAAATTTAATCACTCATAATGTGAAATTGTTGATTTCAGCATACATCTATTTTGTTTGCTCACAAGGGATTTACTTTTCTTGCCTCCATTTGAGAAACTGGCTTGTGGCTATTTTAGACTTTGTTATATAACTGTTTTAAAGCAAATGAAAACCTGATAATAAAAAAAGATAATTAAAATAAAGTACGAATCTTTAAAAAGAGGTAGGATACTTCAATCTTAACATTAATTTTAATATGTCTGAATTTTTTAAATTTAATAACAAATGAATGTACAATTGTGCAAAAACGAAATTTACAACATTGAAACGATGAAATTTTGAACTTAAAAAAAGTATTAAAATATTTCTTGTAAAATTATTTGTTTACTCCAAAGTTACTGCAGAAAACTGCAAAATGCTGCTTAATTTCTTATTAAATGAACACATAATTAACTTTTACTCTTACAAAAGTTGACAGTATTTATCCTCTCATTTAAAAGAATAAGTGTGCAAAATTCAATTGAAATTGGCCCAGCCATTTAAGAAGTGATGCAGAATATACATTCAAAGTCACAACAACTCTTATTTATAATATTATTATCTGAATCTTATGTAAAATTATGAACTACTACTTCAAGTGGATTGCAATAATATGATTGATTGATTTTATTAAAATACAATATTTTAAGTATTTAACAAAATTCCTATATTGCAGTTTTTAAAAAAGGACATTTTAAATAAAATATTGATCCTCCAAGGAAGCTATATATTCAGCTGTCATCTACAGTTCTGAAGAGAATGAAATCCTACTTTTGCAATAATTTTTAAACTTTAAAGATAAAAAGCTCTTTCCTTTTTTTTTTCTCCCAAGAAAATTTTAAAACTGATTTAATTTTTTGTGACCACCACACTGAAAAGGGTTTAAAAATCAACTTGCCAAAAGTATGCATTTTCAGGATTGTTGATTTTCCTCCAACATCCTTAGTGTTGCCAAAAATGAAATTAAAGACAATACTTAGATAATTTTTTATTGATAACAATTGCATTACTGTGATTTGTCCTGAAAATTTTCTTTAGTTCAAAGTATGCATGATACAAAAAGGCAATTTCTAGATCCACTTTTCAAAAACTTATAAACAACTATGTTGAACAACCTTCAAAATCCTAAAGTTCACATTTTTTATATATCCAATAATTACCGTGGTCAACTATATCACAAATAATGAGCAACTAGATCATCATTACATATTTGAAGCGATGTGATTAACCAAAAGGCAAAAAAGAAGAAATCCAAAATGCAATATGAAACAACTCACACTGGAAAAACATGCAAAAAGTATGAACTAAATAATGTATCACAGAAATCATATCTACAGTCCCATTAACTTTTACACTCATTTCAAGATATTTATAAAAATAAGAAATCAATAGCATATGATTTTTTCAAGCACATTTTCAGAATATAGTCCAGAACAAATTCAAATGTATACATGGCAAAAAAATACAAGGCAGAAGCTAGTGCTTTATTCTATATACAAAGCATACCTCATTAGCATTTTTAACAAACATTTCTTTAATAGCCAAGGGGCCACAGGGGAAGATTTTCGATATATTACTGTCTTAAAGCTTTTGCTGACATGACTCAAAAGTATTTCATAATCTGCTTTTGAGCATCAGTTACAATTTTTATATAACAACAAGTGACTTCATTTTGTGCACAAGATAAGAGTGTAGAAAAAACTATTGAAACTTGGGACTACATTTTTTCAAGAAGAATATTTCTTTGAAATTTGACAGTTTTGCCAGATATTTTCTTTCCAACTTTCTTTTACACTAGCTTGTTCCATGAACTAGATCAGGAATGGCAAACCATTGGCACCCATGCCATTGATGCCATGCCACAGGACACAATATTTTAGGTACACCACCAATCAAAATTGTTTGTATTTTACATCAAAATAACAAAGTTCATAGTGAAGTATTACGAACAATTTCAAGTGTTCCCATTTCAGTTAAAAAAGGATGCAGTAAGTGAATGGCTGTTAAAAATTTGTTTGCTGAGAAAGAAATTGATCTGAAAAGACTTTTCTCAGTAACTGATGATGCTCCAAATAAAGTGAGCAGAAACTGATTTCATTAGTTTATTTCAAAAGATGTAGGACATTGAATTCTTGAACTCCACTGCATTATTCACCAACAAGCATTGTGTTCTAAGAGTGATTTAACATCTCTTGATTATGTAATGGTGTTAAGTCACAAAAACAGTCAATATCATATTGTTGCAGGCTTTAAATAAGTGAACATTTGAGACTTTGTTGGATGAAGTCAAATAGGTGTATAACTGCTTATAATAAGGTTTGCTGGTTGAGCTGAGGGAACATAGTTCAAAGATTTGTTGACTGCTTGACAGAAATCAAAGTTTCAGCAAAATATGGGGGAAATTGAACAAAATCTACAGATGATTAATGTTATGGGGTCTCAAAACTGTTTTTTTTTTAAGACATATGCTAACATTTTAATAAACTGAATTTAAAGCTTCAAAGCACAAATAAAACACTTATCGTCGTGATGGTTCTCATCCCTGCTTTTGATGCTGGATAACATGTTTTAGGAATAATATTATTAAAAGAAAACTACAAGTACTTCCTAAATTTGAAATATATATATATATACATCAAAGATTTAGATGTACATGAGAAACCAGACGAAAAAAAAAGGTATTGAATAATTTATTTCTGTAACTGATTCGTCAATGAAGGAATTTTCAGTCAGATTTTCTTAGTTTAAAGAATAGTTGGGAATTCTCAAGTTTATTATGAACCCTGATGTGACATCATTTGATAAACTGAACTTGTCAATTCAATTAGTTGGAAATTGAAGAATTTGAAATGATGCAATTGATTGATTTCCAGTCTGGTTTAATATGGATTCAAAAATTTATTGAAGCAATGAAAAAAGTTAGAATTGATGGAAACAGAAAGATTAACAAGCAATATGCATAAAATTGACAGTAATGAAATTTTGGACTCATGATATTCAATTCCAAACACATTTAACTATTTGGAGAAGCTAGCTCATGCTATTTAATTCATATTTTTATCTACTTATACTTATGAGTTATTATTTTCAGAAATGAATAACATTAAAGACTCCCATCGAAACTGTTTGGCAGATATGGAGTCATCCGCCAAATGGTTTTTAAGAAAGAGCTCAGTATGCATTCTGCCAAAAATAGCAGCTTTCAATCCTAATATAAGTTATTTTTCATGAAATTTGCAACAAAAGAAGTGGCAACAATGTTCCTTTAATTTGAATCACACAAATAACTAAAACCTTTATTACTATAAAGTGCAAAATGCATTTTTCTGTAAAAAATAAAGAGTTGTTAGAATTTAGTTTTATTATTTTCCTATTAATCAACAAAAAATAACTTATTTGATGACACGTCTATACCTCATTAAATGTTTCTTTAGAAAAAATGGCCCATTGATCCATAAAAGTTCACCAACCCTGAACTAGATTATCACTACAGGGTTGTTGTTGTTTTTAAGGAACTTTGCTCTGTAGTTCCTTACAGTTGAATTTATGATTTATAAATATTACTCCTGAATTATAATCTTTTATTAACAATTTAACTAGATTTCTAAAAAATCAATAAATGTTAGAAATGCAAAAAAATAAACCTGGAAGAATTGCATCGAAGCCTCTGGGATATATTTGTTTCATTTATTTACATATTTCAAAACAAATATACTTAGATGAGATCACTGTTTTATATATTTAATTTGATCTTTATTATGAGGTAATTTGTAAAAAAATAAATTTATTCACAAGCTATAATATAGAATAATAATAAAACTTTTATGAAGGTCATTATTTATCATATCATAAAGAACAAAATAAAGATAATAAAATATATATAAAAAATTATAAAATTAAAACAAAGTAAAATATCAGCAAATATGACATTTCTGTATGCTAAAGTCGCAAATATCATTATTTTACCTTATTTTATAAATATCAATATTTATATAATTTATCTGTCATAATGTTAAATCTGTTTTATTTAATACTTTTGTAAATTGAATATTTATTCCATACCATGGCATAATTTAGCGTAGAATTAAGAAAGTGAAAAATAAATGCAATATGTTCATGGATATTACACCAAACAGTGGTCAAGGTATTATATATGTCACAGAGAGGACAAAAATTTTAATAAGTTCTTTTTATCTTTGCCTTTTATATACAACTTTTACCTTTCTAAGCTTGTGGTCAGTTCTTGATACTGAATGAATAATTTATTATCTATAGCATTTTTTAATACGAGTATGCCCTAAATATGGTTATAAAAACTAAAATTGTTGAATTAACAGCCTCTATCTATAATTTGGCCACTGTTAAAAATTTGTTCAATATCATGCACCAATATTCTCAGAAAAGACATGAAATGGAATGAACTACAGCTTCATTAAAATAGTTCAGTTCAACAGCTTTAAATTTTTTTTTCAATAATGTTGATGCAAAAAAGAAATAATTTTTTAGAATGATATCAATTAGCTTCAGAAACAATTACAACAAAATTCAGACTGACACAAGGATCAACAAGAAAAAAAACTTCCCACAGTCCATAAAAATAATCAAAACACAATAACTCGGAAAGATTTGCTTCAAAAGATGTTTCATTTGCTGTTTGGGTGTAAGGGATTTCCGCACCCACCTGGCACCCAATTTCTAGAATTACAGGTGTGACTACATTAAACTGTTTATTTAAATGTTGGATAATAAAAATAATTACAAGATAATTTCATGAATTGCAGTTTGCAACATTTGTGGGAAAATTTTACTAAGTTCTGCATTTACTTCAGCAGGTGAAATTCAATGACAGATAGCTGCCACAGCATTGTGTGTCATGGAAATTTTGCCTATCATCTGAAAATCCCAGACATCAACAACAAATCATCTGCTTGTTCATTACATCCCATTCAAATACTAAACTCAGTTGGTCGTAGAAGCAATGCGGGCCAACACAATATGCACACTACTATGATGTTAATGCAAGGGGTCAAGAAATTACAATTGCCACATATCAAAACCACACCCACAATCTATCAGGCTAGAATCTTAATTTAATTCCTTTTGCAGTGCCATCTTTTGGAACTGTAGGAAACTTTTTTTTCTAGATAACCCTCATATATATATTGACAGAAAATTTTTCAGCTAATTCACAACTAATACTAAACATTTCACATCTTTATTTAGTCTTTTCAATTAAATCAAAATCCTCGCTAAGTTACAAACTGATGTGTTTTTCAGATCTCAAAATATTTTCAATGTCTTGATTTTGAAATGAGTATATGAACATAATGATGAGCATATCAGCTATGATAGAAATGATACCAAGAATAGTGGAAATTAGGTATCTTTTGTGTTATAGAGTTTTTCTATTTGTGGTCACACATGCAAAGTATACTTACTTAAAATTAGAAACATCCCCAACCGATACTGCTTAATAATTTGAGGTCTTACGGTAATGGATTGTTTCGGATATATACTTGCTTGTCTATAGAATTCTTTATGATTGAACTTAAGTAGAATTTTTGATAGTCTTATTTAATGCAATTATTTTGTAATTAAAAGAATATATCTTTTAGTTCAAAATTTAAAGGATGATTAACATCATCTTCAAGCCTCTCTGCCCTATTAAATATTAGACATCTTATAGAATGAAAAGATCTAATAACTTAAATTCCGATTTCAGTAGAAATAATTCCAGGTATAGATATATTAAATATTCTACTCTAACCTTACCTAGAAAATATACTCCCCAACAACAGATAAACTACAAGAAAATCTACAATAATATTCATGAAAAGATTCAGTTTCTGTCTATTATAAAATGCTCTTCATGAATATCCAAATTAAAAAAATGCACACAACTAATACCATCTACAATTCCCACATAAATTTTAAAATTTAAAAAGATTTTTAGTTTTAGCACAAAATGCAATAAATTGGCACTGTAAATTTTTTTAAAAATAATAATAATGATAATGAATGACACTGCATAAAAATACAGAGAAAATAAATGTTTATATTACCTATCACCCTGGTTTCTGAATATTGTGCTTGATTTCTTGAAAATATTAAGTTTAACCAATGATGCAGGTGTAATCATAATATACAAATAGTCTGGATCTAAAGAAGACAAATAAGTTAAATGGTATCATACGGAGTAAATTATACAAAGCTTGTAATTCAGTTTTGTGACTTAATTTTTCGATCATTTTCAGCTAAGAAAAAAAGGTTTGAAATTTTAAATAAAAGAAATTAACTTTTCAAAATGCGAATAGTAAATAGTTAAAAAAATTCAAACATTTAGGATTCTTAAAAATTCAAAATAGAAAAAACTATTTTGTTTATAAATGACAGACATCGAAACTGAAGTCACTTGTCTAAGAATCCTGGAATTTTTCAACATATTTTGTAAATATTTTAATTGCAACATATAAATTTAAACACTCAAAGAATATTGCTTTTAAAATCTTAACTTGCCCAATTTACTCACTAAACATATTTTACACGGAAGAAAAGTGATACATATTTAGTTAAAATACTGATTTTCTGGTAATCGTAGACTAAAAAATTAAATGAAGCATCCCCTCTTCCTTTTGAATATAGACTTTAATAAAGACAAATGCTGCAAAAACAGATTTTTTTTCCTTCAGCTACAAACTCTGAAGGGGCTTTTAATGGCCTAAAATAAAATTCTGTCCCATGAAGAATAAACATAACCAAAGGAAAGGCTTATTAAAGTTTATGATCAGACTTGTACATATAACAGAAATTTTATATACGTATGTAGCATAATTTTTTGAAAGCACAAGCAAGTTTCACTCAAAGAACACTTTGAATTCTCAAGTTTGTTTTATTTCCATCCCAGGAGGCATGATTTTTTCACAAGGGGCACAGATCCGTTCGCAGAGTGATACAAGAGTAGATTAGCGTAAAAGAAGGAAAAATTAATTATCCCTGGTCTTATATAACTTGAGATTTCGATGGGGATTTCCCTACATACATTCATCCAGGTAAGGAAATTATAGGAAGCTTTTAAAGGAATTTGCTTAGATCAGGTATACTTTAATCCTTCACACGGAGTGTGGGAACTTATCAGCTCTTAGCAGATTCAGTAATTTTAGAACTTGTGTTAAATAATTTAAAGAGGAAAAGTGAAATGAGATCAGGAAATAAGAGGATATTTTAGAATAAAGTTAATACGTGCTGAAATTAGCTAAGAATTCGGAAATTACTTAAGCTTAAATAAAATTTTAAAATATCATTATGAGAATACATTACCGAGAAAGACCGAAATTGGAGAATGTTGACTTTCACCGGTGAATACCAACAAACACCAAATATGTTGGTGAAAGATCGAATATTTCATTACATTCTTGTAGATTCGGACCCTCACCGGCTTATGTCGATTAATCACAGATATGCTCTGGTGGATGTCGAAAAGGGAGGAGCCAACGAAAATTGAGTCTCTTCCTTGAAGGAAGGATTAAGAACTTAAAACACACAGTGCATTCAAAATGATGCTTATTTTGTAATCAATTTGTATGGTAAAACTTTCATAATGCTGTATTAATATTACTGAAATTAAAGGATATCTGCATATTTAATTTACTTATTAGCAATTTAATTAAGGAAACAAATTGGTATATATGCTATTCAAAATAAATTATTTGATAATTCTTCTGAATTATCAAATAATTTAAAAGATTTTTTAATTTTGAAATTATTAAAAGAATTATTTTATTTTATTTTTAATTTTAATTAAAATTAATTAATTTAAAATTAAAATGTTTAAATAATTTAAAACAATTATTAATTACAAAATAAGCATCAGTTTGAATGCACTGTGTATTTTAAGTTCTTAATCACTCCTTTCAGAAAGAGGCGAAAAATTTATTGCAACTGAATTCCATAGAAGAAAATATAAATATCGGACATGTTCACCATTCACCATTAGTGCATGGTGCATGTTGACATTCACCAGTGTAAGTCAGAAATAAGGGTATTTAGCAAATATTTCGGACATTCATCAAGCGACTATGTGTTTGTTGACATTCACCAGCGAAAGTCAACATTCTCCAGAATTCGGTCTTTTTAGGTAACATATATATATATAAATACATATATGCAAAAAATTATTTTTTAATGGGATAAGCTTGTTCAAATAATGAGAAGTACTTAAAATTTTACTTTTGGTTAATAATACATGTGAGAAAAAAAATTTAAAAAAATCAAATATTCAAAAAATAATCAGATCAAGATTAATAAACAAAAAAAATTATTTAATAAATTTAATTACAGATAATTTGTCACAAATCTTATTTAATTTCTAAAGCATTTTTAAATTCATTGAAAAAATTGAGTTCTGATAATTCATATTTTCTCATAGCCTTAAATTATTCATGGAAAATAATTTTACACAGAAAAATAGCAGACATTTCTGACTTTAGCAAAAACAATTATTTTACTATCTCTGGACACATAAATTATTATTAAGTTTATTAGTGTTGGTATTATTAATTTGAGCTTTCTTCTATTTGTATGCTTCATTAAGTGGAATATCCTAATAACAATCGTTTTAGACAATCCCTGATAAAACATTAAAAAAGGAACTACCAGTGATTGAGGCAATGTTAATGCATTGAAAATCTATTTACTGATTGGAGACAGTATTAATTTCATCAGATTGAAATATTTAGATAATCTTTCTCAACACACTCTAAATTATAAATGATCAATTGAACCATCAATTATGGTTTGTTACAAACATTATAATACAACTAATTTGGTTTTATTTGATAAAGGCCGAATTTTGGTATTTAAGACTTCATTTGTTAATTTTAGTATATCTAATTTTTCAATTTTTCTAATACAATCTGAAAAACTTACTGCTGCAAGTTAAAAACTACCACGATATAATTAAACTTTACCGATAGAACTTTAATCATACGCCAAGTCAATTTATTAATAAAATTAGTCATTTAAGTATTCAAAATTATAGAACATAACATTGATTCACTTACAAGATTATTTATGTCTTATGTAACTGTTCATTCACTTCATGAATTTAATATTCGTTCCTTATCTTATTTCAAAAAAAATTGGAGTAATAAAAAAATATCACTAGATTGTTTGACTGAAATGACAAATTCGAATCAAATTTAATTCTCATGCACTAAAAATTGTTAATAAGTATATAAATCACGGTAGTAGAAGTTGAAGTAGATGAGCTTGGCAATGCAAAAAAGTAAACAAATTGGCAATATTGTGGCCATACATACAGCATGTTGCCTCCACAGAAATTTAAAAATGGACAAATCGGAAAATATACTTTTTATCTAAAACATCATGTTTTATGTGGCTCTAAAATCACAATTAATATTTTTTGAATGAATCATGTGAAACTCTAGCGCTGCATTGAATCAAGAAAAATTAGTAGGAAACAATTTTAAGTTAGCTAAAAATGGCAACTATATTATTGTTGTTATTCATTTACCTACTAAAATGAAAGTAATCGTCTGGTATTTCTGCAATTCCAAGTGAATTTAGATTTTCTACACATCTCGAATCCTTTTTTTGCTATGTGTATTGACAAATGTATTTACTGTCAGCATTTGAAAGCAGGAAATTACGGACTTTTTCTCTACTCATCATTTCAAATTAAAGCGGCTGGAATTCTAGCCGAGGTGTAGACTTGCCTTGCTTGATATTTCTTAGCAATTCTGAGTCATTTGACAGCTCCGGCCAAAATCACGGGAAGTCAAACAATTCTTCATATATTTTTTCAAGCAATGAAATCCTGTTTTTCAAAATATTTTAACCATAAATGCATCGTTGTGTAGGGCATGACTGCTTTTACTGTCTTTTTCCATCTATCAAACCATCATTCAGTTTCAGCAATGGAAGTTAATAAGTATATGGAGATGTGGACTTAATCTAGTTAAAATTTTGAACAGTTTATCACTTTAAAATTTTAACATCGTAAAGCAAAATTTAACTTTCTGGTTAATTTGATATAATTTTTTTGTACCCATATTTTTAAAAGATACAATGGGTTTCAATCGAATACAGCGGACAAAAAATGTACTTTTTTATAATCTGACATGTACATTTGTTGTAGCATTGGTGTTAGTAACGTTGCTGACGCTCAGACCATGGAATATTAAACAAGGAGAAGAATTATTTACATTTCGTTATGTGGAAAATTCTCCAGAAATTCAAATAGCATCCTCAGCTGTGCAAGCTAAAAGTCGGGAAAGAGATTGCAATTTCTTCAATTGCTTTGATGTGTTCAAATGTGGCTATTCTGGGAAAAAACTATCAGTCTATATATATCCTATTAAAAATTTTGTTGATGATAAAGGAGTTCCTATTTCTGTGCCCTTTTCTATTGAATTCATGGAAATTTTGCGAACTATATATAATAGTCCATACTATGAAAAAGATCCAAAGAAAGCATGTATATTTGTTCCTTCACTTGATCTTTTAAATCAAAATAATGTGCGTCTAAAGGAAACTTCTCAAATTTTGTCATTGTTGCCATAGTAAGTACTCTATTTCAAAAATTGTAAAATAAGTTTTTGTCTATAAATGGCTCCTTTTAATATCATGTATGTCATTTAATTTTAATCCTATTTAATCAAATTCAAAAATATGAATGCTGAAAAATTCATTCGTCAAGATAGGTCTTTATTATAATATAGTAATGATATAACCTTTTCTAACTTTCTCTGATAAAAATTTTTACATATTATGCTGAATTACAACATTGATGAAACAGGGATAAAAAAGTTAATCATTCCAACTGAAGTTTAGAGAAATTGTAATGAATGAAATATCTTTTACTGTAATGTATATATAGTATAAAGAAATTATTGTAAATCTGAAAAAATTTTAACTTAGAGTTTTGATGAATTTCCACATTTTGAATTTCTTTGAGTTTGGAAATATATTTTTGGGGTTATATCTGTGTCCATCTACCAATCTGTCTGTGAACATAATAGTTCAAAAATACTGAACTAGACAGATGAAATTTGGTACTTTAATTTTGAACCAAATTTGTAAATTTCTATCAAATTTTCAATGAAAATCATCTTTAAAAAGTCTGCGTGACTTCTCGAATACTAGTGAAATACTCAATTGTCACAAGATCTAGAAAAATAAAATTTGATACACAGGTATAGTATCTGAAATATAATCAAATTTTAAATTTATTTATGGATTAACCATTTGCCAATCAATACTTTTGAATGTATTGTAGTTTAAATTGTTTGGGTTTAATTTTAATCATTTGACGAAAAGGCAGAATATGTATATATATGATTGATTCAATAGAAGTGCTAGATTTATACCGATGATTGAAACAATTGTTCAATAATACCATGGAAGGTATTCACTTCCTTACCTAAGGTTCAGAGTTTTATGGAGGAGGGAGAATAAGATCATTATTGGAGAGTATACAAGGAAGTTCCTTGAAGTTTCCCCTCACTGGTTTTAATATGTGAAACATTTTAGACCTTAACTACATGGCTGAATAAATTTCTTCTAATTAGAGAATAGTTTTGTATAAATGCTTCTTAAAATGGATTCTTATTTTATTACTTCTTTTTCAGTCTGAACAATTACAAACTATTAAAGTAAGAAATATTACTTTGAATTTTGATTTATTACTTACTTGAGAGGTTATAAGTCTAGGAGGACATCATGACATTTGTATATATATGTCATTTTTTGTTTTCAAATTTAGTAGAAGGGTATGGAAATAATACAATTGTCTAGTTTTCATTAATACTTGCAAAACTACTTGTGATGACAGGGGTTGAAGAAATTGATTACAACTTGTTGAACTGATTACGACTTGTTTTTGCAATAGCATTATTTCCTGTAGTTAATATTTATTTCTTGACATTGACAAATTATATCACAAAAACTGTTATTCCTTCTAAAAGTAAATATATAGATAGATAGATATTATTTTAATTAAATTGTAACAATTAATTATCCTAAATAGTCTCTTGAAATATTGTTAAAATTCATAATTAAGGATATTTATTATTGCTAAAGAAGGTCATGTTGAGCTAGTTTTTAACTTGATGCTTTAAAAATAGATCTTTCTCTAAGAAAAGCTCTTCTTTTTTCTGTGTACCATAGAAATTGCAGAATCTGTTCTTATAATATTGAATATGAGCTAATCCATGTATAAAACAAATATATATTTTTTCCTTCAAAACTTTTCTTGAAATTTCAAACTAATGTACATGTTAAAATAAGAATTTTGCAAAAAGAAATCCTTTGATATTAAAATTTGTCATAATAAGGATGAAAATATTCCTAGGTAAAAGAAGCAGACTGTTTTACAATTCAGTTGCTATAAAAAAATATGCTAATGATGATAATTTTAGCTCTAGTAAAAATCTGAAGTTTACATATTTTTTTACATACATTTGTTGTCTTCTATACTATCTGCTAATGTGCTGGTCTTATTTTTTCTGTTTATATATTTATATATATATATATGATAAATGGGAAGGGGAATTCTTTTTACAGCAAATTTTCAAATTAGTATAAGCTCTAACAGCATGACTTCTTAGTATTTCTTCATCTGTTGTGTCAAACCAACAATAATAAACCATTTTCAGACAAGAAAACAAATCATTTCTTTAAAAAATAAGTTTCTCAAACTTAAGAAATAAAAAGAGCTGTATGTGGTTATATAATATATATATATATATATATATATATATATATATATA
>JAOUZG010016587.1:2430627-2496664 GCA_026289955.1 Argiope argentata | reverse complement strand
ACTGTCTAATTTATCAGGCAGATATTTTCCTGTTAAGTAACCTTAATTTGCAATTATACAATTTATTTATTCCAGTGACTTATAATTAATTCATATAATTTGGCTACGACAAAGTATCTCTTCTTAGCATGCATATCGCTCAAAAGTGTCTAGGGAATAATGTGTTTTATTAAATTTAGTTTAGCAGCTAATTAGATTTTAGTCAAAGAATTTTCTCAGTGAAATAAATAAAATAATTTTCCTGTTCGTGACCAATGAGATAAAATTTAGATAAATAAAATGACAATTAATTTTAGAACCTATTATTTTTAACAATATTTAAAAAAGATGTCTGAAAATTTGCGAACTTAACGTTGCCGACATCCATCGCATCGAGTTCATAGTCGGTTGTCCAAACCTTGTTGGCAGAATGCGATATCTCATTCACTTTTCGCATCTATTACCAACAGTAGTGTAAATTATAAGCGTAATGAACGACATTTCAATCAGATGTCTGAAAATTTGCGGACTTAACGTCGTCGACATCCATCGTATCGTGTTCTTAGTCGACAGTCAAAGAATTGTTGACGAATAACTGTCATCTTTTTGATATCTTATTCACCTGTCACCCTGTCGTTTATATCGCTAAAACTAGTGCAGATTGTAAGGATGAATGAGCGATATTTGAATCAGGTGTCTGAAATTCTACGAGCTTACCCTCTTCGATATCTATCTCATTCAGTTCTTTGTCAGTCGATCAAAAACTTTCCGCTAAATGGTCGTTTTATTGACCTGCCACCTTATTGATTATTTGGCCAAATCTAATCAAACTTCTTGCACCGTTACGTGAAAATTTCGACTGTTTACAGTGTATTAGCGTTAAACTGACTTTAAAATTGTCGTTCGATAGTGTGCAGCTCTCCACAGCCATCTTGAAGTGGTAAAAATTTTTGCTGATGAAACTCTCAATCTCTTGCCAATAGGGAAAGGGAGGTAAGCAGTTACCGATAGGGGAGCAATTACTTCCTTGCTAACGCCGCTTCTCCTCATTAGATTTTTTTAAAAATATTTCAGCTACATTAGCAGTCAATGTAAACACTTAATATTCTTTAAATGCTTTAAAGGATGTCATTATTTGTAGGAAATTATTAAATGCTCTCTTAAAGATTATAACTGGAAAGTTTAATTACATACATCTAATTATCAAACAGCATGATGGAAAGTTCTTGAAACTATGCACCATAACTTGCATTTCAAACAGCTATATTATCTGATTCAGTATATATAGGTGTTTTATAATTACTGATGAATCCTTACATCCTCAACCTACTAAGAAATTTTCTCCACCAGTGCTTTGCTCACTCAAAAGCAAAATGTTGCAAGTTTCTCATTCCTTCAAGTTGTACTGAGAAATGGCATCATAATCAACTGTGTGCTGCTCAGAAAAAGTATGTGAAGTGCAGTGGAAAACTTCTGTCATATTTTCGACCGTATCCACCTTTTGAAGCTGGAGAAAAGAAATCATTATTATTAAAATAAAAGAAAATGTATCCTGTCCTGAAGCTAGATATAGGATTTAAGCTCATGCGCCCTACTTCTTTTTTTGGTAAGGCTTTCTAAATGCAGAGTCAACGGGGTGAGCAGTCGAACGAATTAAAGTTTATGAGTGACATGGATGCTGAGGCAGATTCAGCTTTGTGGTGAGCCTTAAATATTACAAATGTGACGAACCCATCCGCTTGCTTTACAAGACGTTAATATAACTAAACTAAGCCGCTTCTGGAATTTCAGAACCATATATACATTTCAACTGAATATCAATATAAAATAGTTTTCATCTGATGCATATTAATATTAACTAAAATAATAAAGAATTAAATTGTGGATCACATTATAGAGAGTTTTTGTCCCATATAAAAAAATTAATTTTAATGTAATTTTAAACAAATGGTAAGCTAAAATTGCAAATTTTTTAAAGCATGATAAGTGCTTAATATTCATGAGGGTTGTTTATTTGTAAATCATTTCTTTAACTAAAAACATTTTTAACCACATTGCTTTGCAAATGAATTTTGAAACATGGAAAATCTTTAAAGTAATATTTTAAAATTTAAAAAAAATACTTGATTTTAATTTGCATATGTTTTAAATACCTGACCCTTCTATATCAACTGTAAATACAAAATTAGATTTCCTTAAAAACAGATCGAAAATATTTCATCTTCTCTCAAAAGTGCTTACTTAACTGTTAATTCGACTCCAAAAGGGTCAACTGTGTATCGAGGTAGATGAAAAGTCAAGATGATCATTAGTATACATACCGGATGAAGGGCATGCGTACTAATTCACCTCTGGTACACGGTTTACCTGGGTACAACAGAATTGCGACTAACAGCCGTCGAAAAACTCAAAATTTGAGTAATTTGTTATCATTTCAATTAGAAATTGTCCTGGCCCTTTATTAAATAAACTGGGTATGCATAACATGAACCAAAAAAATTGTTCCTGAAATTCTGATGGTGAAAATTGAGTGGTAACCTGCCTATTTGCTGAGATAGCACGAATACAGTGAATTCAGATCCGAACATTTTAAATCTTTTGATGATTGACAATGAGACTTGATGCTTCTCTATGTATTTTTCCCCAACCCGCATCCGCCTCCCACCCTCAGTTTAACCGATGGACAAACAGTGTCAAAATACTTTTCATGAATGTGACTTATTAATTTTAAGGCCAACTGCTCAAAAACAAAAATATTGTTGATAGTTTTTTTTCACTTTAAATTTATTATAATTAAGAATTATTTCAACATAGTCGTAACTAAAGAATATGTCTGCACGATTATTCGATGAGACACAATCGACCAGATCTTTGAAAGGTCAAGTCATGAGTGCTCCATCACAATAATTCATTGACTCACTGGTCTATATTTGGAAAAACATCAAATTCCAGTACTTCCGCTACCAATTTATTTTCCTAATCACGTTCCACTCAATAATTTGGCATAAAGAGCAATAATTCTCAAGTGCCGATGAATTGCGGCGACAAACATTGGAGAATATGGCAAAAAAAAAAAAAAAAAAGCTTGAAAAAGTTATTTTCACGAAAACACCACAAGAATAAATTTTCTTAATATTCATTCTTCTATAAAAAATATAAATTCCAGAATTTTTAACATGTAATAGTAGTTATGAGCACAAGTTTCGATAAACTTTTTCATAAAATAAGTATTCATAAACATATTTAGGTGCCAATATATTTTTTTAGCAACACTCTTGATATCACTGTAGTTTTAGGTAAATCTATATATTTGCGAAACTAGCTGAATGCAAAATCAGTGAAGCGTCCTGTTCCAATTGATACTATACAAATATATGAAAACATGCTCCTGACAGTAACATTAATGCTAATATCATTATTGATAGTAGTTTTGAATTTACAGTCGAGTGATATGACTTTGCAACACTGCCTCAGTTTTCAAACGGTGCACTCTCATCGTCCTTAAGTAGAGCTGTGGTACTTTTAAATATTTGTGCAATTATATTTTGTTTGACTCAATTATTCAAAAATGATATAATACTATTGATTAGTTTGCTTCTTGTTATCAGCGTTACTAGAAAGCATTTATTAACCATTATTTTTCGAAAATTCAGTTAATGTTTCTCAAAATATGCATTTATAAAAATCTGCCAAGGAGATCAATGGCAGTATTTTTAATACTTGTATGGGATGATAATTTGTGGGTGTGAGGGATCTAAATTGAAAGAACACAACAAACCGTTTATAATGTAACAATTAATTTTCAGAGAATGCAGCATTAGGAATGTCTCCGTATTTTTTTTAAAGCTTTAACTATAAACATGTATTTGGGTATTGGTTCCTTTTTCTAATTTCATCTATTTATTTACAAAACCATTTCCATGAAGGTCCTATTTGATAACAGATCAACTAAGACCTCTCTCTTAATCCGAGTCCTCTAAGATATATACTCGTAAATCTGAATTGTGTTGTTGGAAAACACCATATTGCTTGTTTACCTATATATATTCTATGTTTATTTCGATATGATGTTTACTTTAAACTCTGATCATTGCTGTTTAATAATACTTGCTTTTCGAAATGCTGGATATTTTAGAAGGGCTGATCTAAATTTCGTGCATTTTATTAATGAAAAATTATTGCACTTAATTATTTATACTCGTGCTTTCATTTTTTTTAAGGGCCAGCATATCTGTGTTTGAAGAAAATCTTGCAGATCTTATACACATTCTTAAGTCAGTCTCTGATGAACGAATTTCTGAAATGCGCTCCCAAGTTTGTTTTCTCTGGGAAAAGTATTTCAGCTCCGTTTCTCATATAACAAATGCTGTTTTAAATGTGCTGAATTCAAGAATATTTCCACATCATGCTCTTACGTATGAAGACTGGAACAATTCGCCGGGCGAGGTATGTCTGTTAATGCAGTTTTTATCTTTATTTCATTATATATATTTAAAATTTGACTAAAACGATTTTACCAAAATATCACATTAAAGTTTTTAAGGCTCATTATTCAAATAAAATATAAGGCAAAGGGCAAGTAAAATATATGATATGTAATACTAGATATTTATCCATGGTTTTGATATGACATTTATTATATTAAATTTGGTAAACATTTCACTGTTCTGAATTCCTGTGTATTTTTTGACAACTAATCTGTGGTATAAAATAGACAAAATTCTTTTTCCTTGATCAGCTTATACAGTTGCAATTATGTTTTTATAAACCTTTTATATAATTTCTTTTTGGGGTTTTGTTTGTTTGTTTTGTTTTATGTGGTTTGTTTTGCAAAGAACTTTGTTTTTTAAGTTATTTTATTTGCTAAATTCCATTAATAAATATAAAACGCATTTTATTGGGTTAAATTATAACATTTATCATCACAATATTTATATTAACTTACATTTAAAACAAAAAATTTGGAAACAATAGTATAGAAAGAAAAAAGGATCATTATGGTTATTGATGTGTTATGATGCAAAAAATAGTCAGTAAGCTCCACAGCATGTGTCTATAGAATTAAGTTTTTATAAAATGTTTTATTTTATGTATTTTTTTTATTTCAAATGGGATTTTTGAGTAAGAACTGTGTATATATAACATGATTTTGTATGTTGATATTTTTCTTTGTTTGAATTTATTTAATTGTGGAAAAAAGCTATCAAAATTCTATTTAAAAATAATGTATATTTAGAGTTACTCTTTTGCAAACTATGTGTTTTGTAATCTGTTATTTTCAGAAATATATTTATGTACCCTTTTAGAAATATATTGAGTTTTGCTATCTAAACCATGTTTCTTTTTATTTTCTGTCACATGTTTTTCATCATTTTTTTATAGGTTCGAGTCTCGCCCCCTTTATTTCTACCTACAATTGCTCCTAAGTCTCAAGGATTCACTGCAATTGTTTTAACATACGATCGTTTGGAAAGTTTATTTCAAGTCATTCTGAAAGTTGTGCAAGCTCCTAGTTTAGCTAAAGTGCTTGTAGTATGGAATAATCAAATGAAATCCCCTCCTCCTGGTAATTTCCAAGTTTTTAAAATTAATTCTCTCTCTCTCTCTTTTTCTTTTTCTTGTGAAGTTTACAGTAATGTTTTATCAACTATTGGAGATGTATTTGAATGTGTGTATGTTTGTGTTTTCCATTTTTATTTTTTTGTCTAAATAATTAGGATTTACCTTTTTTGGGTCCTCAGTTTAATTATACAGTTGCAATTATGTTTTTAAAAACTATTTACTGCATTATCTATTTAGATTATGTTTATTAGGCAGTTAATTCTTTTTATATAATTTCTTTTCAGGGTTTTGTTTGTTTTGTTTTATTTTGATTTGTTTTGTTGTTTTGCAAAGAACTCTGTTTTTTAAGTTATTTAATTTGCTAAATTCTATTAATAAATATAAAATGCATTTTATTGGGTTAAATTATAACATATATTAGCATAATATTTATATTAACTTACATTTAAAACAAAAAAATTGCATTTTGAGAGAAATATCTTTAGTAACAAATATTATTTGTTTGCTTATTATGCATATAATTCTTTCTTTCCTCCAATATTTCCCGTTAGTCTCCAAGATATATTTTCGCTATATAAACATTTATATATCTTATTATTAAATATATGTGTTATTATTATCAAAATATTAATTCTAAGGCTGAAAACATTAACTGTTAATGGTTTTAGACTGATAACTTATCTACATTTATGAGATTTATTCTGAGAATCTGAAGATTTTGAATTTAAATATTTTAAAAGAAAGCAGTATTTCTCTAAATATATTGTTTGTTGGTTGCCCTCATTATACTCGATTCATTTCACTTATTGTGCATTTCAATAGAATCGACTTTTCAGCATCCTTTTGCATTACTTATATAAGAACATATAAGTATATGTTTTTGAGAAATAGCGATGGCATAATATTTTACTTTACAGATAATTGCTTTAAAAAAAATTTCAACATCTTAATTATATGGTAAGGTATTAATATTCTCAATATAAATGTTCCCCTATTAAGATTTTATTACAAATAATGGAGACGGGCCATTTGTTGCACTTTCGTTACTAAGGATTAAAAATAACTATTGCCAGTAGTTTTACAAAGCCATTATTACAACGTACACAAGCCATTGTAGATCCATTTATTCACTTTTTTAATAATTAGATAACGATAATTCAACATTATTTATAGATTTATACACCTGTGTAAATTGTAACTACTTTCCTCACGATGGACTATGTTTTTACACTACTTGGAATAATTTTTTAATCTGTACATTATGTTAGTACTGTTCATTCAACATAATATCTTCATATTTTTATTATTTTGTAGGTTCTGTTTAACAAGAATAGGTCTATGAACTTTATTCATCGTACACTTGATTTCTTAATTTACTTTCATGAACAGTCATTATAATTAATATCTAAATTTCAGTTTTTATAAATATGTAATCTCTGAAATTAGCTCCTTTAAACCAGCCTGAATTTTAAATTTAGCTGAAAATACGGTGACTGAATTGTTGTCCGAACATGCAAGTTAAGAAGCGCTTACCCTTAGTTTATTTGTATAGGTTGATACTACTTTTATTTTTTTATGAGTTTGGTAATTTTCTCTTTACATTAGTTTCTCATTTTGCAAGTTGGGTTTGCAAAGCATTATTTTACCGATGAATATTTAAGAATGAAACTCACTATCAGTTTCGATTTTGACCACACTATTATCATCAGCATCTAAAAACAGCCTTTTTTTTCTGTGGGCTTACTTGAACTTCTCCTACCTCTTGTAGAAGGGCCTATTTCTATTGAAGGTCTTCTTTCTGATATGAAGGCAGCTCTGTTTTTTGTATTGCTGCTTCGTGCTTCTTCTAGAAGATATTGTTTCAAGCAAATGTATCGACTGTGAACGATCAGCTCTGAACTTTGACAAGAGTCTTCATCACCAAAACTATCCATATTAAATTACCGGATTTCAGCAATGAAGAAACTTGTCGTAAATTTTAACAGCTTTTTAGCATTTGGTACGTCTACATCTTTATGGAAAAAATCACATACTTAATCAGAGTCTTTTTAGCGCTATTCCTCACACACAAGAATCGATGACAAATCAAGATGAGACAAATCAGTGAATTTTTTGTAAGACCCAAAAACCTTTCAAATGGTTGTAGCATCTCGTGAAACATTAAAAATTCTACCTAAATATTTACGTGAATTTATTCGTTAAGGCTGTACTTGTCACCCGAATATATGATGAAGAGTAATATTTATAATGTTTCCTAGGAGGAAAAAAAAAAGAAAACTGGAAACTCAAATTTCCATTCGCAACTGCAAGAGCTATTCTTAATAAAACGTTTTTCTTTTATTATGTTATGGCTCATCCTGTTTGGTACCTTTTCCGGCTGTTGCCTTTCTTGACTTCTGAATGTTTCACAATTCAATCTCGGCTACATTGTAAATATCATGACAACGAAATTAAAGTTTATCAAATGCTAGTCTATATTATGCTTCTTTAAGCTTGAAGTTCTGCTCAGACTAACCACCTCCGAGTGTATAGGAAGATTTGCATAGTATCCATGGGGAAAGCTGACAGCCATATGTTTGAAGAACTTTCGCTTTCAATTTACTTCACAGAGATTTTTATTTGATGTTTTCATTTGCGTATGATATACCAAAGTTTATAATTCCTTATTAGAAAAGCCATAATATGTTTTTGTAGCACTCAATGTGTTATAAAAACTCCATCTCCTGTTCATCTGTGAAAATCCTTTGGGATTGATTCTGGATCTGAAATGTTTCATTGATGTAATTTATAAATGGCATTTCTTAAAATATCTTTAAAAATAAGTAAAATGTTTCTATATTGTTAATTTAATTTAATTATCGTAAAAGTAGTTAAGTAGTTTGGAGTAACTTATTTAAAATCTCATTTTTTATTTCACCTTTTTTTTATCCCCTCCTCCATGTGATTTTACTCTTTCAGTCCATCAATTCTCTCCTCCCTGGATCAATATTATTGCAGGCAATGATTTGACGTATCGATTCGATCACTCTCTCCTGATCGAGAACAGTGTAATCATTAGAAGTTTCCCCCCTTTCTTTCTTTTTTGCCTTTTTAACTCTCAAATTAAAGTCTTAAATCTGTATAACTTTCATTTTACACCCATTGTATGTGCAATTTCTCAAACTTTTTTTTTCTGAATATGTTTCCAAATGAGCCCATTGAATCTTTTAATTTCGAATATAAATACATGTTTAAAATTTTCAGTCATATCGATAACATGATATACGCAATCTTTGATTTACTTATTATGATATTTGGCAAGGGTTTATCTTAGATTATACCAATGCAACAGCACTTTGATAATTGCTCTGTCAATACTTTCTGCCCACACATTGGTTCAGATTCACTGGAGAAAACGTACGAAAAAAAGCTGCCTATTAAGAATTTTTCATTAAATTTAAGTTAACATTATTCGTGTTGTTCATTTTGACTATCCTTTAACAGTTTCAAAGTTTTTCAATAACATTGTGAGCTTTCCCTTCCCACCGAAACTTTTGTATTTTAAATTAAAAAGACAGATGTAGAAAATTTAAAGAATAATTAGCGGGCATGAATGATTATAATAAACAAACAATTAAATTGCATTTTATTTTGTGTGATTGAAAATGCTAAAAATATCTTTCTAGGCTTTTCCCTCCGATTAATTCAAAGAAACCGGTTTCGTTTTAAGCTTTCGAAATTTACGTAAATGCCACTAGTTTTCTTTCTTTGTGTCGTAGAAATAAAATAACAATTTCGGAAACTTGAAAATATGAACTTTTATATGAAACAGTTTAAAAAGCTCTAAAATTTATTTGGCCGCAAATCTATTTTCAACATAGGTCTTAAATCAGATATTCGTTGGAAATTTTTTAAACTATACTATTGCATTATTTTTTTCAGTGTGTTTAATTGTTTTTATAGAAAAAAACTTAGGAAATTGGCTCACGGGAAAAAAATGTATTTGTGAAAAATACTGTTGGGATACGCTTCTTTCATATTAATGTCATTTATTTCAAAACTGTTTCGTGTGTGACATAATGGCTTTAAGTTGATTAACGTGATATCTGCTTGATAAATTTTAAAGTCTACATTTATTAATGATATTTTGTCGTATTTTTTATAATACATGAATTGTTTACTATTGAATTTGTTTTCTTTTTAGCTTCAATTTGGCCGAAGATCAACAAACCACTAAAAGTAGTACAAACTAAAGAGAATAAACTTAGTAATAGGTAATTTTTTTTAACTAAAAGTAAAAACAAGCTTAGTATTTTTTTAGTCGTTGAATATATAACGAATGGCGATTTATATTATTTTCCTTATTACATTGAAATTGCTACTATCAGCATGTAAGAGTGAATAACAGTATATGTGAGTAGCAAGTATCTTTCTTCAAACCGTGTGAATTGAACATTCTGTATAAATAAATTGTTCCAAATTGAGTAACAAGTATTTATTTACCTAAATATTGCATTAAGATCTGAACTTCCAATTGCTAACTATTTTTTTTTAACTTTAGCTATTGTTAGTTTTTCAATCTATAAATGTTTCTTGCATCATGTTTTGTGATATTTCAATTTTCTGTTCAGTACAAATTTTATTATTAACTTCACTGTTTTCGAAATAACCGAAAACTGTAGAAAAAAATTTAAAAATTAAATTTTATATTGTCTCATAGACTTTATTTTATTATGAAATAAGGTTTATCTGTATTAACATTTATATTAGTGTGATCCGAATTTCTTCCCTCGTAAATTTAAGATTCTCAATTTTTTACTTACTGTTTGATTCTTCATAAAACACTCAGTCAAACATATGCAATTAATAGTATACACATAGATGGATTCTTGTTTTCCATATCTAATTCCGTGATTTGAGCCTTTTTCGTAGTTATAATTAAATCATCGAATTATACAAAAATTAGAGTTACATTTGAAGTTTTAAAATTATTTTGTTAATAATATGTATTATTTGGATATTGAATTTATTTCATGTTATTTAATTTTAGACTTTAAATTCTGAATTTAAAAGATAGAATCTTGTTAAGAATATAAAAACGATTAATTGGGTGTTTTTGTTCTAGTTATTTAGAATTTCAAAAGTTTAAAATTGATAAATCATCTTCAACGAAATTGTACTTTTTAAAAACATTTCTTTGTTTTATGAATGATGAAATTAATTAAATGTGGTAGTGGATAGTAAAGCGTTGAATTATTATAGAAGAAATGCTCTTTTTATTCCAACGTTGTTCTTTCTGTTGGAGAGGTTAACAGCATTATACTCTTTACTAATTTGAAGGGGGGAAAGTATATTTTAACTGTATCAAATATAAATTAAACTTTTTCCGAATTAACTTTTATTTGTGTACTCAGTGTGTTAGATTGAATTACTATTAAAATCCAATAAAAATCTTATAAAGATGAAATAATAGTGGCTTATTGAAAAATATCAATTGATCTTTAACGATATATTTTGATATTGAAATCTGATAATCACCCAGCACTATTGAAAACTACACCCCTAGTTTTACATTATGACTGATATGAGAGTTTTTAAAAAAATAATGAAAACTAGTTGAAAGAATGCTAATTTAAGCACAGTGCCAAAAATTTCACCTAAATAATTAACAAAATCAGTGCCAATTTTCATAATTTTTATTCAAATATTTTTTATGAATAGGAAGAGCTTTTTAGTCATGATCCACTCTCCAAGTATGTGTAAAACCATTAATTGAGAATCTTTAATTTGAATTTTTTTTAATTGAGGCTTTTTAAAAAGTTTTGAATTTTTGTTGTTAGATTTTACCCTTATGATGAAATTGAAACAGAAGCTGTGTTAGCAATAGATGATGACATTGTGATGTTAACTGCTGATGAGTTAGAATTTGGTTATGAGGTAGGTGACTTATAGAATATCTTTTTGCCTAAACTCATTACTAAATAAATAAATATACTGCATAATTTTTCTTATTGAAAATAACTGGGAAAAATGTTTTAATGAAATTTTATTCAAATTATACTGCAGTTTAAATAAGGTTTAGATAGAAATATGGATTTTAGAATGATTTCAGATTATAATTTTACTTTCCTTCATTTTTTTGTTGTCATATTGACTTCTGCTAATTATTTTGCTATTTAAATTCTTAAAGTTATAACCTTACGTCTTTTCTTGAAAATTATTTCGAAACAATGTTATTGTAAACGATTTTATTGGAAATCAAAATAAAATGGAACATTTTTAATAAGGGAGATCTAAATGACACCAATACGAAACAGAGAAAGAATCATTAAATTTCATTTTCTAAATTCCCTCAATTATATCTGATGAAATATTACTTAATTGTCCTGTCAAACATTATATCTAAGTATAGAAAATTTGGTTAATCACAGTAACTGCAAAATAATTCATTTAAAATTACATTTTTATTAAAGGAACCCCTCCCCCCATTCTTAATATGTAAATTTTGTATTTCTTTTGTGTTGTGTTTTTTCTGTATATAAATATAAGCATTTTTTAAATACTATTATTTTGAGTAATGTTAAAATCTTGCCTCCTTTCCTTGTTTTTTCCACTCCGTAAAACCATGGAGTATTGGTATTCCGTTATAATTACCACATAAGTGCTGTTCATGCATTTCATCTTATATTGCGTATACGTGGAGGGAAAATACGTGGATTTTTTTCCCCCGGTTATGAGTGACAACCCTGATGTGGGTGTACATAACAGATTTCTTAATCTGATCTTAAGTTATGTGAGGATATTAATAATTTAATGTATCGTTTAATTTATGCTATTAGAAAGAATTGAAACATTAATCTGTGACTGGTTCAAGAATATAAATTTTAATATTGAAAAAAATATTGTTCATCTGTGATGCGGAAAATCGGACGGATGTGTGTTGTCCGAAAGGATCAAAATTTCTATTAAAAATGAATAAGCTAAAAACTTTTTAATTTAATTTATTTATTGCACGTCATTTGCTGTACTGTTTTGTGCGTAATTTGCAACTATATGTTTGCTGTGATTAAACTTCTCTGAATGAATTAAGTCTTTTTTCCTAGGTCTGGCGAGAATTTCCCGATCGAATTGTTGGATTTCCTTCAAGAGTTCATCTGTATGATAATGCAACTAAAAAATGGAAATATGAATCTGAGTGGACTAATGAAATTTCAATGGTTTTAACTGGTGCTGCATTTTACCATAAAGTAAGTTTAGCTGGACTATCTATTTTATATAAAGTGAAAATTATTTTGAGAAATTTATGGATAGATGCAGGAAATCTTTAAGAGCTCTAAATATTATATCACAGAGCTAAGACATCAATAGTAAATTTCAAAAGAAAAAAAGAAAGAAAGAAAAATTGGGTGTCCTGTCACAGTAGTAGCAAGCCTTCCTTGTGATCTGGGCGGTCCCGGAGTGCAAACCTGGTTAGGGCATGATTGTTTTTCTGTGTTCTAGCTGTTAGGTGTCTGAATGTGCCTCCCTGTAAAAGGGGGCTGTGCAAACGAATGTGATAAAATGTTTCGTCTTCATATGAGCTAGAAATCAGATTTCTGCCCTCGGGTGCTGAGAACGGAAAGAGGGGTGTTGTACCCTCAGAAGCTACTGCACCCCTCTTTCCGTTGTAGAGCGGACACGTCATCAACCAAAAGGGGGGGGGGAGTCTGTTGTTGAAACTCTCTAATTCTGTTATCTATATTAATAAAAATGCAACTCGAAATGCGTTGCTAAGCGCAAAACTGGAGAACGGCTTGACCGATTCGGTTAATTTTTTTAAATATTTTCGTTAAGGCACGAGAATGGTTCTTATGGAGAGAAAAAATTAAAAAACTGCGTGGAAAATAGTTAAAATGACACTTTTCTTACTTTCCCGCCAAAATCTTCATTTACTTCCCCCACACCAACTGAGATAGATAGCAGGAAGTAATAAATTATGATTTGTTTTGAAAGAAATGCGCGAAGTCAGCTGATTTTCATTCATAGATAACGGGATGTTTAAAAAAGAAAGAAAATAGTTGCTTTTATTATTAGTCTGTATGGATATTTAATCTATGCCTGCTCAAAATAAAGTCTGGGCAGGGAAGAAAAAAAGCAATAACAAAAGGAAAAAAAGGTTTATAGAAAGAAAAATAGTAAAGAAAAAAAGGATAGAAAAGAAAAGAAAGGTATGTGTGTCACCATTATTTCGTCTGTGCGAGGCATTCTCCAAGCTGTTTTTAAGCTTTTGCATCTCTTGAAAACCAATTGTGTCTTTATTTGTTTAGTGTGTTTACATGAATGAAAATTTGAATCTCATTATTCTATAAAAACCGAATTTTAGACCTTTCCCTCCACCATTTAAGTAAATTATCAATTCCGGGACAATCATTGCTCGGATAGAAAAAGAAAGATGAGTAGTACAGTGAACAGATCATCTGAAGAAAATAATAATAAATAATACTATAAATGAATTATATGATTATCAAAATTTGTTTGGTTTAAAAATATTTTGGTGAAAAACCTGTTATGAGACACAGCTACATAAAATATTAGCGAACAAATTTTAGCGAGCATTAATACTGGCGAACCGACTGGTCGCCAAAGGCGGCTAGTATATTTAAAAGTATACTGATGCTAGTGAGATGCTGTTTATTTCTTAAGCCGAATAAATGAGTATTCCGAATATTAAAAATGGTTTTGAAAAGAATTGCTAAAAAAAAAAACAGATTAGATGTCTCATGCAGGTTTTGACGTTTGTAACTGCTAGATCTTATGTAAGAAATTTTATTTTAATGTAATAATATTTTAAGCGGCCCTTGCGTAAATCAATTAAGTGATAAATTTCATTATTTATTTGACAAATAGTGATGATCTTTACTAAAAATTATTGGATTATTGGAAAAAAATCAACATATAAGGTAAACTGTGATGCATTATGTAATTAAGCTAATTCATCTGTTAGGAGTTAGTTGAAAGTTACTTGTTCTTTAATCCAGGTAATTGGTTGATTGACAAGGGTTATTCTCAAAAATAAAATTTTAAAAATAATTCTTCTTTTATCAAAATACAAGTTTTTTTTATATTCTATTAATTTATTGAATATGAAAATAATTTTTTAAACAGTTTGTTTACTTACATACTGTGAAAAAATATCTCAACTTAAACATATTCTAAATCTAGTTTCGCTGTCTTTATTTCAAATTTTGTTTGCCAAATCCCCCCCCTGTATAATCAGTTTTTACTGCATATTAGAAATAAAAATAGAATTTTTTTTAAAATAATGAAGAAATTATTTATGGGAAGCTCTTTTGCTTTAAGATTTATTTTTTAACATAACAATTTTATTCCTTCTTCCAATAAGTATTTGACAATTTTTTTTATTGTAGTTCCATCGAAGTTTAAAGAAATGAGCATTGCTAACATTTTTATCGCCTTTTTTAACTGAAGCTACACAATTCTCTTGGAATACCTGATAGTTTTTTTATATTGACTGCAAAGTTTGTAAGTCCTCTGAGATTAAAATATCATACTAGATTATTAATATATATATATATATATATATATATATATATTATTTAATGAAAAAAAAATGCACATGGAAAGTGATATTTCTTTGTGACTCTATTCTGATTTTGAACTTCACCAATTTTGGAATGCATTTTTAAGTGAAAATCTTCTGATTGTAGTATTATAAATATGCGTTAGTATGAAAATAGTTTAGATATATGGATTGTCAGTTTATTTGAATTTTTTTTTATCTGACTGTATTAAATTATTCTAAATAGTCTATAAGAAGTCCATTCCAAAATAGTGGATTAAAAATTTGTCTCAGTAAATCTCATTTGGCGCCGTCAAATAAAGTTATTACTGTTTTCTTTGTGCATAAATAGCTCCATTTTGTGTCTTAGAAAATTTTCAAAAAAAAATAGTGTATTTAGCGATTTACAGATAAAATATATAAAATAATTATACTTACTACATGAGAAATATTAATAAGAATAATAAATAAACTTTAAAGCTTTACGTTTAAGATAAAGTGGGATGTATATCAAATAAATTACTTTTGATTCACCTTAATAAAAAAAATCTATTAGTATGAAAGAATGTTTGCATAAATTAAAATATATACAATTTTATGTTTTCTCTTGCTTGAATAGCAATATCCGAAACTTGTATTTTAAACAGCATGCCCTCTGAGCACATACTGTAGATATTCCAAACATTTACTGTTGACTTCATCCTACTTAAATTTTTGAGCTATGTTATACTTTTGTAAATTTATATTTAAATCTCTGTTTACTTTTTATCTGGTGTATCCTTTAATTATACTTAATTTATCGATGTAATTTTTCCATTTATCTACAATTTTCGGTTTTTTAAGAAATTTGCAATTCAATTGTATAATAAAACTATCTTAAAGATAAAGTGAACAAAAATCTCTATAAAACATAAACTCAACAGCAAGAAACTAATTAGCAGAAGCTTTTTTAAAAAAATAAATTTTAATAAATTAAATCGGAGGGAAAAGTTAATTAATCGGAGGAGGTTAAGTTAAATTTGTGTGTGTGTGTGTGATTTTAAACTCTTACTTTAAATCCAAGTTAATTTCCTAACTTTCAGTTTAATTTAGCCCATAGTAACTTCATTCTAAAAATAGTCTTTTATTTCCTGATTCATTCCAATTGTTCTAGTTAATTAATTCAATAGAAGCTTTGTTGAATTGGTTGAAAACCGGCCGATTCCCACGCTCCGAGGGAAAAGATGAAAATTGCTGATCTAAACGAAATTCTTTTAAAAGATTCCTGTATTGTCCTTGCCTAATAAACATGTGTCAAGAAAATCCCCATCAAAATCTTATCGTATATAAACACTATGAAAAAATATTTTCTCTATCAAAATCTTATAGTATTTAAGACCAGGGATAATGATTTCCCTCCCTCTTTACACTTCTGCTTTTGTGCCGCGCCTCTTGTAAATAAATCATTATTTCCCGAGATGGATTAAAACCAACTTAAAAATTCAAAGGGTCATCTATATATTCGAAACCACCTTCCGTTTTCAACAAATAATGTTACATATATATAATATGGCATAGCTGTAAAATTGCAGGAAAACGTTCATCTTAAAAAAATTAGATCCATATCTCAAAAATTTCTTCCTCATTTGAATCTTGTTTGCAGAATTACACTGCTTTTGTCACAATGTGACTGATATACAAAAGCAAATTATAAATCATAAAGATCCATGAAAATAAATATAAAGGAAGTAATGTGTCCGAAATAAACCACAAAAGTCCACTGACCTTTAAAGAAATTTTTGCTGAAATATACTAGTGATGTATGTTTGCAATAAACTACGATTTTTCTCATATTCGTTGTCCCATATGTATTTAAATTTGCTCTGGACTATACATTTCTTGAAATATCTTTGGAAAAATAGTATCCTATTGATATTTTTATAAATATTTTAAAATGGGTATTAAAGCCAATTAGGCTGTAGCTTGGCTAATATTTTTATGTACATTAACTTTTTAATTCATACTTTTTGCATTTTTTTTTTCTTTCACACATTGTTTCGTGTCACTTTTTAGATTTCATCTGTTTTTCCTTTTTAGTCAATCATATCCTTGTTAATTTATTGTCGGAGATTCATCTATTGCATCTTTCACCTTTTGTTTCCCTACCTCATATTTGGTTGTAGATATGAATTCTTTCAATGCTCCTGATCTACCTTTATGGATTCTAAGCTACTTTTTATGAAACCTTGCTATCTAAAATATTCATAAAAAATTAAATAATTTTCTTTTATTGTTTATACTTTTGAACTTTACTTCCTGTACAGTTCAACTATGATGTTATAGTATGTAATGTCTATATATGACTTAATTAGTAAGCACTAAAAGTTTTGTTTGTTTTAGTTTTACAGTTATCTGTATACTAATTCGATGCCTGGAGATATCAAAGAATGGGTTGATGATCACATGAATTGTGAGGATATTGCCATGAACTTTTTAGTTGCTAATGTTACTGGAAAAGCACCAATAAAAGTAACTCCAAGAAAGAAATTTAAATGCCCAGAATGTACAAATGTTGAAATGTTATCTGCTGATGTTATTCATATGGCTGAACGTTCTGAATGTATTAATAAGTTTGCTGAAATATATGGTGTCATGACTCTCAAAACTGTTGAATTTCGTGCTGATCCTGTTCTATATAAAGATAATTTTCCAGAAAAGCTGAAGAGATTCAACAATGTTGGTAGTTTGTGATTTTTAAAAGAATATTCATTTGTGGAGTTATAGAACATCTGCCATCCTGTATTATTGTATTATTTCGTAGAACGCCTATTTTCTAATTGTGAATCATATGTTCATTATATTGTTGTTCATTTCATGCATTTATATTATATTTGTGGTGTCCGTTTTTGTTATTTATGCTGTTAAAAATGCAACGTTTTCCAGTAGATAGTTTATATGTAAAATTGATCTCACTTTTTGGAAATAAGCTTTTCAATCACCTGAATGTTAAAAATAAAAAGCATAAAGTCATCTTTCTTGTCATGTACATAGAAAATCTTACATAAAAATTTATATTTATCAGCATTATTGAATTTAAAGTACTGAAAGAGTAAAAGCTCTTGATATGTGCATTTTAAAAATATTTGTATGCAGGGAGTAGTATTACTTCAGAACCTAAAAAAACTGAAATATTTTGCAGTTGTTTTACAATATTTGTAAAATAAGAGTTTCTATCAAACATATCTGACCATTAAAATCTTAAGACCAATTCAGTATTTTATTTAGTGTAATTTGAAGGCTGAGAGTGTAATACAATAACTGTATAATGATAATTGATATTTAATTATAATTTTTTTGTAAAATTAAAATTACCTAAAATATATTATACATTTTTACATAGCTATCTCAGTTATATACTGTAAAAGGAAAATGAAAGAATAGGTAACTCGAACAGTGAATTCAATTCTTTTCATTTCTTTTTGGCATATATTTTTTTGTTTTAGTAAATGAAACAGGCTGTTCCTAGCTGTAGTTATTAGAAATACATATGGAAGATTTTTAACTATATTAATAAAAAAATAATTGTCTCTTCAGCACTTCTATTTAAAAGTGGAAACAACTTAATGTAAGAATCACATCAAACAAACATGCGGAAAAATTTTAAGCATACAACTCCTGTAAAACTAAGTTTATCATCTTGAAGAAATAGATTTTCCAGACTTCTCAAATTGTGTAAAAAAAATTCTGTATCATACACCATGGTTTGCTTTGGGGATGAACTTGTTTAATCTTATAAATTTGTAGTAAAATATGATAGAATTTAAGAACAATTTCTTTATTCTTCTCCACACTTCCTGTAATCTTATTATTGGATCAAGCAAAAATTGATTTTAGAAAAGGGGTTTATATATTAACAATCCCATTTTTTTTTTTTTTTTTTTTTTTTTTTTTTAGGATTTCAAAACATTTTATCTTGTTTCACTTTTTCACCAGTCTCTTATTTAGAAGTCTTGCTACTTTCATTTCTATCTTCTTCTTTTCAAACAGGAAAGCATATTATTGTAGAAATTGAGAAATTTTGAATTACTCTAAAATTGTAACTGTAGAGAGCTCTCTCTCCAATATTTATTTTACTTCATGCAGTTTCAATTATAAATAAAATCAATTATATGTATGGTTTATTTTTTCTTTTGCACTTGCTAAAATTAATGAAATTCCTTCTGCTGGTTTAAAAGGAGGTTTATAAAAACTTGTTAAACAAAGTTCAACTATCTCTTTTGATTTTTCTGTTTCAGTAAATTTAATCTAATGCTAATTAGCTAATGAATTTATGATGCTTCAATGAATTGTACTGCAGTGTCTTAATTCTCCTTATAATCAGTTTGTTGAATATATTCTGTGATAACTCAAATATAAAGTTTCATAGTAAAAAAATAATTTACATTGTGATAGCATTTATTACCTATATATTCTTTGCATATCTAATTTTTAGAAATAATATGTGAATTAATAAACATCTTCATTCGACCTTTGTTTCTTAAGTAACTCCATATCTTATTAAGTTATTTGAACTTTTTAGTATTACTAAGTTTTAACCATTTTCATTTCATGTGGCATATATGAAATTTTTTTGTTTAATACTGTATCTGTAATTTTTTATTTAAAATATCTTCCTTTTAAGATTGTTGAATAATTGTCATCCTATTCCATGTTTTAATTGCTTCTGGTGTACTAGTTTAATTATTAGTGCGATTAATTCTTAGCTTCCACAGCTTTATGAAACCTTAATTATTAATTTTTTTTTGCAATTTTTAAAAGACAAATTTGTAATTATATTTGCTAAGCATGAAGAAAATTTCAATTCCACATGCAATCATAGTAAAGTTGTTACTTGATTTTTGGATTATTTAAATTTTTCTGTATCAAAGTGGCATAAAATTAAATATTTATTTTTATATTTTGTCTTGTCTGCTTTGTGTATATTTGTTCATAAATTAGTATGCTCTATAAGGAGTTTTCATTATTTATTTGTAAGTTGTGTATTTTGTGAACTGATTATTAATGTTTCAAAAAATAGTTCGGATTGATGATTTTTTTCAGTTACAAATAGTTATATCATCTTTTACTTTTTCCCTTTCTAGCTTTCTACACATGTATTCAACAGATTTAAAATTTTAGGCCGGCAATTTATTTTTTACACTTTACCCTTAATAAGTAGTTTTGATAATTAGTTTTCTTCCATTTATCTTTCTTTTTTGCTTATGTACCACTTTTAGTAATTAACTGGTTAGTCTTTTGTCTGATAATTTGTACTTTAATAATTATTTTGCCATTGGACACAAGTATCTCTCATAGATTAAGCCCTTGTACTGGTTTGAGTTTTCCATTCCTTCAAATATTCTGTCATTTAAAATTCTTTCCACATTTACTTTCAGTTTTTTTAGATCAACAAAAAAAAATTATGACTAAATTAGTTCTGTTCTATTAAAGACTGAAAAATTTAAAAATATAAAGAAGAAACGGTTTTAATGATATTATTGCTATAGATTGGATTGATACGTGTATAATATAACCAGTAACCAATCCCTTCCCTATCACAAGTATAATATGTATTTGTAAATACAGTACACTCTCCAGTATTCCATATAACAGAGCGGAAGTGCAAGCCCGACAACAAAATAGCCACCTAGGCCCGAATTCTATTCCTTTGTCGACCAACACCAGAAGACAAATTTTTATACCAAAACTCACTGTTATAAAACGTATTTTATCACATCTTATTGTGTAATAAGCCCTCCATTTATCTCAAGCCAAGCAGATTGCGAACGCGACCCGGTGATTCATAGAAGCATTTGCCGGTTTTTGCTGCTACACAAGAGCTTAATTTTTCCTCCATAGTTACTACAACTTTTTTCCGTTTATCAACTATTTTGAAATCTTCACTGCGGCATACTTAAAAAACACTAAGCAAACACGAAAACCTTTTACGAATACAATACTTACTGTGCAGTTATAACCAGGAATAGTGACAACAATTGAGGTCCGTTCACACTGATGAAGAAATGAACAACGAGAAGAACACTGATCTTTTCCTGTGACAACTTGTATTTTGACAAAACAAGGAGGATCATAGCAAACGCCCGCTTCCAATGCCTTGGCAATTTTATTAATGCAAACCTCGTCTTCCTCATTTAATTTACGATAGTAAAAAAATACGCAGGATAATCTCGAAATGGATACTTTAGAGTGTACTTTTTATATTAGCTTGAAAAATTGCTGTACCTATCTACCAAATTGCTTATTACATAAGCTTTGGTTGTTAATTTTGTAATTTGTTTGCTTTTTAAATCATTATTCAAAGCTAGTCGTTTATAAAATTTAAAAGGCTGATATTAAAGGTTAAATTGTCATTCTGTTTCATAAATACTTTTTCAGAAATTTAGATTTTAAAATTACGTATATACTTTTTAAAACATTACAATCTGAAAATTCTTTTCATGTTTGAACTTTACATTTTTATATGAATTCAATTTTTTTGATTAATAATAGTTATTATATAATAACTATTTGTTTAAGTTACCTATTTATGAAAAAAAATTAAAGCATTTTATTTATTTGTAGAAAATTTCATCAGTCTCGCTTGCTTTGTAAACACTGCAAGAAAAGTTCTTCAGAAATATTTATTCCAGGTAAGAAATAATATATATTAGTTTTTAAAAATCTGTCAACTTCAGCGCCGAGATAAACGCTGAACTAGGATTGTGTGGTATTGCATTAATCTGAATCTTTGTATCAGGTATGTATAACTATGCATACCTGATTGTATATGTGTATATAATCTTTGTATTTGGTATCGCCCGTGATTAAACGAATGAGAAATCAGAGAACTCATACCGAATACCTGATTCTCTTTTGGTCTGTATCAATTGTATGTACCTTTTGCAAAGTATCAGGTTGATATATTCTGACCCAACTTTAAAATATTAGGCATCATTCAGTTGAGAGAAATCTTCTGAATGCGAGATATTTTAAAATATACATAAACACACAGAAAATGTGACATTTAAAAAATTTCTAGTGTTTATACTTGGTAATATATTATTTTATATTTTACAGAATTGTATATTTTTTTAGAAATAAATTTGAAAAAAAATTAAGTATATAATACTTAATATACAATACTTATAAAAAGCATTAATTGTATAAAGCTTAAGAAGAGGCATTAGTACGCGTCTTAAAGTCCATGCTTTAATTATATGAGGGAAAATATTGAGACTCCTGGAAAATCATAATTAAGTGAAAAATAGAGTACTTATTGATAAACAAGGTTACCAAGTCTCTGGAAAAACACGGGGAATTTAAAAAATGACAGAGAAAAAAGCGGAAAAATGCAGGGAAATTCAAAAATGCTCATAAAAACCTGGGGAAGAGAGAATTTAAACTCTCTTGATGGGAGTTTTTTTCCCTTTCTAAAAAATGTCGATCTCTAAAAACTGCATTGGAAGATCGTAGTTATAGTTTCAAAAAACGAAACAATACCATTCATGATTGTTTGATGCGGAAATTTAACCCCCCCCCTCTCTCTCTTTCATTTTTCCCCTGTGTACACTGTTCAAATCAAATAAACAATATTATAAGTTTTGTATAAAATAACTGTATAAGCATTTTTTTTTTTATTTCCATAAAATGGAAGAAGAGAGTCACAAAGGTAATCGCAGTTTGCAAATTTTGAGTTTGACGTCGAAGACGACGTTTTAGTGGTAATTAATTTGATTTGGGTTTCAACTTAATGTAAGACAAAGTGAAAAAGAATGATCGGCATTCAGTAAGTGAGTTGTTTCGATGACTACGATGTCTCAAAGAAGTTATTTAACCGAATCAGAATCTTGGAGAGTTATTGGCCGATTAAAAGAGGGTCAAACACATGCCATAGAAGAAGCCATTGGAGTTCTACAAAGTATGATTTCCAGTATCTTGAACAGTTTTTTTATGGAGACTGTAAATGCAAGTCGATGATCAGGGAAAGGGCGTAGATGTACAACAACGCCCAATGAAGACCGTTATTTAACGTTAACGGCTCGGAGACGCAGAAATATGAATACCACTCTTCTTCAACACCACCTTCGCTCAGCTACTGATACCACAGTTTCGACACAATCTGTCTGAAACCGCTTTTACTCTGTGGATCTGTATGCTCGCCGACCAATGGTGTCTGTTACGTTAAAAGCACGTCGCCGTCACGCCCGCAGGGAAAGTGCAACAGAGCATGTGAACTAGAGAAAAAATGAATGACCCAATATTCTTTTCTCTCACAAGTCTCGTTTTTCTAACCATGCTGATAATAAGTGTATTTTCATCTGGAGGGAAAGTGGCACTAGAAACAATTCTGCGTTCGTGCACTTAATTGCAAGGTTTGGTGAGTGGGGGTCTATACCGACATCACCATTGATAGGTGCATTGATTTCCATATCATTCGAAATGATACTCTGACCATTCACCGATATAGAAATTAGATCATGGGACCTATTGTAGTCCCTTGTACTGCATTAGTTGAAGATAACTTCATGATAATGAACGATAATTGCAGACAATATCGTGCTAATTTGGTGAATGATTTCCTTTTGGAAGATAGAATCATACAAATGGATAGGCCATCGTTTTTTTCGGACATAAACCCAATCGAGCATGTTTGGGACATTCTAGGCAGATGAATTGCTGGACGCTTACCACCCCCACAAGAGCTCTTCTGGAGAAGCGAGAAGAATACTCCAGCCCCTCATTAATAGCCTCATTGACTCGATGCCTCAAAGGTGTTCATCGTTGCTGGCCATCCGGGGAAACCATGCCCCATGAAAGGCTATTTATAAACTGCTAGAACGTGTAAATGCAAAAATCTTTTTTAAATATGAAAGGGGAGCATCTATGTAGATTTAAAGTGTTTTTTTTTACACTATCAAGGGTAAAGAAACGTGAACCAAAGAAATTGAATTTCAGCGAGAAAGTTTATCCAGGAACCTCTTTGATTGTGTCATCTAACTAAGCGTGTAAAACTCTTTGGAAAGCAACAAATATAGTTTTGTAGGGTGCCATCTAAATTTATTCCATACCCGTTTTTCTTTCCGTCGGGTCTCCATAAAATCTGAATTCCACCAAGTATTTCGATATTTAGAATAATTATATCCAGATTTCTGAATGCGTGCATTTGCAGTAACAATCAGAATATGAGTTACTAAGTCAATCACAGCATTTAAATACTCCTTAACTACCATGTGTCTTTCCATGCAAGCCCTGCTAATAAATCGCTCCCAGTCAGCTTTGGAAAGGATGTGTCGAAATGAGTGTTGCAACAAACAGCTATTTGGATGAACGGACTAAATGATAATGGAAAAATGATCGCTTTCAAGTAGATTATTTTTTACTCTAAAATTCAAATTGCTAAAAATTGGATTCTACGTTGAATCTATAAGGTATGGTATAATCAGTTCCGTTGATGAAAATAAGTATATTCGTAATTATTTAACATACAGAGATTGACCATTGTTGAACTCTTCAATCTGCTTCACGTATTTAGAGACTCATTTCCACAAAGAGGGCTATGGTCACTGAAGTCGTCTAAAATTAAAAGGGAGGTGGAAATTCCTCAATCAGAGAAATGGGAACAAAAGAAGATCGATACAAACTACGTACAAAAACTGAGGAATGTATGGAAATCCTCACAGCTACAGCTTGCAAATTGATGTGCAAAGGATGAAGCGCTATGTGAAAAAAAGTATAGCAACACCTCCCGAGGCTCTATAAGAGATATCTTTCGAACAGCATTATACTTTTTTTAGCTGTCCGTTGATTTCAAGTGAGTTTCTTACATTGCAATGCATACTGGTTGTTTATTATAAATCAGATTATGACGGAAATCAAGACATCTCCAAGAAAAAGAAGAGCTATCATTTTAAGGATTTATTTACAGGTTTGTCACTTGTATTTAAGCCCAGTATTTGAATTAGATTATGTGTTTTTAATTAACTCACAATTACAAGATAACAAATCCTCAATTTCACTGGTTAACATTTCAATGAATCTTGGCTGCAAGAACCGCAGGTTACATGTCACTGTAGCTGATTTTATTATTTTTAGTTTTTCTAAGAAAATCCTTTTTAGTTAAAGGACGGCCAGGAAGGGAAGCAGGTACTTGCTTCCCAGTACGTGTTAAAAAACGACGTGTCTTTTTTTTTAAGTCAGATTTTATTTTCTTCAAGCTTTTGAAGGATTTTTGAATTGTATTTGACATTGATGCAATGGAATTCGATATATCTAACCGTGTGACTTAGAAAATTCGGCATTTTTGTTTATTCTGAAATTAAATTGTTCGCCAGAAATTTCTGAAATTGTTGTCTCAGGAAGAATTATTGGGGAAATAATTTTAGGAGCGGGGGGATCCTTTGGATCTCATTGAAATGCTAGCGTCTGCGAGGGCTTTATAAGAGTTAAGGTGTATGACTGGAAATAATTTTTCTTGCTTCTAGAAATTAGTTTCAACTGATAATCTCCTTTTCTGAGTTTCATTTTGGACAGATAATAATCTTGAATAAGCTGGATGAGGTTAAGAATAGTTAATAAATTTAAATGTGATGGACCCGAATGAATTTGTATCATGACTGGTCTCTGCATATGTGACGCATATCGGTGTCCCACTGCAGTTTGCCTGAGAATGTCCGAACTTAACTCATACTTGCGAACATTGTAGCATACGTGACTAGTTCTAACGAATTTAGGTGTTTCTAGGGCTGCAAAAGTCAAAACAATATGTTGAATGGGAGTTATGTGACCATCACGTCTAATATTTATCTGACATGCAGCACATACTTTTTGACTGGTAAGCTCTGAAACAACTTCCGATTCGGAAACAAATTTCATAGTTGATTCGAAATGACACCAAGTGAAAAATGAAGAAATTGTTGCACCGAAACTGGGACTGATATGTCAGCCATTTGAGTTAATTTGCTAATGTCTACGGTTTCGATTAGAAAATCAAATGAACATAATTTTTTACTTCGCCAACTGTTCAAAAGATAGGTTTATGGTGAAACATTGTGAAATGTATTAGTTATACATTTTATAAAAAAATGTATTAATAAAAAACATCCATATGAGTGGGAAGAACCATTCAAGTCCAAAAGGAATTCGGTTCCCTACGGCGGCACTCTCCCAACAAGGTAAGGCAACAACCGCAACTTGTTACTCCCAGTTTTAGAGCTTACTTTGGTGTTAGTTAGGACCTCTATACTCAAGAACATCGGGAACGTTGATCACCTTCACGCACGCCAAGCTCCAGAAGTTGATTACTTCCTCTTGATTTCTAACATGCTAGTCATTTAATCGATATGGTTATTAACCGTATTGATACATCACCCATCTACGAGTCACCACGTACGGCCAACGTGTGGGGTTTGAGCTGTCCCTGACAAATTCGAAGCAGAGTGGCGACAGCTTCTCTGGAGAACTCCTTCGCTTGCCGTCGAAGGGGTAGAAATGGAAATCAGAAGGCATAGAAGTGAATAAATATGAAGAGAAGAAGAATTATTAGGTACTTCTGGATTGGAATAACCGTATTCACCTAAAGAAAACGAATCCCTAAGAAGATTTAAAACATGAATGTCAAACGTTTTTCCGTTCATAAAGTTTGGAATATGTCCCCTTTAAAGAGTTTACTTGCCAGAAATATGATTTTTTTTAAAGATTCGAGCTCAATGGCCAAACAAGGACATTCCTACTTTTAGCAAGATTAAAGTCATTCTTTCTGTTCTTGTGCACTGCAAGCGAATACAGAATAGAGAATGTGACATCATTTTAATGACTGTTTAAATGATATGGTTTGTAATTCAATAAAATTTCAGAATAAAGTAAGGCTACTTGAATTGTGATCTCGAAGCTTACTTTGAATAGTAAAATATATTGTAAATAAGTACTTTCTATTGCAATTTTTGAATGTAATATAAATTTAGATAGATGTAGATTCATTTATAGAGTGCTATACAATGATACAGTAAAGAGAAGTAAATAAAAATATTTACTTTTTTGAGTGAAAATTCCGTATTTTTATTTGAAGTTTTTTACCTATAAATTTACGTGTAGTTTTTAAAGCTTTAGGTCTTGAGAAAGGCCAGAGTCAAGCCTTAGCACAGTTACTTACAAACGCAGAAAAAAAGAACAAGTTTTATTTTATTTATTTATTTTTGCCACAATCAATTAGAATTTGTAAAGGATTCAACACTGAAATTTGTTTAAATACTAATAAATGTCCGTTTGAAGAGTAATATTTAGAAATTTGGGTTGGTTGGTTTTGCATTGTGATTATCAACAAAAATTAAAATCTTTTTTTCTTAATCACATATTAAAAATAACTAAGCCATATGTTATAATTAAGATATATTCATGAGCAATAGGACCATTCTCATTATGTAAATAAAAAAAAGTTGTCGATGATATTAATCTTCAAGAAAAAATTAATTTCTTTCCAGCTTGTTTTAAATTTTCTTGTTCTATTAGAATATATCTTATAGCGGTCGAATATTCAGAAGTATCGCAGAAATATTTCAGTTCCAATAGTTTATTATAAAAAATTTATAGAGAATGAAAGGAAAAAACTTTGTATTTATCAGTATTCGTAATTTCTGTTCAACTTTATTATTATGGAGTTTTGTGTAGTTAGGTATTTTTACTATGCAGATTATATATTTCCACATGGAGTTTTATCAGGCGCTAAAAATAAATATATAAAATAAAGTGAGGATATTTACATATTTTTGAATTCTTTAGAAATTTAAAACTTCTAAATTGAAATATTTTAAAGCAGCACTTAGATTTGATAAACTGGCCTGAAGGAGGGTCTTACTACCTGTGTCTGGGAAGTATGTTTTGTGTTCTCACTGTAAATGTTTTTGCTTATCTAAGATTTCATGAGCTAACTATCTGAATATTAGATATCTTGAGTTTAAAATCCATTCTTGGTCGATGCTTGTTCTATGTCCAAAATGATAGATTCTCTACCCATTTTACAACCAATACTAGTTTACTTTATTCGCCATCCAAACTAGGTGATGAACAGATGTCTTTCAGCCCTCTAAAAACGAAATGATATGATTAGAAGGTCTAAGACTTTCTGTAAGCTATCAAACATCAATTGACTCATGGGCCAATTTGTTAAAAATGCCAATTTGTCTGTAACTGATCACTCGACTTGAATTCATTTAAAATTTTAATACAGAATCTACTATTATTATTTTTCAATTAGTTGCAAAGTATTGAATCTTAAAAATATAGTTTATTAATTTTGAAATTCTCGAGATGTATCAATATGTAATTTGCTGTTAACTGCGACTATTCATTAATTTTACTATCTTCGAAGGATTGAAAGGTACGATTTTCTCTTCCGTTTTTTGCTGAAAATAAACAGGCGGCATTTTTTCGGACAAATGATAATAATGAAATTTTAATTGGTAAGATAAACACAAGATTTTAGTTGTCTTTTTCCCCTTTATCATTAAAAACGTTTATATTTAAAAAAGAACTTTCAAAAAACACGTTGAGTCTATATCTGTTTTACATAGAGAAGTATCACTAAATAATAAAAGTATTATTTATACTTAATTTTACATATTTAACGACTTATTTCATGTTATGTAAATTTTTATCAACATAAGAGTTCTATAAACATACATAATGGAAGTGCAATAAAAGCACTACACTATAAATATGTATATTAGTCTAATGCGGCTGATATTCATAAAAAAGGTAAGAAATATATGACACCCCCCCCCCAAATCTGAAAACTGCGACTGCTTGATTTAAGCGTATATTTCTATTAAATTTTAAGGAATGATGGACAAAGAAATTTTCCATTTTTATAAGCAGAAATCGCATCAATGCTGATTTCCAATACTATTACGCATGTTTCGACTAATATTAATTTGATTATAATTAGCTGGTAGCATCTATAGACAGTAATTATATAATATCATTAAACGCGTTTAGCTGTTAAAGAATTATGTAATTCAGAAGAAATAACAACTTCCAGAATTGGACTTCATTTTCACTCGCGATTGATTTTGAAAATAATAATAATAATAATAATAATAATAATGGGGTAGCAACTTACAAAACAACTCTATTCTAAGGTATATTTTTAAAAATAGCTGTATAGTAAATCAAATCTCTCATTTCTTGTAATTAAAAGAGAAAAATGGAAAAATTTGATAAATAAACAAAAATAAACAATAAGACCATAATCACCACACTTTTATTATGCACACTATCACTTCACCACTAAGTGGTAGCATTGTACAAAGACAATACATTCCATACCACAAGCAATTTTCCTGTGGCTGAAGCCGACCAAATGAGGTGTGGAATGTACAGTGATGTCATACTAAGTCCTGACTAGGCACGTTTTGGGCAGATATGTAGCATGACTCCTCTAAAAAATATGCAGCTAAAAACAACAAGCTCTAAATATAGAAACGATACATAAAAAAAAATCACTTGGAAAAGCTACGTACGCATACACTGCTAGGAACGCAGATTCAGCTATGACACGCTTTGGTCATATAAGGCACCCTACCCACTTGCTTCTTTACACACTAAGTAAAAGCATCATCCATTGCTGAAACAAATAACTACATCATACAAATACAGAATGACTCCAAGAGGTTGATCGTCTAAAAGGATTGAAACGGCAGTCCTTTTCCTCTATACTTTCAGACTAATCCACACAGCAAACATCTAATATCTAATTTTAGCACCACACCACCCAATATGGCTGATTAAATAAAGTCATGATTTTCAGTTGCTTAACTATTTCAAAAAAAACCAGCACAAACGAGGTTCAAGGAACTAAGATTTCTAAAAGGAACAGAAGTTGTATTTCAGAATTCATTGTCGTTTTTCATATATCAGTCAATAATAAATGTTCTACAAAAATTATATTTATATATCAGAATATTAATCCAGATTATTTCTCATCAAAGCCAGGTACAATCCAAGTTTGATTCTATATTAGTTGACTACATCAAAGTGATGCAGGTGCTTTCATTAATCGTTTTTTTTTTCATTCAATTTATCCATTTATGTGTGCATCAAAACATCTCTTAACTATATAATGCAAATTTAAACACATAATACATAGACAGAAAAACTACACACAACTGTAAAATTCAATACACTTTTCTATGTATAAAATGATACATCAAGGCGTATCGATTTATTTCTGACACGCTGATAAATAAAACATTGTTATTTCTTTTAAACGGACGTAATAATTGCATTTGGTGTAAGCACGTCATGATACAGACAAATATAATATGTACTCCACAGTCTGATTTACTTTAAAACTAGCACTCTTCAAATGACGTCCGAATTGAAAACATTTATTTACAAATCATCACCTTTACATCAATGAAAATGCAGTTTTCATATCAATAGAAATCAAGATTTTTTCCCAGTCAAAACATAACAATATTTTTACAAATCTAATACAAAATTAAAATATACAATGTTGAGTCATGTCGACAAGTTTTCGTATTATACATAATAGATTTTTTTGATACAAAGTAATTTTTAAAATAAAGTGTCAATTGTCAGCAACAAGCCAAACTGAAAACATTATATCGTAAAATATGTTTCATGTATAGTAAAGAAAATAATTTTAAGAAAGCATATTATGCCTATGATCATTCTTTTCAAAAAGATGTTAGTTATCTTCTAAGATATATTTGTTTCTGAAAGTAACAACCATTGAGCAAGAGTTGTAACGAAACATTGGACAACAAAATTAGGATTGAGAATAAAAATTCATACCATAACTTCAATCAAAAATATCAATTTGGAAAACGTTCCATTCCGAATTGAAATTCCACTTTATTTTAAAATGTAGGAAAGAAGTCATGTCTGTAAGTTAAATAAATGTTATTCTTAATAAATGCTAAATTATTTTTCTTTCTTTGAGTGTAGATGAAACTGGAATGAAAAATTGTTTTTTTATTTGATATTTTGTAACAATTGTTTTTAATGAAAAGTTCAACTGGACAATAGATTATAAACAAAGATTTCTCATATGTAATTGTCAGCAATTTTTCCTCAGAGAATTTCGCGTTAATTTCAAATTCAACACTAATCAGAAACTGACTTCATTAAAGTATCATAAACAATTATCGAAATTATGGTCCTATTGAACTCATTAGTTTGTTTCCACATCTTATTCTTACACATATTTATAATATATATATGGTTTAATTTTACAATTTATCTCGTTTTTTTTACTAGATAAAATTCGAAGTTGATTATTTTGTTATATACTATTTAAACAAAGTTGATTTTGTTGCATACCAGGTCTAATATTTTAATACTTCTTTAACTCTTTTAAACTGTGCATGAAACTCTTACAATTTCACATCATCATAAAATTTAATGTAATGATGTCAATATATGACACAAAGACATAAGACAAATTAAATTTCACTTAAAACTGACTATTTTCATATGATAAAAGTTGATGCTTCTTTATATGTACTTCATAACTTTCTTAGTAGTGAATTTTTCGTATAATGTCTAAACATGAACAAAAATTTTCAAAGTCGAGGCGATACAAAATTTTATAACTAATAATTAAACTAAATTTTTATATTATTATTTCTAACTGCTAATTTACTGTCAATTTTAAATTATGGTGCACACGAATTAGACTTTAAGGAATAAATTTTCTAATTCTATTGGAAAGGGGGCCCATTTTTACCAATCCTTTTTTTTTAACAAATTAAAAAGAAATGGAATTAGTAATGCAAAACCAATGTAGTCTTTTTTTGTCAATTTTGCTTCCATCTTAGCAATAACAGCGACTTCTGCAGTACAACTCTATATTTACTAACATTTTTATACAGCATTCTACAAGCAGTATTATACTAGATCAATATGAGTGGTTACTTTCAGAATCAAACTCTAAATTTCTAATTATTTGAATATGAAATAAAAGAAAGTTGTTACAAGAAAAAGAAGTTGCATTGGTAACATTGCATAATACAAGGAAATCTTGCTACATATTTCTTAAATGTATAAAAACAATCACAGGAACATTTTGTACTTATTTGCAAATAAAAGCATAAGCATATAATAAAACTACCGTGTGAATGGCAAATTTATCTCAAGAAACAAATCTTCAGATACATTTTAGAATAGCATTGTCAAATTTATCAATCAAAATTCTGTATATGAAGGTCAACGTATTATTGCAGATTGCAGGCAAAGACTTATCTGAAAAAGCTCACCTTTGTAATCTAGCACATATGTGGAAGACTTTTTAAGCATGGTGTACTTTTACTTTATGTAGGGAAGCATTATAAAAATCACACTTTCTATACTTCAAACAAAGGAATAGCATCACTTTAAAAATGCTCTCAATAATAATCATGAGGTAGGACAGGTCAGGAAATAATTTTGATTTGTACTGCATTTTTAAGGTACATTAGTTGTGAGAAGATTTATCATTTTTCATGAAAAAAATCTTTTCATCAAACAACTTGAAAGATATTATTTCTCATTCACCAGCTTGCATTTTAGAGTTTTTTTCCCCATGATATTAATGATTATAAAATGTCCTGCTTTTATGAGTTTTAGGGTTAAACAAATAATTGCTGAATAACTTCAAATGAGTCAAATGTAACAAGAATCTTTCCAGAAAAAAAAACACTTCTGAATAAGTACAAAATAAAAATAAAAAGTTAAATAAATATGTTTTAAAATAAAGATAAAAACTCGTACGAAAAAGGAAATTTACACACAGCTGCATCTTGAAACAAATGTTTTCCCTCTCAGCTAATGAGAAGTGACACTAAAAACAATGACAAGATATAAAGGTAGGCACTAAATTGTTATTAGGCACAGTGTTCTACAATGATTATGGCATTTATGAAGAAACTGATAAATCTGGTTGCCGTTCAAGATATGAATTCTAATTGAATAACCAAATATATGTTAGAACAATTGATTAAAAAGTATATCAGTTTCACTAAGGGAAAAAAAGCTTTAAAAATTAAAAAAACATCCATACAAAAAGGCATTAAATCCAAAGTTATGGTGTTAGGATTCATAAAGAAGATGTTTCTTGTTATGTAAAACATTGATTTTCATATAAAAATAAACAAATTAAAAGCATGATGAACTACAAATGCATCAATGTATACCCATAAAAGTGACAAAAAAAACCGAAAATTCCTATTTCAAAAAATATACAGGGATGATGCAAGATATAGAACTATGGATTTTTTTTGTTGAAATAGTAATTTCGATTTTATACTTTAGAAAAATAACTTTTTTTTCATTGAAGTAATATATATTATTTAGTCTCTTTAAGCACAAAAAATTCATGGAAATTAGATTTTCATTTGCAAAAGGGAAAGCCCCTTGGCAAATTAAACAGCATCATTTCACTCAAAAAAAGTCCTCAATACATAATAATATACTAATTCAGACAGAGCATTTCTGGAGTGATGCAGGTGTTCTTTGCCATAATAATATTAATCCTTAAAAATAAAAAGTTTTAAATGAACTCCCAAATTCCATATTACTTATAAATAAACAAAGGGATACAAGAAAAACATTTCTATGCACAAAAATTCACTTTTTAAAAGCAGTGTTTTTTACTTTAAAATAAAAAGCAAGCTTTAGTCACAATATTATGACACCTTATCTAGTCAATTACTCATGAGAAAAACATTTTTTGTACATCAAAATTCTTAAATCTCTTTAACACCATTACTCACAAATACATCTATTTCAAACCACATTTTAATTTGAATATTAATCATTATGAAAACAAGCATTTTCAACAGGCAGAGTATTGCTTTTCAGAAGTCCATTGAACTACTAATAGTGAAAATCAAAAATAGAGAAGAAATAAGGCAACAAGTCCTCCTTAAGCAGTAAATCGTAAATACAATTAATTTTTTTTCAGAAAACATTGAAAACAGAGGTGAAACCCCATAAACTTATAGTTTAAGTCAAATTGACAAAAATAAAATGATCCAGAGCTATTCATAAAACGCACAAAATGATGCTGAATATTCCTGTCCACTGACATAATAAATAATTAAATTTTCTCTAAAACATCTTAAAATTGATTTAACATTAAATGAAAAAATAAAGTGTGCATGGCATATAAAAATAGCCTTAATTCAAAAAGAGTTCGAAAATCAATTATTTTCCATCTCTTTATTAAAGAAATCCAAATAATCTTGATGAAAGATGTCTCAAGATTTAATTTATGCAATAAAGTCAATGGAAGACCAAAAACCTAGATTTCAGGCAATTAGGTGTAATTGGTCTCTAATATTCTCCACTTACAGAAGAGTTCAGCATGCTCATTCTCGCAGTTACAGAAGTCCTATCACTCGTAATCCATTTATAAAAGTACCATGATTAAATTATAAAATTGGTACAAGAGGGCTATCCCTAAAAAGGAGAAAAAAAGAAGAAAATGTATCGTGTTATGTATATATGTATTTATATCAAAACAACCTCTCCAGACACTTTGCCAACTTAAAATTATGAATTAGATACAATATGACTAATAAGAACTTCCAATATGGGAGGAGAAATAAAGTCTTTAAAAAATGGGAAGAGTAAACTATAGATGATCAACATGTGAAAGTTTCTGAAGATTGCTTTCCATAAGGCACTAAATTAATGAAACATAAGCTGTGAAGAAAATAACCTCTCATAAATCGACGCTGGAAGATTTTGCTTGGAGTTCTTGGTCTCGAACCTCGCAAGCAACATTAACCAAAATGTAAAGGCAAGTAAGCGAATTATCAACTGAAGAAGGTGGCGTCAAAGGTGGCGTATTGGAGGAAGTCCACATTTCTTGGGTTGAATTATCAGAGTTTCGAGAGGGTGAAGAATCCTCTTTTGAGGAATATAGTGCCTTAGAGTTGTCATCAAAAGAACTTGGGTGCGAAGTCTCCCCATTCACAGAGGGTGGACTATGCATCACAGTACACTGAAGATCAGTTTCGGGAGGCTGGATGAGCAGTTCTTGCTCATGTGTCCTCTGCCAGCGTTTGGTCAGTTTCAGAGGACAGGCCTCCTGAGACGAACTGATCTGAGACGAGGCAGTGGACGTAGTACTGTTGTCAGAGTCCTCGCTGTCAGCGTCTACGTCAGTGACGCTGTCGTCAGTCAACGATATCGGGCTGCTGTTGGAGTCCATGGACCGACTGTAACTACTCGATCTGCTGCTGGTGATAGTGGAGGTAGGTGCAGACCTGGGAACATTGACACCACTCTTCCGTGTAATAGTGTACTGAAGAGGGTCGTGGCCCTCCTTGCGGATGATATCAGGTAGGATGCGTCGGCGAGCATTGATGAACCAGTTGCAGACTTGAAGTTGGGTGAGTTTGGCATCTTCAGCTAACTTGGCTTTCTCTTTCTCAGATGGATAGGCACTGTAACGGTGCTCATACAGCCACATTCTCAAGATCCGTACGGACTCTTTGGGGAGATTTCCACGCCGCTTCCGACGGGATTCGCCGGGTAATCGCGACTCCGGTCTCGGATAGGGCATAGCCTCGTCAGACAGGTGCATCGGGAGACTGTCTTTGGCTAAAAAGAAAATAAAGACTGATTAGATGACAAAAACTATGCTACATATCCATGCAAAAAGAGTAAATTTAAACAAACTGTTGATTTCAGATCATGCACCAAAATTACAGGAGATAAAAGAAAATTACATTTCTTTAAACATGAATATTTAAGCTACTAACAGTCATTCATATGTAATGAATGTTTAAAAAATCAAAATCAAGAAAATATCATTTCATTGAATCACAAAAATGCCACAGAAATAGCAAAAGCATTGCACACCAACTAGATACACTTAATTTGAGATAATTCCGAATGAAAACATCATTGGAGTTACTAGTCTTGAATAATTATGACAAAGGAGGATAGCCATTACCAACTTCCATAAATGTAGAAGTAACTTCTCCGAATAACAGGCACATATTATGAAAATTTAAATTTTTAGTGAAATTACTCAGAACACTTAGGTCATAATATATACACCATATGACAAGGCAATTAAGCTTTAATTTAACAGTAGAAAATTTTTAAAGAACAAATTGGCTTAGAAAAATCAATACATATTATCCTATTAAAGGTCTTAAAATATGTTATTAGTCAGTGTCATGTATGCAAACAAACGTAAAATGCTACTCATTATTAAGGTATTCAATCAAGTAACAGCTGAATGCCGATTTACAGCTGAGTGCCAGACTGTGCCAAAACGACTATTTTTATGACAATATATTAAAAGAAGTTGAAAGGCTGAAATACATTTATAATTTGAACAAGGATATCAGTCATTGCACCAACTTCATCAGCAAATAACTACTAAAATTAATTTCAATATTTTTTTTGGTAACTAAATGAAATAAGGATTACAAAATAGAAATCAGGTTATTTAAAAATTATCTAGATTATATTACAAGAAATCTTATAATTTTAATAAACAGTACCTCAAAGAAGACAATGATGAATGAAATAATCAAATATGCGAATAATGAAAATTAAAATATTCTTAGATTAACCAGTAGGAATAGAGCATCACATGTTAATTCCCACTGATATCACTAGAATATAAAATACTACTTCAATAGTAATATAAGTAAGTAATGATGACTGTATAAGTAATGTATAATAAATAAGTAATGTAAATGATGACTGTATAAAAAAAGGAGGTTTGGCATAAACAGAATTGTAACAACGAATAAAGCTATATAACAAAGCGATTTACTTTTTTCAATTTTAATACATAATCGTAAAGCTAATTATAAGTGCTTTTATAACAAAATGTAGAATTCAATAAAAATAATTTTTTTAAAAGTCTGAATAAATCTTAGCTAAAGCCATAATTTGCTGGGTAGGAAATCCCTCTCTGAGATAAATGTTAACTACTCTTAATGTAGTGTATTGTGTTTCTGCAAATTAAAAAAAAATCAAAGCAATTTATAGTTTTATGTACGTTAGGCACATTATAAATCTGGCTCATCTCCTTTTTCCTTATAAGATTGCAGATATTATTTCGTTTCTTTACAGAACTGTTGCACCATTATTTATCGGACAAGCCAATTATTTACACAAAGTGAAAATCAATAAGGGGATATAAATCTACCTGGCAAGAATGACAGTGATACTTTTGAAGCAAGTCAGTGCAAGTTCTATTGATGAACGCCCTAAAAATGGCTTAGAATGATGTATACATAAATATATTTCCTAATATGATGCTAGAACAATAATTTTAAACAATAGAGAAGAACAATAATTTTAAAAATTTGCATGTTGCCAGTTGGTATTAAGTTAGTCTAGAATTTTGGGGAAAACATTTCTTTATGCCATGAAAATAGAATGTATTGCTATTATAGTTCGAATTCTGATTTTATATATTAAGGAATAATCAATTACATAAAGGGGGATCAAAAATGAAAAAGAAAACACTTTTCAATTATTTACTCATTTTTTTAATGGGAAAAATAAATACTTCCACATAAAAATCTTTAAATCAATAATATCCTTGGCCCAATACATATTGATTAAATTTGTCTATGCTTCATATCTCTTTTTATTAACAAAAACTTGAGTTTTTATTTTAACGAATCATTCTTGCATATTTTATATATATTATATATATACATTATTTATTTTGCTGTAAATTATTAGAAAAATTATTTTAAAACGATTGCTTAACTTTAGGCCTCAGTTTTCAATTAATCTCATTCTTAAGTGTTAAAAACACTGGAAGATTAAATTTAAATTTACACAGGTGTTTAAAGCAAAATAAATAAATAAAACATTAGCTAGAAGATGAACATAGAATGATGGAAATATTCTGCAGGAAAATAACGAAAATAGTTTAAAAGGTAAGCCCGAGAAGATAACTATGGCATTATAACACCTTGCTGAAAAATAAAATAATTATTAGCGTTAACAATTTATCCATTATTCGATTAATTTCTTCTAAACGTATTTACGCTAATAAGAGATTCAAAAAGTGCGATTTTTATTTTTTTAAAAATCCTTGTTGGAAGGAAATTGATTGATAGAAGGAAAAATGCTGATCATATCAGATAGTAAAATCGAAGACGACCTTGACTAAAAACCAGTGAATGAAATACAGAACCGAACGCTGGATAGTATGAATTGAACTCTTGCCCTTCCCTTTGACCTGCAACCAAAATTAAATCTAAGCGAAAATCTATCGCAAAATCCACTTCGATCTTCATTACCAATCGTTTCTCACGGCATCTTGTGTCAATTACTGCTAAATACGCTATCACGTGAATGGGCAGGACATAGAAATGGAAAAGAAAGAAAAAAGCAGACCACAAAAATATGAAGCAACTCATTCATTTCCTAAGATGTAGAGTTTTTACGCATGCGCAATAGGGCATTCTGGAAGTCTGTGAAAACCTTGTTTAAAGGCTGTAGTGTACGATAATGGAATTCCTACAAACTTTTAGCAGACATGAAAGAATGGTTACTTTGAACCTATACGCCGATGCAGAAATTCGGAATTATTTTTATGAGCTGAAATAAGTAGGGGGGGGGACTTATCAACATATATAAAACATACGGTGACTACAAAAGGTGTTGTGCATAACAAAGTGTTTCATAACAATTCCTAATTCTGATAAATCATAGACAGAAAATAGTCATTTAATTTATCCTAACAGCAGGACTGTAATTAAGGAGATATAATATGGGAATTAAATTCCAATTAAAACTACATGGAAGAAACTAATGGTTATTAAATTTACAATCTCAACTTTCTTAATATCCAGAGGCACTTAAAACGAGAAGTGGAATATGTATTAATTGTTTCATAGAATATTATTGCATTTATTTAGATCAAGATGAAGTTTGATAGTTTCTAGACATAGATGACAAAATGTTATAAATCACTTTCCTCCAAAAACGTTCTCTACAAAATATCTCGGAATCTCATTCATTAATTTTAGAATTCGGTAAAATGTTCTTTGTCTTCCTCTTTCATATTTATGAGGAAGAGAAAAACATACAACATGAGAAAAACAGTAACAAATTGTATTAAGTCAAAAATCACAGAATCCCATGTCAAAGAAATGTTATCTACGACTTGCCACTTGAAAGGCTGGTCATTTTTCAAAACTTCAGATGGCAATATATTATTAACTGAATTATAACGTTTTGCAACCTTATATATTTAACATGCAGTCTGATTAGGTAATTAAATTATAAATATGGTAATGTATAAAAACTTCTGCGTTTTTTCGACCAAAAATGTCTGATGAAGAATTTTCAAATCTACTGATGATACGTTCAAATAGCTATAAATCGATGGAAAATTTACAGTCAAAAATAATTTCGCATTATTCCGGAGAGCAATTTATATTCATTAACGTCTTATTTTGAAGCAACAATAGACTACTTTGGGAAATACATCGTGATTTTTAACCACGTTTGGATGATGAAGACGAACCTTCTTCTGGTATGCAACCGCATCTTAACAACAGGAGAACATTTAACTCACGCCAGATTTAACGTGCATCAAGTTCATATTCACGACAAGCGTTAAATCTGACGTTAAATGCCCTCTTGCTGGTAAGATGCGGTGGCTCTACGATTTCGAAGTTTTCCCAGATTCTTAAGGGATTTCTTTTCCTACATTCCAAATAAATTATAAGAAATACGGAATGTACGAATGATAAAATATTAAGATAATATTAACTCTTTATTCCTATGTGTTTCATAGGTTCACTTAGTTATTAGAATATTTATAAAACTTGCATCTGCTCCAATAAAATTGCATACAGATATGAATGCTGAGCAGTCTGGTATCATAATATATAAATAAAAAATTACTTATTCAAAAAAGTAATTAAATAAAATATATTAATCTAAAATAAATCATTATTATTTTACAAATGTAAAACCAAATTGACCATGTATTTAAAAAGGAAGCCTTATAATATGCCCTGTTTACAGCCTCAAATTACCTAAATCCACCAATGGCCAAATAATCGTGCTGTACCTGCCATATAATTATATACTTTCGTAAATACCGTGAAAAAAAAAGATTCACATGGCAATGACCAATTCATATGACGATGATCAATAGCGATAAGCTGAAGAGAATATATGTGATCTACGACTTCGATCTGTGTGAGTGACTAAACATTTATCTTTCCCGGTCACATTAGAATGGAAGGTGATAGTAGTCATGCTGGGGTTGACAGCACAAAGAAACAAGCAGAACATGCAGACATCATGATTCCAAGTGTTTTCATTCTCTTACGGGAGAATGCCATATCTTAATCAAGTATATTAAAAGAAGAATGACGTTTTCAAGCCAATCGGATGGACAAGTCTTATTTTCAAAAAGCATTATGATAAAAGGGATTACTAATTTAAGTAAAGGGAAGGGAATAAGGATGAAAATAAAATGCTTTCGTTATAAGGTATTTGAGTGGGGGAGCACAATAAAAAATAAATAAAAAATTCCAGACATCAGAAGACGGAAAATAGGAAACCCATTATCATTAGATTCAATTGTCATACCACTCTCCTACACTGAGTCACTACTCACCAATTCCCTGAAAAAAAAGAAAACCTATAACCAACTCCCCCCATAATTGGCAAAGATTGTCATGAATTTCATAAAAAAATTTGTACCAGTAATGACGTTACAGATTTTGATGAAGACTTAGTAACGGTTCAAAATAAAACTATACAACAATGTAAATTTATTCAATAATTCCAATTTTATCAATAAACCATTCACCTTATTAAACCTCTAAAACTTTCTTGCTGCACTTAACCTTTTAAAATTCTACACCATCAAGACAACCTAGAAACGGGAGAAAGGATCTAGCAAATTGTCTTAAGTCCGGAAACACTTGTAAAATAACTGTTACTACTTAAATTGCAACAATACGTTCTATTCAAAGCGAATGCAAGTCATAGGAAGTTCTTTTTCACTCAAACTGGTAACGCAATTCCTCAACTAAAAAAAATTGGTGGCAATCTTAAAACTGCTGCCCGGTAAATTTCCAAAAAGTAAATTATAGCATTATGTCATCATATTTATCAAAAACATCAAATAATTTAAGCATGAAGCGCCCACTCTTCTATCAGAAATTACAGTAATTTTATACGAATTTTCATGTTTAAATAATATTTTTTTTTCGTTTATATTCTATTATTGTCCTATCACCTGAACCGATTCTGGTAACTTTTTAAAACTGGTAATTCATAATCCGTAAATTGTGATACTAAAGTAGCAAACAGCATATCAATCAACAGTTTTTATAGTATTCAAATGTTCGTTTCTATAATCTTGATTATTGTTTAAAGCGAAATACATGAACTGCGGATTTTTTTTCTCATGAATTTTACTCACAGATTCATTAATTTTGGCATTAAATGCTAAAGTAAAGTTTTCTTCAGCCTATAAGCACAGGGTGGATATTCTAATTCCGTTCTTCCTGTATTTTAATTATTTATTTATTCGGCATTAGAGAAAATTTCGGGAATTATTAATTCGAAATTGATTTAGAAAAAGAAAGGGATATTATAGCAGAACTGGCAAATTATGGTACAAATTATGGCATATGTACCATTAATGGTAAATTACATTTCTTTGGATGACATAATTTTTAAACAAAAGATGTAAATGAATGTAAAATGGTGGCCTTTTTAATATTTTATTTTAATCTATAATAACTATTCTAGTATTAAAAAATTTTCCGTCTTCTATTATTTTCAATAATTAAATAGGCACTTATGAAGGTGGCAACACTGTTCATATGCTACTTACAGGCCTAGAGTGACTACTTCATTGAAAAATTTTAAAAAATGATAATAAAAGATCCATTTTCTATTCTGGATACTGTACTAACTTTTAGTAGAAGAAAGATACCAGCTTTTAGATATTTCATGAGAAATATCACAAAAATAAATTTATTATTTTTTTCTTCAAAAGCGAAAGAAAGCTTAGATTAATTAAGGTTCAAAGGAAAAAAAAATTAATATCATTATAATTTGTGAAAGAATTTTTAATGCCTTTAAACACATCAAATTTTTGCGAAATCGTATCTTTTAACTATGCTATTAATTAAAAATAAATATAAAAGACGGTTACAACTTGAGCATAATTTGAATTTGGAACGAATGAAGGGAAAAAAAACACCAACATATCGAAACTTGTTGCAACATAACAGGTTTATCTTTGGCATTAATCCTCGGTAATTATAAATATTAATATATGTTATTATACAATATTGTCAAGAATTTTGTACAAAATATTGTATTTTTATATTTTATTATAATGTAAAAGTATAATACGAACATAAATGATGAAATGTTTTATGCTTTGACTAAAAATTCTATTTATAATGGCTTTTTAATCAACCTTACTATCAGCATATGCACTTTTTATTCTTATATAAATCACACAAAATCTTAAAAGTTTGAGGCGCTCTACATTCTAAGGTAAGGGGGGCAGATGGCACGATATCAGCTTTGTACTTAAGACAGTGACTACCACGGCCACTTACTTGCGCATGGCTGAATCTTTCAAAATGCTCTTGAAGAAGATGTCTTTAAAAATCACCAATACACTCATGGAGATACTAACCAAATACAAATTTAAAAGCGGAATATAATAACAAATACTTTTCTTTTAAAGTCTACAAGTATTTTTATTCCAGTAACTTCACACATGTAAATTTTTTAACAATGATGATATTAAAAATATACCTAAATAATGTTAAATAATGTTATGTAATTCCTCATCTTTTTTGAATAATAGAAAATAATATTCAAGTTATTTATAAATATGAATCTTCAAATTGTTGAATTCAAAAAAATGTTAATTTAAATTAAAGTAGAATTTTTGACTATATGATAGTTATAAAAGAAACCAGAGTTATAAATTTAAAATCTCGGTAAATAATTGCAATTATAAGATGTCGATAAAGCAACAAAATTCTTGCTTTGATTAGGATTTTTTTAGGTGCAATTAAAACCTTTCTAACCAGATCCTTGCAACTGAAATTACAATCTCAAATCAAAATTCAGTGTTTAAAAGAATTTAGCATGAAACTAGTTGTGATTGCAAAAATAAAAAGAAAAGAAAAACACTCGTAGATGTAAGCGAATCAAAGATTACAATAAAATCCTATTGAAAATCTCATTGCAAAATAGTTTTTTTAAAACGTTTTTATCAATATAATCTTGAGAAAACCGACAAAGTTTACTAAACAAAATAAATTTCAAAATTCGTGTGAAACTGCTCTTTTCTTGGGTAAAGATACTAAAAATCTTTACGAAATCTTTCAGATTTTTTGACAGCTCAAAGCGAGGACGTTGCAGATAACCTTGCAATACAGTTGTACAAGACTGCTGGTGCCATCTATTTTAGTTTAATAACACTATTTGTATCGTTTATAATTTCCCTCCATCTTTCAGAAAATCCATCACTTGCACAATATAAATTATTTTCATAATATAAAAATAAAAAAATTTAATCGAATTCTAATATGTTTTATTAATTTTCTATGTTTTTCTTCAGCAGTTCCTTCTTTTAATGAAATTATTTTTATTTTAAAATAAAAATTTTATCAGTAAAATTTTTATTAATATTTGAAAAAAATTAAAACTTTATTTTTGAGCTGCTACATTTAGGGGTGAAAAGTATCGCTCTAACTTTATAAAGCTTCTTTTTCATATGCCTACAAAATACCTTCTAAAGCTTCTTTTCAAAACCTTAAAATATTTATTAAATTAATCAAATATTTATAAATTTTTACTAATGGCAACATACTATAATTGGCATTATAAAATAATAGCGCCAAGTATCAAAAAATATTTTGATAAAGGAAATTAAAATTAGCAATACATTTAAACGCCAATAAACGACCTTAAGAAGTCATTAGTTAAAATACTCATCCATCTCAAAATCATACTTTTCTTAAAAATTTTATTTTAAAGCTCAAAAAAGTTTACAAATATTAATGTCGTTTAATTATGTGCTCAAGTTCTGTGATCCACTTTTATATTATGTCATAATCATGAAGCTCAGGGTAATATACAATTATTTATATGAAATTGCCAACGGACTCATGTAAACCGACATTTATTAAATAGCTTTAAAAAATGGAAGGGTTCCATATCTTCGAAAATACCCTAAGAATTATATAAAAGCTTAAAAATAATTCATACAATTGTCAAATAATGTCTAGAAGGCAACACACATATGTTTTAAAAAGATCAGAAAAATTCAATTAGGAAAGCATAACTAAAAAAATATTCTTGCTTATTTATTTCCCAAAAATAGATTTATTCCCAATTTATTTCCCAATCAATCTCATGTGAATGTAGAGATGGGGAAATCAGTTGTCACCGTTATGATGTAAGCACATTTTTGAGAAGGGAGGGGGGACGAGAGGAGGAAATCGAGACTTGGAAAAAAGGTTACAAATTAATGAGGTATCAGTGTGAGTATACAGAGTTCGTTACATATTTTCATGCTTCTTTAACAGATATTTAGGATTTTAATCGTGTCGTATTATTCCATCTAGTTTAGAATTTTTTGACTCTGAGACAAATTCCAAAAGGAATTACGCAATATTCGGGACTCTATAGGACCTGCAGTCAACTTATTTGAATTCCAAAAATAACTAAATAAAATATCGTAATTTTATTCCAGTTTATTTTATAACTGCTTCAAACGATTTTTTTACCTCTAATTAGCAGAGATACTGGCAATGAAGACTTGAATATTTGTGATTCGAAAATTGCAGTTTTGAATGGAGGAAACAATCTTTTTTTCGACCTCAAGAAATATTTTCAAACAGAATGGAATGGAAACTCTTAAACAGGTTGAAGACGAGTTTCAAGACTCAAGAATAAACTCAGCAGTAGAAAATTTTACAATTGCAATGCAGTGAGTAAAAATCAGCAGCAGTATTTCTGTTGAAATTGGCCTGAATTTTCCCAAAATCCTTATACATGGCAAAAGGACAGACAGTTGCAAATTTGAATAGAGTAGGGATTTCTTATAGAATGGAATGGAAACTTTTAAACAGGTTGCAGATAAGTTTCAAGACCCAAGAATAAACTCAGCAGTAGAAAATTTTAGATTTATAATGCAGTGGGTAAAAACCGGCTGTAGTATTACTGTTGAAATTGGCCTAAATTTTCCCAAAATCTTTATACATGGCAGAAAGGCATATCCTGAAAGACTATAACCATAATTTGCGGCTTTTAGACAGTTGCAAATTTGAATAGAGAAAAAGAGGACCTTTTAACTGCGATTGTTAAACTAATCTATAATTTTAATTGAAACATCTTTAGAGATATTACACTGATTTAGGATATTTCTTATTGTGGATTTGCACAGAAGCCTCCTATTGTAAGCGACCTGATATATTTAGGTTATAGGAACGATCATCATCGGGCAGTATCCAGACCTGGTAATTCTTAACTGAAATTTTTGGATATGCAAAATGAAAGAGGAGAAAATTAATAGTAAAAGTATCAGTCAATGGTTATGAATTAACTGCTAATCCCTACCGATATCAATATCATTCAAAAGAATTGAAAAGAGGGCCTGGCAAAAAGTGGAAAAGCGCATAAATAAAACACGTTTTTCTGTGAGTTGTAGAAAAAGCAGATTGATTGTTTAGATTGTATTCAGAGGCAATTAATCGAACCATTTCACATTCAAATATGTTGCAAATGTGGTATCTAAGAAGTAATTTATTTTTCTTTTACAAAAATCTTTTGGTGTGTCTTTATTAGTATGCAATAAATGGAGTTCTGAATGATAAATTGGCTTTACTTTATTAAAATAACCACTGGCAAACTTAAAAAGTCAACCTTTTCTTATTATTCAAAACTAGTTACAATTAAAAATTGGCTTTAAAAAAAGGTAAATCTAAATAAAAAAATTCACCATAACTAAACAATAATCTATAATTGAAGTCTTAAATCATTTTTAGCGTAAGTAATGTTATCCGCCTAAAGAAAAAAAAATTGGAAATAATGAAAATGAATTTGCTAATATTTATCATGTAGCAATTAAAAAAAAAGCTAACCCTATTCGATTTAGTGTTATAAATCTAGGGCAGAGAGAACTATCCTCTTCATTGTCATTCTTAGCCAGGCTACCAAAATATTAATTCATGTCGACAGCTTCAATCTTATTTGATATTCGCCACATAACATGCTTTTTTTTTCCCTACAATGGGCAACAAAGTGAAGGCAGCTCCGAAAATTCTCCCATTCGGAAAGCCGACTAGTCACACGAAGGTGATTATCATCAGTGATTTCATGAAGCCTCAATGAAAGGCAGCTTGGCTATGTTTAATGGCGCTATTTGGAAAGGAATTCTGCAGTCGAATCCTATCCAGAAATTTATTGGTCGGACACATTGGGAAATATTCTAGAAAAGAGTAAAATACAAAGTTTCCTCAAAGAAGACACAATGCTAAGATTCTCTTAATACGAAAAGTGGATATTACCAAAATCGAAATTACTTATATGAGAGTTTTATAAAGTCTTTACAGCAGAAAATCCTTACAATATCTTACATTTCTAATTGTGTGATCTATTTATTTTATTAAGAACGCTCCTTTATATATTTTAGTATTTCAATCAGATCCAATGACACTCATATTAGCGTGTTTGAATAACTGTCACAGACTAGAAATTAAATTCTTTTTTTTATACCCTGATGAACAGGAATAGTTTATGGAGATGAAGACATACGATTTTCTATTTCGTAACTATCAATTATTAGCGTAGTTTCAAACAACATATTTACGGGCTGTTGTCCCCCCCCCTCTTTTTATCCAAGAATGAGGCCTTGATAGCCTTGTCCCTTGAATTTCCTCATATATATTATAAACAATAATTTATTTTTAAATTAATATTATAAAATGAAGGAAATATCGTAATACATCGCGGCCATAAAAATAATTAATTAATGTAGCAGCTGAAAAATATGAGGAAGTTCGAAAAAAACCGAAATTGAAAGCTGAATTCGAAAACAACTCCAACCACTATTTCTCAAGAGAGGGGGGGGGGGGAATGTCATGTTTTAAATTTTCCACAAGCAACACAAATTAAAATCTACTGAAAAATATTTTGAAACCGAATGCCAATAAACACACCTTTTAAATTAACTTAAGAATTTGGAAACGTTGCATAAGGTAAAGCCTTGTGAATGTATCGGCTGTCAGTTTTTTGGAAAGCAGATATTATAGGCGACCATAATGTATCAGGAAAGAAACTGAACCGGTTTTCTATTCTCAAAATTGTTTAAAAGATTTTTTAATGTTAAGGTTTTTTTAATAATTGAATACAATTAATGAAAGTGAAGACTATTATTTTTCTCTGAAAAGGGTTTTTCTAGTGGAGAATCCAATTTCATATAAATATTTTTTTATTTCAGTTTATCTTTAACTATTCCGCAAACTTCAACTTATTTTTTATTTGATTAAGCGTTCCTAAATATTCCGATTTTTCTCTCTCTAATTGAGCGGTTCACATCTGATATCGAAAATATATACACTTCTTTCTTCCAAAAGGTTGCTTTTCTGCATTGATGTTCAGAATATAAAAGTATTTCATGATTACTTTTATTCTAGAATCAATTATACTGCAATTAAGTACGATATTCTCTAACAATCTGAGTTGATCCATTGAATGGAATATGCAGTGTTTCCCTCAAGTGTTTGGACACTTAGGAAATTCATTAAAATGATATTTTGCCAATAAAATTCGATAATTTATTACAAATTTCCTCAATAAACATGTGTTTTATTCGTAAAAAGCCCTCAAAGTATTTTAAAAGCAAAGTAAAAATTTTTTATAAAACTGGCAGTCAAATTGATCAAAAAAATCATTTTTTCACAAAAGTTATGGAACACTATCACAAATAAGTTACTAATTAGTAAATTGAATAATACTTAATTTTGGTATTTAAATAGATATTCTTAAGCATACACGACGGCTTGTGCATTGAGTTAGTTTGCGATTTCTGTATCAATATTCATCTATTTTCGGAACTCAAAGGTCTCGCGTTCATTTTAATATCATGTTTTCGAACTCTAACTTGATATTATCTCCAAATACATTCAACTGGGTTTAAATTCGGCGATTGGGGAGGTGTTTTTTAATATTTCAATACAATTACACGGACAACAGAAATTAGCGTTGCGATTTGAATGCCCGGAATCATTTTTTTTTAATATAAAAAAGGAAATTGTTTCTGAAGAGCAAATTTTAGACTCGTAATTTGATATTCTTTAAAAAAAATATCTTAATTAAGACAACGGTCATTATGTCAATTACTTATGATGTCATGCACCTCCCCCAGAAAGAATGTCGATCTGTCCCAATTACGTTTTTAAGACTAAGCTTCTCGTTTTATAGATATCCTGCCCATTATACGCCACTCTAAAACAAAATTGCTATTTTGCTCAACTGCAAACAGGATGTTATTCCAATAAGATACTAGCTTATTTATCATTGATTTCGCGAAGGAAAGTCTAAGCATTCAGTCCTTGTCAGCCACAAAAAAATATTCTTATGGTTGAGTGCCCATGAGCAAGATGATCTCAAGCATTTGCTATGCAATTTCAATGAAACTAAAGAAAAAAAATTCATACTAAATTCTACAGAATTCCTTACAGCACTCAAATGTGAATTCTTCGGCGATTTCTATTAGAATAAATTTAATTACGAATTATTTATGAGACTACTAAATATTGTCTTGTTCTAGTCCGATTTTTCTTTTTAAAGCGTTTTATCACAACTTAAAGAGTCGACTGACATAAATTTACTAATTAAGTAATATTTCGAACTTATTTACCACTTTTTTTGTGTGTGTGAAAAATCATCCATTTTCGATCATTTTTCATTGTTTACTCTATACTTAAATATTTTTTAGATAATTTTTTTTCGGTGCCAAACGATATTTAAAATGCCATCACTGTTTTAAAAAAAGTAAATAATAATATTTTTTCAATAAATTAATCCTAAAATATGATTTGCTCAAAAAATTTTGACCTAATTGTTGCTTGTCTGCTGATATTTTCTTTTTCAGAAAGAAAAAAAAAATCTATCCTATTCTTTAAAAAAAAAGTTCTACATTGTATACTTTTTCAGTATTATTTCAGAATTCAGTATTAGTTTAACACTTATCTATAATGAACCCGATAACTTTAGGTAAGCACTATACATATACGAATAAATAGACAAATATAGAAATATCTTTAAATATTTATGCGAATTTTCATCCTCCCCGATATAATAAGTGTTTAATAATTCTAATTTAAGAACTGTTAGAATTTCGCCACAATACAGAAAAATTATCTTGCGACTATACCCACAAAACATTGTTGAGACACTTTGCAAATAATATTTTCCGAATCTTTGCTTTTTGAGACTGTTAGAGTATGAAAGAACGATGTATAAGTCAGCAAGTATTTTGTGGAGTCTTCATTATTATTATTATTCATTGTGCAAAAGAATTCAATGGTATAGAGAAAATAATATCTATACAATAATATCACTTATATCTACCTCTAATTTAAAAAAATCGGGAGAGGAAAAATAGAAGATGCATTTCATATTTTTTATTGTTTTCCGTTAAACAATAAAAAATATGAAAATGCATCTTATCTTGGGTTATTTAAATTTTAATCATTAACGTTAAACTTTTAATCTTAAAATTCAGGATAATATTAAGTTTCATGACAGGAAAACGTGTCTCCATATACTTGTAACAGACTAACGCATCTCAATCATCATTCAAGATGTCCAAAAATAAACAAATTAAACTTCAGAAAATTTGCTACCTTTCATTTAGAATTTATTATTAGCATTTGTAAAATCAATCAGAAAAAAAAATCAATACGATAACCCCAATTGTAAAGAGGAAATATGTATTTCTCGTATATAAGGTTTACCGGAGAACTCTGAAGATAGCTATCTTCTAGGAGAAAAAAGTGGATCCAGTTTGACAGGAAAAGAAAAACAAGAAGAGGTTCTATTTTGTTTCTGGACAGTCGGATGGGGGAGGGGGGAAGACTTCAAAATTATTCAACCTTGCATCACTCCAGATCATTGATTATAATTAAATCCTGGCGCATTTTTATCGCTGCACGTCAAGTAAATAGATCTGCAACGTGTGTCAATCAAACATCATTAAAGATAGTTGAGAACCAAGACTCGCTTTTTTTCTAAAAACACAAAGGTTCTCTCATGACAACTATCTTTGAAAAGTCTACTAGGAAAAAAGATGACAGAGCAGAATCTATATTTGTAAAAAGAAACCAACAATATCATTATTTCCTCGTCTATTGATGTAGACGGAATGAAAGCTTTCGGTAATCAGAAAAAGTCGGAATACTTATTAAATAATACTTTGTTGAAATAAGATGGACACTGCGGTGGACATCTGAAGGTTTACTTTACGCTACAAATATTAAAATGCGCGCAATATCAGCACAAGTTCACATTTCTTTTGAGGCGAACTAACCTTCATCTGCACAATAGACAATAACATAAAGGGTTGAATAACTTGTGGAAGGCATACGCCATTTACACCAACAAATCTTGGCAAGGAAACATTCATATAAATGCAACAATGGAGCACAGGAAAAAAAAAGGCCGCGACGCTCAGATAGGAAATTGAAGGTCATCATTCACCTATTGGAAGTCTATAAAATAACCTTTTGACGAAGACGGAAAAAAGTAAATACCATTGTGAGACGAAATAGTTGATGAGTATCTTCAAAAATGCGCATCACTTAAAAACTCGCAGACGCAAAAAAACAATACATTTCGTAATATATTTCAAATTTAAGACGTTTGTAAAAATTCCTCGTTACTTCGAAGAAAAAGTGAGGAGAAAATAAGGACTCATTTCATTTCATCTCCTCTGTAGCTAAGTAAGAAAGAATAAAGGGGAAAGAATTATGTCAAGAAAATCTGTGGTACAAACAAATGTCAAGATATATGCTTCTGTTGCCGACAGGAGAAAAGTTGCTTAGTAAGGAAGCAAAACAACAAAGTGAAAATAGTTTAAGCATAATTGGATTTCATGCTTTATTGTATATCACTAATTTTTTGTGTTGATTGTCTTCAGTTTCCGGTTTCTTATTTTTTCTGTTTCATTATTAGGAAATATAAAAATTCAAAAGAAATTTTCTAATGACCAATAGGCAGAACAAACCACATTTTCCCTCCTAAGTGTTTTGTTCTTGACAAATTTAGAAATTCAAATTCTGCGCAATCATCATGAAGTTGCACTTTATTTATATACCACTTAAAACCCCAATTTATAAATAAAATGGTAGATGCAAAAAAATATAATAATAAATTTTATTTTATTTTAAAGACTTTTATATTCAAATTTTTACTTACTAATAAAAGTTAATAATAGTAGCGAATAAAAAATAATTTTACATTTTCCTACTAGAAGCACTTAATCACTACACGGTGCATTTTTAAATTCTTTTAATTAGGTTATCAATTTTTAAATATATATTAATTAATTTCTTGAATTAATAATCCAGAAGATAACAATAACTATGTCAAAATGTTTCATCAACATCAAGAATTCTTATCTATCACATCCAGATCTTAAGAGCCGGTATCTTCTCCAAGTTGTACATTTGGCAGCAACGGCTAATATTTTCTAAAGTTTAAAAAGAAATTATTCGGTCTAAATCATAATAAGATAAGAATTGTCAAATCGCTCCGATTACGGTCGCCTAATCGACTTGAATAAAACTCTTGAAGATACGCAAGAATTTTGCGCCTTTTCTGAATACGAATAATATTTACAGAAGCTGCGAAATTATTACCGGAATTTGTTGATAGTGAAAGCGAAATTAACTGGATCGTTCAGTTTCCGTTCCTGTTGTTTCCACTTGAAGTTCACTCCTCGTTTAAAGGGACTCTCTACAACGCTCAAAGCGGCTCTTAATTACATCACCGTTTAAATTACCCCCCCCCCCCCTCCTCCTTCTTCTATTTCTCTCTTTCTTTTGCCGAAAATAATTCCAATGAAAAAGACTAAAAAAAAGAATCGACCATTTTTTGTCAAAACTAAAATTATGAAAATAACACTAACGGGGAAAAAATTCATCCAGAACAATCTACTTTACTCATTCGAATGCAGTAATCCCAAGATGCAAGAAAAAGGCCAGATATAATACAGAAATTTGAAAAAATGTATCTGCATTAAACGAAATTAATTCAAAAAGATACTATTTTCAAAAGATACCATTTTGAATTATAAAATTTTAAAAGTTTGCTACATTCTTTCGATCCGTGTTAATACCGATTCTTGAAAAGTGAATGATGAACTATAAAAGGAAAACTAAGAAACAGATGGGTGAGAATATATTGGTTTTTTTAATTAATTATATTTAATCACACTGCAGGAATTAGAAAAATCAAGCCCCAAGATCCGCTGTCCTCTTTATATATATATATTAAAAATCATCCTTCAAAGCCATTGAGGTGATTCTTGAATATCACCTTTAACCAAATCACGGCACTTACCTTAAAAAAGTTATCCTGAAAGAGAGAGCTGCGAAAACTCCTCAGGCACAGAAGTATAATCCACAGTTTTGACACATCAAAATCAGGGAGAACGCAGGCAGCCTACAAAATCATTCGCGACGAAGATAAGCATAAGAAAAGTAGATTGGGTTATTAAATAAAGAACACGGGAAGGTCGCGAACACCACTAATATCACTTGACACACGAGTTCTGACAATACAACCTCAGCCCGTGAGACTACACATCGTTCTGTCATCTACTGTCGGATCGAGTGGAAGTTCCATACTTAGATCATAGATGGCGCCCACAACCATCGGTCTACTTTACTATTGGTCATTGTGGAAATGACGCAAGAGCAGAGTTTTAAAGTATAGGATGCGAGTGTTGGAAGATAAATAACTGCCACACACTGAAAGGTAACAGACGGGATTCTTATGTAACAATAGCTGTCGTTCCCACTGGACAGGTCTGCTGACTCTTAACTAGTTCTTTTCCGGGTTCCCTTCTCTCAACTACTCGGTTTATACAAGACGACTTCTCTGCCTCCGAGCTATAATGTTTAATTTATAATAATGTTTTCTAATTTTATCGAAACATCTCAATAAATTATTAATTATATTATAATTCAGATAAAAATATCAATACGAACGGGAATTCGATTTTAAATTTCTTTTTTGCCATATACATCAATTTTTAATAATTATTTTTTATAAAATTTGAAAAGGCATTTATTTTTTTAACTAATAAATAAATCTTATCCTAATTCTTCAGTACATTTTAATCGCATTCTTATTGTTTAACATATATATTTATAAAATACTTTTTGTGAAAAAAAAGCATTTTGTTTCTGCATCAGATTACTGTTTAAAAGTTTTTTCTTATCTCAAAATCTTTTTTAACATGTTTGAGTCCTCATAATAAACTATTCGATGAATAATTGACTTTTAATCATCAATCAAATTACCATTTTAGCAACAACAAAAAAATGCGATTACTGTTTTTTTTTATTATCAGATGTAATAAAAACACTTACTGCATAAACAAGACAATTATTAATTATTTAAAATTGGAAATATGCCTAATTGAAAAATACGTTAATGTATTAGTTTTAGTTGCATCTGATTGTAAATTGATTGATATATTCTGATATAATCATAATATTTTTTTTTTGAAATATAATCGTGGAGGGGGGAGGATTATTATAAATACAAAAGAAAACCGCAATACATGTATAGCTTGCTAAAGCTGAGAGCAGATAACGAAGTCGTTAAACATAAACAGAAAAAAGAAAAAGGTCTTTGAACACCTGGATAGGGTTGTCGTATTCCTTTTGACACGAATCAGACTTTCAACATTGTTCACTTTCGATTTTTTTTTCTGTTGTTGTTGTCGTCGTCAAATTGCATTTCAGCTTTGTAGATCTATTATATAATCTTTGTGCTGGAAGACTTGCATAAAGAATTAAATAATATTTCTTGAATTAATATGAATTTTTCCTTGATTTTCCTTTCTTTTCTTTTTCCTCCAGTTTTTGGAAACTCACTTATCCAACATAGAAATAAGCAATCAACGGCGGAAGTGTAGAGCAGGAGAGCGCAGTATCATTAAAAAGCATTTTCTTTTATCTGTTGTCGTCGTCGTGCGTGAAACTGGATTTAAGCTTTGTAGATCTATTATATAATCTTTGTGCCAAAGACTGAAGAATTAAATAATCTTTCCTTCTATACAGAAATTTATAAATATTTTTTTTCTTTTCCTTTCTCTTCGCCTCCCCCCTCCCCCTAGTTTTTGGAAACTCAGTTATCCAACACAGAAATAAACAATCAACGGTAGAAGTGTAAAACAGGAGAGCGCAGCTTCATTAAAAATCATTTTCTTTTTTCTGTTATTGTCGTTGTCTATGTAAACCTATTATATGATCTTTGTGCCAAAGGAGCAGCATAAAGAATCAAATCATATTTTCTTCTATACAGAAATATATATATTTCTTATTTTTTCTCTTGATCTGCCCCTCTCCTCCAGTTTTTGGAAGCTCACTTATCCAAGACAGAAATAAACAATCAATGGTGGAATTGTAAAACAAGAGCGCAGCTTCATTAAAAATCATTTTTACCCCGTTCTTGTAATCTTCGTCAAATTCCATTTCAACTTTGTAGATCTATTATATAACCTTTCTAGCTATACAGAAATTTATATTTATTATCTCCTCTCCCCCTCCCCCACCTTCAGTTTTTGAAAACTCACTTATCCAGCACAGAAATAAACAATCAACGGTGGAAGCGTAGAACAGGAGAGATCAACTTCATTAAAAATCATTTCCTTTTTTTCCGCCGTTCTTGCAGTTTTCGTAAAATTTCATTTCAACTTTGTAGATCTATTATATAACCTTTCTAGCTATACAGAAATTTATATTTGTATTTTTCTTCGTCTTCCCTCCAGTTTTTGGAAACTCACTTATCCAACACAGAAATAAATAATCAACGGCGAAAGTGTAAAACAAGAGAGCGCAGTTTCATTAAAATATGTTGGTTCCGGTTTTTAAAAATCATGTAAATACCAGCGGGGGCTTCCCACTCTACCAAACAAATAAACAAATCAGTCATTTAAAGCGTCTTTACTAGAATAGCAATACACTCCCCGCAGGACGGTAAACTTCAGGGTGGGATAGTAGCCAAATGGGCAGATATTCAGGCTCAAGTAGAGCAGTTACGTCAGACCGAAAGTACTTCCCTCAAAAATATGTCTACTCAGCAGCGAACCTCAACATTTAACCGAACATGAGTTGGCTCCAGTCCCGTCTTGGAGATATCATAAGTTAGCTGCCTCAAGACTAAAGAAAGATCTTCGGTTTGACTCATTCATTGTTGAAGAGAGCAACGCCTTGAAATGCCACCCGCAGCCCTAGTTCTTCAATAACTGATGACTTCTTTTGAAATGTCACTAGTCCACCTGGACACAGATATAAACCCAGTCATAAGTCACTTATAACCAGCTTTCCATATTATGGAAGAGTTGAGAGCAAATGCGGTTGTTAGAACTGGATAAGTACATAGGATTACAGGACACAGATAAGCATCTGCTGAACCGTGAAGAATTTTTAACCCTTTGACCCAAAGTTGTGTTATTCATGAAAACTGGGATTTTTCTTGCAAAGCGGGACTTCTTACGAATGGAATAAAAGAATCGCAAAGATCAAGACTTCTTAAATAATGGGTCATGCCTTCAAAATGAGTCAAGAAAAATATAAGAAATGTGGAAAATCTTACGGTGATCTTTCAGATTTTTGGTTTACAAATCTTACAAATCCGCAGTGGTTTAGAAACCCATTCTGATTCCAAAGATCTCATATAAATTAGATAAATAGCTAAAAGAAAATTCATCGATCATTTCTCAATACTTCATTTTCTTATTAGTTTAAAATAATCTCTCTCTCCTCTGACGAGAATGTAAGGTGTCTCCGGTACGGATGAGGGCCTGAAGGTAAGGTCTTGGGTTTGAAATCGAAAGGTTTTAGTTTCGAGATCCGATTCCACCAAAGAACTGTCATATAAGTCGGTTGCCCCAGTTAAATCCATTAAGGCCAAACTTTCCTAGTTGGTGTGGTGTGGTGTGGAAGTTTGGAGAGGGGATGCTAGATTAGGTGTCGTCCTCGTCATCTGACAGTAGTTCAAAATTACGAGGTTAATCTCAAAATAGCCCTAGTGTTGCTTTAAAAACGGGACGATAATATAACTAAACTAAACCAATACGGATGAAGTTCTCATATATTGTGTATTTATCGGAATTTTTTAGTGACAATAACCAAAATGTATTATAGAAGTCATCTAACTTAAAACTCCTTAATGAATTTTTTCCTTAATAAATCTTTTAAACAAATATTCCTTCCATTTCTCAATATTTACTGCTTTATTTATTTATTATATATTTTTATACATATACTTAAAGTCGTGATTTTTTTAATAGAATAAAATCGCAAAATTTTGATTGAAAAGATGCGGCGAGTGGAAAATGTTTAAAAATACCGTTTTGAAATCGCCCAATTAAATTCCAAATTATGTTAAACTGAGAATAAGAAGAATTGTAAAATACTTAGTTTATTTCACGCGTTCCTTCTTTAATGAACGTTCTTCATTACTAAAGTAGTGAAGCAGAAGGGGGCCCCAAAGAAGTTTTTGCCCTGGGACAAAAATTCGGGCCCTGCAGTCGATTCATTAAAGTAAATTTTAATACTAAACGAGTGGCGCAGATTCTTAGTAAATATGAAAAAAAAATTGATTCCTCGATTCCATAATATTTATAATAATGAATCATAATTTTAAAAACTAGAAAGTAGAAGATAATCTATTAGTATGGATTATTTTTTATTTTTGTTAGTGTATTTTTAATAAATAATAAATTTGCGTATTCATATTTTTTAAGTATTGATCTTAAGCGTGAAAAATAGCCAATATATTAGCTGTCGATAAGCTCACGAATTATTAATTATCTCGATATATTGCCAGTATTAATTCAGTATTTTAATTCAGATGAAATCGTACCCAAGTCAACTTTTGAACCTTATATTAAAATTCAATTCTCAAGGTACTTGTGTTTATACCAGTAATGATGTCGAGAGATCATAAAGATTAGAATGAAAAGTTACTTATCAAATAACGAATGATCTGATATTTAAAGGATGTTACAATACAGAGATGTGGCGACCTGTTGTAAAGTCCCATATTTTTAGTGGTTTTAGATTTGAAACCAGATTCTACTGACTAATGTATGTGGGCTTGACGCTCTCTAAGAATCAATTTTGAGGATCAAACCTTTTATCGTTAGTGTGGTACGAAAGTCGGGTCATCATCACCTTCTAATCACGAATAAAAATTACAACGTCCATCCAAAAATGGCTATCGTTTTGCTTTAAAATAAGGTTTCAATCTTTGCAAACTAAAACCTTAAGACTGTCTTACATAAATGCTAAACATTTAAATTATAATTATCGTGAGATTTAATGACGTTGCTCCAATATTCTTTGTATTGATGGATACGGATTTAATTGAAACGCGGTCTATATTATATATATCCTTAATTTTAATTATCTAACTAATTATTTTTCAGTAAAATTTGATTAAAAATAAGAGCATTAACACGTGCTTAATCTTATTTACAAAATCCTGACATTTCAAATTCAAGGGTCATGACATAAGACCTTTGCAGTGGGCAAAGTTTACATAACTAATGAAGGTTATATAAGGATTCTTAAAGAACATTCGGGACAAACTTTCAAAATGGTTTTCCGTTGTCACAGAACATGCCGCTGCCTGACATTTAAATCAGGCCGAGTGGAGTCCCAACAACTTGCGACATTTTGGCAAACTGAATGACGGCCAGGTGCAGACAGCCTAAATATACTCGGAGCCAAGGAGGAGGGAATTTCCCCTCGCTGCAGTTTCATCAACAATTAAATATTTTGGAACACGGTTCATTAGGCAGATGATTTCCATCGAAATAATATTGTCTAGGATTTATAGAGAATCATTTTAACAATTTTCAATAAGCGACACTTTTTTTGATTATGAAGAGATTTAGATTTGGTGCAAGCAGGTAAGGGTTAATACTAATACTGAGAAAACATTTTTCTTGCAAAGCAATTAATTGCATAATCTAATAAATCAATAAAAGGATTTTAATTCATAAATATCACAGCCTTTTTACTGCAGCGAAGGGAAATCCCCCTCACTGCAGTTTCATCAACAATTAAATATTTTGGAACACGGTTTCTTTAGGCTGATGATTTCCATCGAAATTATACTGTCTAGGATTTATAATCATTTTAATAATTTTCAATAAGCAACACCTTTTTGATTATGAAGAAATTTCGATTTGATGTAAGCAGGTAAGGGTTAACACTGAGAAAGCATTTTTCTTGCAAAGAAATTCAATCTAACAAATCAATAAAAGGATTTTAATTCATAAACATCACAGCCTTTCTACAGCAGTTTCATCAACAATTAAATATATTGAAGCACGGTTCATTAAGCAGATGATTTCCATCGAAATACTGTCTAGGATTTATAGAGAATCATCTTAATAATTTTCAATAAGCGACACCTTTTTGATGATGAAAAAATTTAGATGTGGTGTAAGCAGGTAAGGGTTAACACTGAGAAAACATTTTTCTTGCAAAGAAATTAATTGCATAATCTAACAATCAATAAAAAGATTTTAATTCATAAATATCACAGCCTTTCTAATGCAGCAAGGGGAATTTCCGCTCCCTACAGTTTCATCAACAATTAAATATTTTGGAAGACGGTTCATTAGGAAGAGGATTTTTATAGAAATAATACTGTCTAGGATTTATAGAGAATAATTTAATAATTCTCAATAAGCGAAACCTTTTTGATTATGAAGAGATTTAGATTTGATGTAAGCAGGTAAGGGTTAACACTGAGAAAACATTTCATTAATTGCATAATCTAACAAATCAATAAAAGGATTTTAATTCATAAATAGCATAGACTTTCTACTGCAGCAATTAAGTGTTTTGGAACACGGTCCATTAGGCAGATGATTTCCATCATACCGTCTAGGATTTATAGAGAATCATTTCAATAATTTTCAATAAGCGACACCTTTTTGATGATGAAAAAATTTAGATTTGGTGTAAGCAGGTAAGGGTCAACACTGAGAAAACATTTTTCTTGCAAAGCAATTAATTGCATAATCTAACAAATCAATAAAAGGATTTTAATTCATAAATATCACAGCCTTTCTATAAATGTAATATATTAATACAAAACACACATGGTAATTTTGAAAGATGACAATTACTCGAAAATAGTAAGGTAACAAACATCATTCCTATGTCAAACTCAAATGCAGTGAAACCTCTCAATAGCGGCATTCCTTTGTTCTAAACATGAGCGCCATTTTCATCTTTGGATGACAAAATATTAATTAAAACACGTTTGCGTTCGTTATTTTTGACATGGTGAATTTTAAAATACTTCTAAAGGAAAAGGATTTTGAAAAAAAAATTATTTACTTAGATTTTTCAGTTTTTTTAGAAAGTAACTTTTACATTTTATTTGTTCGTATTAATAATTAATTCCTAAATCCATTTGCGAATAATTTGAGATATTCGTAAATGGATTTAGATATTTAAAGAGGAATAGTCATAAGTTTTTATCTAATTGTTAATGATCTTACCAATATGCGTTTTCTCATTATTGAAAGATTCGTTTAATTTTCTTGCCAACTTATCTTGACATATGGAAGTGACATTTCTCTACGTTACAGGAATGCATGCTTGGACATGTTCAAAGAATAAAAGAAATCATATCCCTCTTAAAGATCATACTAACCGCTAAGACGAATAGTGACCTTTCTTAGAAATCCAGATCTATGGAATAAATTCTATGCCTCACAAAAGTAAAAAATGGCTGAAAAGAGTGGTAGCTTTTTTTTTTAGTTTTATATAAATATCTAGAAAGATAACGAATGTCGTTAAAAGAAAATATTTAACTCTTTGCATTCGGAAAAGTAGTTCAATGCAAAACTATTCACCTAATACAAGAGTTTGTTTATTGCTCCGAAATATAAGTACATATAATTCTTTTCAAATTGAATTTCCCCGAAAAGTTAATTTACATCTTTTTATCATTTTGTAAGTATTTTTAACAATTAAAATTAAAAAAAGAGTGTGATGCTAACAATCAAAATTAAAAAATAAGTAAAACGTCAAAATGGCGCACCGCCTTGAATGGTGACCACGAGTCATGACTTGAGTGCAAAGGGTTCATCTACAATTCAATATGAAATATTTTATAACATTTTGAAAGCTATATTTCTTATTATTCGTGCAATAGTCATAAGTTTTTATCTCGGTCTGTTGAGCTATTTTGCTAATATGATTCAAAGATTTATTTAATTTTCTTGCGAACTTATCTTGACATATGGTAGTGACATTTCTCTACGTTGCAGGAATGCACGTTTGGACATGTTCAAAGAACAAAAGGAATCGTATACCTCTTAAATGTCATACTAACGGCTAAGACAAATAGTGAACTTTCCTAGGAATCCAGATCTATAGAATGAAAATTCTATGCATCGCAAAAGTAAAAAATTGTTTAAAAGAGTGGTAACATAAATTTTTTTAGCTTTATATAACACCTAGAAAGATAACGAGCGTCGTTAAAAAGGAAATATTTAACTTTTTGCATTCGGAAAAGCAATTCAATGCAAAATTATTCACATAATACAAGAATTTATTCATTGCTCCGAAATATAAGTATATATAATTTTTTCAAATTGAATTTCCCCGTAAAATTAATTTACATCTTTTTATCATTTTGTAAGTATTTTTAACAATAAAAAATTGAAAAAAGAGTATATTGTTAACAATCAAAATTAAAAAAAATAAGTAAAACGTCAAAATGGCGCACCGTCTTCAATGGTGACCACGAGTCATGACTTGATTGCAAAGGGTTCATCTACAATTCAATGCGATATATTTTTAAGCATCTTCAAAGCTATATTTCTTGCTATTCGAAAATACAAATTAATAGCTTTACATTTTATTTCTTGCTATTCGAAAATACAGATTAAGAACTTTACATTTTAATAAGTTTACTAGGAGCTTTGGAAATGGCGTAATTCAACAAACACGTTTTACGCCCGATTAATACTATGCTGAAAAGATTGCGCTTAAATAATGAATAAATAAAATCAAAATTGCATTCAACATGACAGGAAAATGAAAACATTTAAGTCGTTCAGTTCACGATGAAATGCTACGAATTTGCTTAAATATAATCTCAAATTTGGATATCTTAAATATAATCTCAAATTTGCAAATAAAAATCTCAATTATTGAAACGTCAAAGGAATACCTGTCAGTACAAACGGCGAATTCATGACGACACACTTGGAAATAAAATATCATTTAGAGTTTTTCGAATTTTGCTAATACTTACTCGCTTTTCCCGCTTCGGATCTCCGTTCAGGTGGCATTTTGAAGCAAAATTTCGTTTGACAGTGCAGTGCGCGTTCTCGCTAAGACTAAATGTCTTCCCACAGACTCAGCTGAAACTGGACAACTGTTTAGTTTGTCAATGGGTATAACTGCCCAGCCAATGACAAGCCAGCACTTTATCGGAGGGTACAACTGACAGTTTGAAAATTAATCTGCATGACTTAAGGGGGTTACCTACGTTCCCAAACGAATCGCAAGGTCGGGGAGAGCGACACATCCCTTTCCGAGCAATGATTGTCTGCGGCATATTGAGATTCAACTACACAAAAGAAATTCTTCGAATCCAGGAAAGGGATGGAACGAATTATCCTTTAATGAGCCAAAACCTGAACGACAGGTGGGAAATGATTAAAAGCATTTGTCAAATTCCATTACCACTACGAGGTAAAGCCTTATATTTAACATTATTCTGCATAAGCAAGACGTGAATTGGAACTTTAAAAACTATGTTCCAGACCTGGTTTATCGAATTCAATTTTAATTAAATCTTTATTAAAAACAATAAATAACCAACAAATAAATATTTTGAAGTAATATCAGTATTTGCATTAAATATTTTTTTAACTACATGTATGTGAAAAATAGAATATTTTTTTCCATACAAAATTTTCAAGCCTTGCATATAGGCAAGTTATATAAAAATTTCAATTAAATACCTTTAAGATTCAGAAAGAAAGACATTGTTAGCTAAATTTCAATTCCTTTCGAAAAGAAGCTAAAAAACAAATGATTTGCCTCAAATTTATGTTTTTTAAACTTGAATCTAAATCTAATAACGTAATTCATAAGCATAAAGAAAAAAAGTCGTTTTTGACTCAAAAATTTCCGAAGCGGCACCATCTCAAAATATTATTTTCCAAAATAGTCCGATAGTATACATTAAATAATATAAGCGATAAAAAAAATAAAATATTTTTTCTATAACATTGTATCAAAAAATACATATATTGTTAATATTTAAACTAATATAATAAAACACAATGCGTTATAGTAAACCTTTTGAAAATTAATTAATTAGTAAAAAAAATTGCATTTTCACTCAGAGCGTGAAAAAAGTATCATTCAAGTAAACAAATTTTGTATATTTAGATATTATAATTAATTAATGCAATGAATTTGCGCGGTCTGCATTTTTAAAATTATTTATTCGATATTTGTTACGATAATTTAGAATGATTATATTTGTCCTGCTATCCCTAATTCTGATTCAATAATACTTTCTAGATTTTTTTCTTCATATTCTATACATTAAGTGGTTTTATCCTTTATTTACGATATTATTTTACCATAAGTTTTTCACATTTATTTTTGAACCAATAGTTAAGTTTTGGTACTAAACAAACCCAAGAAGACGAAATTTTTTTATTATTATTTAAAATACTTTAATTAATTAAATTTAAAATGAAAGATATTTCATGTTATTTTTAGATAATATCAACTGCTCTCCACTGGAAATATGTTCTTCGTGTTCTTTAAAATACTGATAGAAATAATAGTCATATTGTGAAGATATCAGCCGGATTTTAACAGTATTTTAAAGTACCGTTGGTAAATAAAGGGTTACCCTTAATTGTCTTCATGAGGACGAATTTTTTATAAATGAGATTAAAATCGGTACAATTAATACTTAAAAACACCTTTGGTAATATGGCGACTGATGAATTCAACGGATAATACTGAAATGCCACTAATATACCGAAACCTTACAGATTGGTGAAAACATATAATGAAATATTTTAATAGCTTAATGACAAATAAAAATGGAAAACTTCAGTAAATGCTAAAATATTGATTGAAAGCATTTATAATGATTCAATCTTTGCCTCAATGCACCATAATAATTACCCTTCTAGGTTTTTGAATCTCTCGAGGTATTTGGAACTATGATTCATTTTCTTCAATACGTAGAAAAGGAAAACTCGATGAAATGAAAGAGTTTATTAATGAAAGAATCTACAGCATTCAATGGAATGAAAAGAGACTGTGAATTCTATTTACCGAAGTTCAGGCCGCTTGCGATGACAATATGTATCGCAACGATCGATGTATGCTCTTTATCGGGCAAAGAAATCAAAATCAAACATATCTGATTGATCTTTTTCTTTATGTTTCAGATTTAAGTAAGATAAAGGCAACATAGTATCGTGAGCTTACAGTACGAAAGGAAGTTAAGTAATACTCAGAAAGAAATATAAATTAGATGTCATCTATTTAGAATATTGCTGTTATCCTTTTACTCTGCTTATTAATGGGATCAAAATATAAGCATGCGTTTTTCATTCGAATCTAGAGAGTCAACTTCAACATTCAAGAGAGAGAGATATCTGTCAACGGCCATTTGATTGAAAAATGACTGGTTAGCTCGTTACCTAGCAAAAACTTATTGACTTTCTAATTTCGATGAACATATCGAAAACAATCTACAGGTGTTAGAATTTTTTTCAAAGATTAAGTTCTTACCGATTCACTTTATCGTTAACTACTTAGAAAATTATGCGGCACATGCGGAAATTTGCTAGTAAACAGTCCATTCGTACACTGAAATTCGGAAATACAATGTTTAACCCATTGAGTGCCACATATTTAGAGCGTCTTGCCCTGGGTGCCAAGGTTTTATTTTGAAGAATACATGAAAGTTTACAAAATATAATTATATTAAGTTACTGATATAATATTGTAATAGCATTTACAGTAATTTTTATTGAAAAAAAAACATTACGAGATAACTCGTAGCTGGGTCACTGATAAAAATTCCTGTGCTGGTTACCACTTACGAGCTATCTTGTAGTGTTCTTTTTTTAATAATTTTTTTTTAATAAATGCCATTACATTATTGTATCAGTAACTTTATATATATTTCTGTACAAAGGGGAAAAACGTAAGGAGACTATGTATTTTTGTCCTCAGTGCCCTGAGAAGCCAGCACTTAGCGTTGATCCTTGTTTTACAGTTAATCATATTCAGCAAAAATAATAAAAATATTTTTAAATTTATGTGATACAATAATATATATAAATATATTATTATAACCTAATCGCCTAAGTTATAATTTTTATAATAAAAAGTGAAAATTAATACGTTTTTTTACTCCATATAAATTTTTAATTCACCTTTTAAAAATTTTTAATAACAAATGGCCATTTTAGTTTTAATCTAAAATTGCAGCACGCACTACGAGATATCTCGCAACTGGCAGTTTTGATACACACGCTTAATACGAGATATCTCGTATCTGGGAGTCAATGGGTTAAGTATATTTGAAGAATATATACTTTTTTCCCCTTCTATACAAAATATTTTGAACAATAGATGCATTTGCGGAATGCAAATGCATCTACTATAAAAAGTCAACAGCATTTCTCTCTATAGTACAAGCGATGCGGTGGCAAGAAATCAGCCTCTTTTGGGACTGGAGAATTCTAAGCTTAAAGCCAGATTTAAAAAAAATCACAGTATATGTACTCTTCATAAAAAGCTAAATGGATGCTCAAATGTTCTTCTAATGGTATAGCGAGGAAATTGATCGGTGTCTGCTCAAGAATCGTCCTCGTTATCTAATCGTAATTAAAAATAACAGTTGCCTTCAAAAGTAATGCAAATTGGACCATCCCATTCTGGGCATAAGGGTAGAGAGGAGAGAAAAGTATGGAAACACCGAGAAAATCTTTGAAGGGAGGCGTCGTACATAGTTGATCTTTTATGGGTGGCCTTCAAAAGGTCACTATCTGTTCAACGTTTCAAAGCTTCAAATAGATATAAATAAGAATCAAAACTATATATTATTTTTATAGTTTTAAATCTTTTTAAAAAGCAACTTTTAACGGCTGTAAAATAATTTAAATATTAAAATACTTTGTTCCTCCAATAGAACTATGAAGTTATGGTTAAAAGATTCAAATTGGAAAGTACAAAATTCTATATTTTACCATCTAATTTATACTTTATATAAGTTGAAAAGTAGAACTAAACATAACTTTATTAAGGTTAATAGATGGCCTTATGGATGAATAAACCGAGATATGAATATTACATAAATATATCGATAAGAATCAGCAAGTGCAAATGAGAGAGTTTAAAAATTATATTAGATACGATTCTCCTTTTGAAAACTAAACGATGCGCCAAAGCTATACGCAGTGAGCTAATTATGAATGAGGCTGGGAAATGCTGAATGTGATTTGCCATTGAAGAAAGTGAAGCGCGTATGGCTCCATTCATATCGTGACTGATAAGAGATATGGAGAAGACCGTTGTAAACAACAGTAGTAAAATTATCTTTGCGGACGCCTTTCAACTA
>JAOUZG010016587.1:2397538-2430617 GCA_026289955.1 Argiope argentata | reverse complement strand
ACGTAAAATAAAAATTAAATAGAGTTAAATATTTACAACATGTTACATACTCCCACCTTGCAAAGTGAAAGGTTACAAATTGAACTTTGCAATCTAAAACAAATTAAAAGGAAATTACAAGTCCAATTTGTGAGGAATTTTTATGGTTCTTCCCAATCTGGTTTTCGTATGGTGTATCTCCTCAGAATTATCAGCTCCTTCAATAGGAGAATTGGGAATATGGTCAGCAGGTGAATCAGGACTCTTCTCAACAGGTAAGCCACTTTGCCCTGAAGCCTTCAAAACACTAATTTCAGTTTTAGCTGACACTTCCAGTGGATAAAGTCTTTGGAAGGGACGGATCCTCTCACCATGGGAGGTTCTAATTCTCGCAACTCTAGGAACACCATCTTTGCCAGGATAAACTTCCAAGATAACACCAAGAGGCCAGTCAATACGTCGAATATTGTCATGCCCTATGAGCACAACATCTCCCACTTCTAGAACATCACTTCTCCTTGTCCCTCTGTGGACCAGAAGAGCAAGATATTCATTTCTAAATCTTTGTCTAAGATCTTCACGCAACTTCTGCAAGTATTTTGTGCGTTTTACCAACGAAGATCGATCTACTTTATCTAAATCTGGCGTTTCATGGTTGCTGTTTCCATGAAGAAACATTGCTGGGGTCAAAGGTAGCAATTCATTTGGATCATCTTGTATATATGTCAATGGCCTAGCATTGATTATTGACTCGCAGTCACATAAGATGGTTAGGAGCTCTTCATAATTTACAATAGATTTTCCTAACACTCGACGCAGAAGCTCTTTGAGCATTCTCACAATACGTTCCCACCATCCACCCCACCATGCTGCTGTGGGTGGGATAAATTTCCATAAGATTTTCTGAGCAGTAGAGTATGCAGCAATTTTATCCCAATCTAATGTTTGCAATGCATTACTTGTTCCAACAAAGTTAGTACCGTTGTCACTGTAAAGTACTGAAATCCTGCCTCTTCTAGCAATGAACCGTCTTAAGGCTTGGATAAAGGTATCAGTAGTGAGTGACCGAACTAATTCAAAATGCACCGCTCGGTAGACAGCACAAGTGAATAAAACTATCCAGGCCTTTCCTTGCGACTTAAGATAAAGAGGACCTGCATAGTCTACACCTGTTACTTCAAATACCTTTGTCTGAGTAACTCTATCTCTAGGCAATGGAGCGAACGGTACTTCAACATGTTTAGCTTTATAACGCTTGCAAATCACACACTCAGAAATAACCTGCTTTACTAATCTTCTGGCTCTAATTATCCAAAATCTCTCTCTAAGCCTGGCAAGTAATATTGAAGAGCCTGCATGCATTGCTTTTATATGCTCTTCTCGAATCAATTTCACTACAACATCATTAGCAGGTAAGAGAATTGGAAACTTGAAATCTTCCTTCTCACAACTATCTGCAAGTTTGGTTCTTATTCTCAGAAGTCCATCTTCACCTTTAAATGCTTGCATTTTAGCGAGAAGTCTTTCATCTTGAAAGGCATTTGACTGCATGGACTTGAGATAGAGAACCTCTGCCTTTCTGAATTCTTCATAGACTAAGCTTCCTTTTAACTTGGTTGCATTTGAAATATTATGAATAAAACGTAGAATCCATGCCACCACTCTGATGTTTCTACTATAGGTGGAAAAATAATCACTCATAATATCTGTTGTTTGAATGTTCATCATAGAGGTCACGATAGCTCTTCTCTCTTTATTCACTTCTTCCTCACTGACATCAACTACCACATCGCTAACAGGCCATTCATAAGGCGATAGATACAACCAACTGGGCCCTTCCCACCATTTGGAATTGCAAAGCTGCTTAGCTGAACACCCTCTACTCGGACAGTCTGCAGGATTCAGTGATCCAGGTACGTGTCTCCAAGCTTTGACTGGTGTCAGCTTTCGAATTTCTTGAACACGGTTGTGAACAAATACACCCCAAGGTTCTTCTCTCTTTAACCAAGCTAGTACTGTAGTAGAGTCTGTCCAGAAATAAACATTGTCTGTTGGAAATTCTTTCAAGACAGTGGAGGAAAGACGAGCGGATATAGCAGCACCAAGAAGTTCCAGTCTTGCAATTGTTGTTTCCTTTTTACCACAAGGGGCAATTCTAGTTTTACTTTGTACCAATTGTACATGTACAGTATTTCCAATATCAACTCGTAGGAAAACAGCAGCAGAATAGGCAAGTTTGCTTGCGTCACAAAAAAAATGCAATGAAATATGTTCAAATCTTCTATCACAGTGCAACCATCTTGGTACTTTAACATGCTTCAAATATTCCAGCTCCTTTAGCCACTTCAGAAAGTCTTGACGTGTTTTCAGATCTACTTCTTCATCCCAACCGATTTTAGATTTCCACAAATTTTGTAGCCAGAATTTTGGTAGTAGCAACACGGGACTAGTGATCCCCAACGGATCAAAGACTTTGTGTGAAGCAGCAAGAATATTTCTTTTCGTGATTATCTCTTCCTTTAGTTCTCTCAAATCGGGAATATTTATTGATAGAGTATCACAATGTCTGTCCCAAATCATTCCCAGGATGATTGTAGGACTTGTTACAGGATCAGATGGGCTGGAGTGCTCCCACCCTCGTAAGTCGAATTTTCTTTCAGCCATGATCTCTGTGGCTACGTCAATAAATTTTTCTAGTTCTGATTGGGTTTCGACACTTGCCAAGCAATTATCCACGTAAAAGCTGTTCATCAAATTTTGAATAATACTCTCAGGGTATTTTCCAAGGCCTTGCTTCGCTTCTTCCAACTTTTCCTCCAAGTGATATTGGATTGTTGATCCTAGCAAGAATGGGCTACTGGAAACACCAAACACTACTCTACAATGCCGGTAGTGTACGAGCTCTCCTTTTTCACCGTGCCATAAGAAACGCAGAAAATTTCGATCCTCCTTATATAGACTTATTTGTAAGAAGGCCTTCCGTATATCAGCAGAAACGCCAAATCTATACAGTCGAAATCTTGTTAACATGGAAGGGATCAATTCAATCAAGTTTAATCCCTTTTCCAGACAGTCATTCAAGCTAACAGCTCCCTTTTGTTTTGACGAAGCGTTAAAGACTGGCCTAATTTTCGTAGTGCTGTTCGGCTTCACCACATGTCGATGGGGCAAATAGTGACAAGCATACTTTATTTCTTCTTGGGGAACTTCTTCAATTATGCCTTCACGTTCCCATTCCTTAAAGACTTCACCGTATTCTTGAAATAAGTTTTCCTTTTTTAACTTATGAGTTGTCACTTGCAACCCTTTGAGTGCCAAATTAAAGTTGTCTGGGAGAGGCAAATGATCGTCAAGCCACGGTAGGGAGACAAGGAATCGCTCTTCTTCATCAACCTGGACAGTTCTTAAGAAGTGCTCCACAGACGCTTTATGAAGCTCCTCTTTGGTTTTTTGCTCTGAAGGATCTTCGATCCCCAAGGAATCCAATCTCCACAGCTGGGAGATATCCATCTCTTTCACCAATAGGGAGGTTACCAGCATAGCATTGTATGACGACATTTCCTTCTCAGGAGCTTTACCTGACAGAGTCCAACCAAGTAATGTCTCCATAGCAACAAGCCCACATGATAAAACTCTCCGCCGACCAGTCATGAGCTTTCCTATTACATCTGATCCAAGAAGCACTTGTATAGGTTGTGATTCTTCCCCTACATCTGATAACCTGATGTGCATTTCATGAAGCTCTGAAATCCAAGAACCTGGAGTGACTGATGCAATATTGTCGCATATAGATGTTTGATCTAATGCTTCCATGTTGCATGTGACACTGTTGTCTTGACTTCTTAGTTTTATTTTATAGCAAAAATGTTCACACTTTTCAGATTTAACCCCTCCAAACAATGAGTGCATCAGTATTTCTTTTCTAAGTGGAATATATCCCATTTTCTCAACTACATTTTTTAATACATATGTCTTTTGAGACCCAGAATCAAGAATTGCTCTAACTGGGATTTCTATGTCATCAGATACGATTTTTAACTTTAAAGTTTGAAGGAACACCCTGGGACTTGAAGTGTTGTTGGCCATGTTAATTTCAACATTTGGACTTTTATTTTCATTCATGTATGAATCTTGATTCTTAGCCTCTAGAGACTCACACATAAGTGGGACATGCTTTTTCCTACATATCACACATCTTAAAAACGCTTTGCAAGAACGAGCTGTATGCTTGGGTGCTAAGCAAGCAAAACAACATTGCTTCTCTCTTAAAATATTATGCCTTTCAGCCAGACTCATCTTCTGAGCTTGAAAACAGTCTTGGCTAGAGTGTTTCCCAGTACAGAAAACACATTCTTTTTTCACTTCTTTTGAAGCTGTAGTCAATAAATTAGCAGCTGTAGGTACCTTTTTCATTGGAAAATCTCTTACTTTTTTCTTAAATGACTGTCGATTTTCATCTGTACCCAAGCCAAAACCAGCCATAGCCAAATTAATTCTTTCTTCTCCCTCTGTTTCTGCTTTAAAGAAAGTCATTAAATTGGTCAAACGCTCTTTAGCATCAGTTGAGGCTGCTGAAGAAGCACTTCTATTCCATGCTTTCAAAAAGTCCTCTTGAAAACAAGACTCCACCATGGGGTAAAGAATAGATGCACATTTATCAGTAGTCACACCTAAAGTCTCCAAGGCTCTCAGATAAGATTCCAATTTATCGTACAGAGATGTCATTGATATTTTTTCATGCTTCTGCACCGAAATTATCAGTTTCAACAATTCACGAACATAAACTTCAACCAACAGTTCATCTCTGCCAAATCGTGCTTTTAAACTTTCAATTGCTTTGGCATAATTGGCTGCTGTTGGCGGGAAACTCTCCACTACCTCTCGGGCTCGTGATCCATGCACAGTAGCTTGTATAAGATACTGAAATTTATTTTCAGGTGCGATTTCATCATCGTTATGAATGTGTTGAAATTGGCTCCAAAATTGTAGCCAATCTTTAATATCGCCATTAAACTGTCTAAATTCTAATTTTGGAAGATTAAATTTTTTTCTAGCGCCAGATATAGTGTTTTGAGATTCACCTGCAATTGGTAATGTTGCTCCGATTCTCGCCAATTCCAGTTCATGTTCTCTTATTTTTCTATTTTCTTCATATTCTAGACGTTTTAATCTTTCCTCTTTTTCAAATTCTGTTTGCTTTTGTTTTTGTTCTTCTTTTAGTTTTCGCTGACTCACGGCGGTTACTAAAATATTTGTCACAAAATCTGGATCTTCCAAATACTCTTTGCTATTCAAAATAATATCTTTTAATTCAGAAATTTTTACCTTGTCAGGCAGTGTCTCTCCGATTTCTTCTGCTACAAACAACAAGTCCTCTTTCAAGAAGCCTTTAATCGTTTTAAACATGTTTGCATTCAAAAACAATAGTCCTGTCGCGTTACGCCAGAATTGTAAACAACAGTAGTAAAATTATCTTTGCGGACGCCTTTCAACTAGAGTTTACTCAAATGATCAAAAAGATCCCCAGATGAGTAATATATTTGAGAAATGTAAATTAATCCTTATTCTAAATTGATATTAAAAACCTTGATTCCATATCACAGCTTTTATTACCAACGGAAAAACACATTCAAAAACAAAAACAAACATACATTGTTGCCACACAGGACGAGCTAAATCAAACAAAACAAATAATTTCTAGGTTATAGATGGACGGTTTAAATTCAGACACGGAAAATCATATTGTACAATCATAAATTGAACACATACGTAAAATAAAAATTAAATAGAGTTAAATATTTACAACATGTTACAACCGTGTTATCATCGCAAAACCCCAAAAGTGTTGTACTGTTTTATCTCTTCTGAACAAGCAAGTACCTTGACGGGGGGCATATAAACAACAACAACTGCTCTTCAATATGGACAAAATGAAGGATTAAAGGACGACTCAGATAAAAATACCGCGATACGATTTTCTTTCGACAGATAACATGTAGCAATGGTGATCAATAGCAATACAGATAGCATGCCAGTATTAAGAGATGCCTCAAGTTCGAGGTTCAAAGTCCAACTACATTGAGAACAGACGCTATTTATTACATGAAATATGAGGTTTTTCAGAGATAAAATTTCACTCTCAGTTTTAAGAAAGAGTTACGAGTACATTCAAGGGCAGATTTTAATCATTTTTGAGGAATAAAAGCTGTGAGTTCGTACCGGATTTTACGACAGATATAACAATTCCAAGTGAGGCTGACACTTACAGAAACACGCTGTCCTAGTTCTAGATTTACTTTTTATTTTATTCTTGTTGTTGTTATTCCCTAAAGGGATGGCTCATAGAAATTGAAAACTTAAAAACTAGAACACAAATTTAAAATTTTAAATTGTATAATATCTTTCGAAATCATTTCAAAAATAATTTAAATCGAATTCATTTTAATGCATACACATTCATATTAAAGGTTTTTTTTGTTGTCAAAAACGAGAATATTTACTATTATTTATCTTCTCAATTTAATGCATTCATTACTGCAAACGATATTGGAATATATCTATGTTTTTCTGCATCGATTTTTTAAATACCGTAGGTAATATGTTGAAAAGTTCGTCATTTTACGTCAATTACAAGATATTTAAATTCCGTTTAAATTTGCATTCAAAATGAAAATAAACACTGACCTGAATAATAGTCAACGGAGCTTTCCAATTCCACGAAAAATATCAGAGTACATTTTCTCTTACCTGTAATTAATTCTCAGCCATTCTCCGCCAGAATCGTTGTACTGTAAATAATTACTTTGCCGTGTCATTTGTTTACAATTTATATATCTTGTCATTGTTTATTTTAATTATTTGAACGGGTTTAAAGCTCCGGTGGTGTAAATCAGATTTCCTTCACTTTTCAAAAATTAAATTAATTCTAATTTATTGTGATAAAATCCGAAACAAAAAATATTTTAAAGTTTAAATTCAAAGATGTCAGGTGAATTCAACGAAGACCTTGAATTAAATTGAATTTGCACAATGATTGCAATTTTAAACTGAACATTTAGTTAAAAATAAATGACTTAGGCATTCAGTTTAACATGTTCATTTAAAAAGGTATAAAATCACATATCTTCTATTTTAATTTTAAAAATGGAACAAGCAGGAAAAAATAGAGCACTCATACAGAAACAAAATAGGAAAAATGATTTTTTTTTTAAATAATGCAATGTTTTAACTGATAATGTTCCCACAAAATAATGAGTTTGAAGAAATTTAGAAATAAAAAGACAATCGAGACAGGAACAAAGAGTAAAAATATCAACAAAATAAATGGCTAATTTCTGAAAAAGTTTCGGGAAGTTGCTCGATTTTCTTCAGTATTATAAAGGATATAGCAGCTTTATAAATCTAATAACCTGTCTCGAATTAACAAAGGAAATCAAAATCGATTTGAAAAAGACAAAAATTCTTCCTCTTTATTCGAAGCATATTTTTCTTTAAACTTAATAGAACAACTTTAATAACTATAAAGAGTAAATTTTTTCCACTCTGTTTCCATTTTTTTAATCACTAATTTATAATTCATTACGATAACACAATAAAATACTGAAAGATTTTTGTTTCTTAAATTCATTACCAGGTAGTGCCAATTAATTTAATGAAGCAATCTAAAAATTAATTGAATGAAGTGATTAACTGATAATTAATTTTTCAAAATATTAAAATGTCTTATTGTCATATAAAATTTCAAATTTTCAGTATATCAGCAAAAAAAAAAAAATGATTACAAAATTCTATTTCTGAAAACATGAAATAAGTCATAAGTTCAGAGTGTATGGAGATCCAATTAAGAAAGGAATTCATTTTCATAGCTTTCAATTTTTTTTCTCTTCAAGTATGTTTTAAAAAAACACATTTTTCAGCTTTCATCTACACATTAAGAAAAAACACAGAAAATTATACCTTAATGAAGAGATTTAATGTATAATTCGAAAATAGAGAAAATTTGAAACATGAAAACCAAAAAATAAAGATAATTTTCGAATTTCGAAAAGAGATCAGTTTGGAAATAAAAAAAATTATCAAAAATTGCAAAAAGGGCTTAATGAAGCGAGTTCAATAAAGTTTTAGTTTGATATTATAACTGATTTCGCTGTAAAGATTCTCAAGCTTAAAATAGCTCTGCCAGGCAAACAGATAATTGTTTTTCTATTTCTTCATTACATCATAAAGTAAATTGGCCAAAGAATACAAGATAATAACGTTGTAGAGCACATGATATAATCAAATTAACGATTTTATTTTTTTGCGGATACTTTAACAACAGAAAAGACGGGGGAAGGACCTCTCGGAATTATCATAATAAATGATGACCGAAATAAAAACTCCACTTCTAAGCTTTATTTTTCAAATGAGTTGTAATTTATATTTATCAATAATTAGCACAGATATTAAAAATTAGCACAGAAAATAGTTTAATTTTTCTCTTTAAAAAATGTTTATCTATTTTATCCATTATTTTCACAAAACAACAAGAGTATTTAAAAAAAAAGATATATTAAGCTCTAAAACTGGAATTCTGAAATAATTGGTTGTATCCCCCCCTTGGAGTTCATTGATTTTATATAAAATATAAGCTTCTTATTAAGGTTGAAATAAAGGATGCAGAGATGCCAATCGGTGCTTGCCGGGAATTATATGGAAATGCATTGCATTTCCTTGATGTCTGCTACATCGGATATGGGGACCAAAAGAAATGATAAAAATTAAAGCAGAGATTAGAAATTAAAATAAACGGATTGAGTTTTCAGTTCGAAATTTAAAGTTTAACATGTGAACGAAATCAAGTTTCGTGTATAATTAAGCTGAACTTAATAAAAATGATTTAATTGAGAGTAATTACGCCAAGAAACACCTGACGTCTGACAAGAATTAGTTCCTCAATCTTTATTTACACAGTGCAGTTGTACAATATTTCATCCACAGAGGAGGAGGGGCAAGATAAAAAGAAGAAAAGAAAGGCATTAGAACGACTGTTGATAGCACTGCGACAATAAGACTTCTTGTATATGATAAGAAGCTCTTCAAAAGTAATTTTGCATTTTTTTTTTAAAGATAGAGCTTTAAATACTAGCAAGACTAAACTTACAAACTTAAGTTTATTGGGCCGCAATAATAATAATAATAAAATATTTTAAGAACTTTAATTCTTATAAAAACATGAACCCAGTTTTAACAGTATGAAAATAAACAAGAACACCGGTGAAGTCGATGTTCTTTTCTTAACTATTTATTGGTGATTAAAATCATATTCCCGATTCCCAAGGTATTGATAAATGAGCCATAGATGTAGGTCATTTTACGCCGCCAGAGATGGAGTGTTCCAGCTGTCCCCTGAACAAAAGCTTGGACATGAAAGGCCAGTGTGTAGAGGGATGGCAATATTCATACCATTAGAACAAGGCAACCTGCCCGACTCCACGTTCTCAACAGAGATTTCGAGCAAATCGAGTCACAGTATGAGAAAAGGGTCCACGGGGGTTAGAAAAACCAAACATTTTTTCGACCCCCTACCGAGTACTGTGAAGCAGGGGACGGCGGAAAAGTCCCCCTCGGCCTCACAGTTCCCTCAATTCGAAAAGTCATTTTCAACAATGATCCACAACCACCTGGCTTCAACAGCGAAGAGAGTAACAAGAAACAAGTGTGACTATAAAAGTAAAATATATTTAAAAAAGAAGAAAAGCATTTTCCTGTTTAGGAGAAACGAAATGTTTTCAGTCATGAAAAGTCCTTCGCAATGTTTTTACAACCTTAAAAAGTATAAAAGTACGAACTAATTAAATATGTTCTGTATAAAATTTAGTTCTTTATTTATTGATACGACAGAATGTAAATGATTTGCATACCTACGAATCTAAACGCTTCTCATCTCGCTATACAGGTGGATCTTTTTTGAAATTCATATAATTAAAAATATACATTCATACGGTGTAAAATGAAAAAAATTACTCGACAATTATAATTTTATATAGTTAAAAGTATTCAATATTTTCGCATTTCTGTTATATGTAAATAAAGCTAGTGAAAATATGATTAGTTTTATGCGCCTCACCTCAGAAAGCCTAATGCTAAAAATCCCTTTTTATGACTTTTTTTAACATATTTGATTATTTTAACTGCTCGTTTGCATTAAAATTAGCCATATATAGAGCCAAATTAAGGCAGGGGCATACGGGGCAGTTGCCTAATGCCCCCACGTCAGAGGGGGCCCCAAATTGAACAGAAAGTTTATTTTGTGCTTCCTTCTTTAATGAACGTTCTTCATTACTGAAGTAGTGAGGCAGAACTGGCCCCCCAAAGAAGTTTTGCCCTGGGCCCCAACTAGGCAAAATCTGGCCCTGACCATATACGTTTTTCAGACAAAATTAAAATTTAAACAATCAGTTCCAAAATTCAAATTTGATATTTATTTTAATGACTGTTTGATTTAACTCAACATTCTTCAGTAATTTTACTAAACAATTTTAAATAAAAGTACCATTTTATTTTTTAAAAAAAATTCAACTGGTCGTTTTCAAAATGTAAATCCTCCAGCCTGCAATAAAATCAGTTTGCTGTCAGCGGCAACATTTTTTAGATTTTATGGAATCATCGTGAATTTCGCTTAAAAGTCGTTTTAAAATCGACAAAATAAATTCTGTTAACTTACACACTTTTCTTATCAAACAATGCCCAAGAGTAAAAACATAGGCTTGTCTGTTCCCTTCTGAATTATCCTAACTTCTTGAAGAGAACAATGTGAACTGTAGGAAGAGAGAAAAGGTGAGAGGGGGGGGGGTAATAGTAGAAATAAAAGAAACCGCTGGGAGTTTTTACACACCCTTTTTACTTATTCGTCGGTACTAGAACAGCAGGGTTACCGAGAAAGTGCCTTTTGAACAGTTGGTTCCTAATAATTCAAACCCCCTGATAGTCGCATTAGCATTGCTAATCATCGGTTGCAAGCTTTTACACTTAAGAGTACTTTCAGCTATCATGTCAACACTGTGTTCGCCTCACATTCACCATCTCATCCCTAGGTGGCCGAAATAGAAATGAAAGTAGATAAATCCCATACAATTCCAGTAGAATCCAAAAGAAGATTAAATTTATCTCATTGTTATAGTGCCTATTAGATAGCTTTTGGGTCTATGCAGTTTAGAAAGACAGTTTATCTGTTTGGTTTTTGTGCATATAACATTGACTACTGAATATGTTTTGTACATTTACCAGATGGAAGCGGATTGATTCCCTGTACAACTTTCTGAAACCGATTTCTCTCAAATTAAGTACCTTAATATGATTGTTTTGATGCAAGAGCTAGATTCACTTTTCCCCATCTGATCAATAACGAAATAGTTTTGAGCGCATAGTTGTTGTTGTTGTTATTTATGGGAATTTTTTCAGGCCCGCTGACAGGCCTGTCAACGATTTAAACCGATTGAGCGTCTCTCGTTTCTCAGTAGCGCCAACTAGGGCCAAGGGTACGAATTAGCTAAACACACGTCACAGCCCTTTTTAGGGAGCGGTCTTCATTCATGCTTTTTCATTCATTCATCCACAGATCGTGATTTGAATTTGGAACAGAGAACGATCACCTCTGACCCAGTACCTCCAGTAGTATTACTCTCGTCATGGAGGACTTTGTGACCCCGACAGATTTAACGAGCTCCAGCCACCACACTCTAGGGGAATCTTCAGCTGGCGTAGTTCGAGCTCGCAACCTAAGGAATACGAGTCCAACGCTCTTCCAACCAGGCAATCCCGACCCCATTTTGTATAGTGAAAAGAACAGTGGAAAATGTGTACGGATGGAATTAGTCTTATGCGATGAAACTACGTTTATAAAACTATCTGCTGTGATTCTTCTTCGAGATGCTTTAGAGTATCTTGCAATTCGAAAATCGAAGTGCAAGGACGGATTTTTTTCCCTCACACCCCAAAATTACTCTTGAGAATGATAAAAACTTAGCTCGCGCCTTTTTTTTTTTTAATTTCTCATAATCTTTTATAAAAATGGCCAGCGTAAGAATTTATGCTCAATATTTAAGTTTTTTCATACTAAGACCTTGTAAGCATTAAATTTCTTCAACATATCGAAATTCCTTTAAATGTTTAAATGAATATTTCCATCCATTGATGATAATATGATAGGAGCACACATATTAAAACATTTTGAAGAAATTTAAACAGTTTTAAAGCTAAAGTTAAATTTTTAGTCAATTTTGAGTTCTCAACTTTTCTACCACAAAAATTTTTCAGTAAGCTAATGCACTCAGTTGGAAGAATTCCATTTATTAATGCTAAATTTTCATAAATAAATTAAAATTCAAATACTTAAATCGGGAGAGTGCATTGCCAATATTTTAGACATAGTAGAATAATGAGTATCTTCTAAAGGTATTAGGTTTAGAAAAAGTAAATCAAAATATTTTATCCCACAAATATTCCAATTCTTAAAAAGGAAAGAAAGAAAGAGTAAAAATGAAGCTTAATATTTGTTGACTCGGAAGCATAAATAATTAAAACTGGTAGAATTTTTAAATTGTTACAATTATTTAACAGGATTAATGATGATCGATTTATTTATTTACTATCGTCGATTACTGAGATGAATTGCGAATGAAAGTATTTGGGCAACAATACAAATAGGTTCCCATAGTTTTGAAAAATAAGCATTAAAAGATGATAAGTGAATTAAAATAAGCCTTCCGTTCAAACTGAGTGATTTGAAAGCCAATGATGAAGTATTTATTCAATGACTAAAGCAATATGGCTTTGGTAGACAGAATAAATGGCAAATCGATAATACTCGTTCCGCCTACAGTTCTAAAACTAATGCTCATAATACTTTTTGTTCATTACAAATCTGCTTTAGTGCACGCTAAAGGTAATGACTTTCGACATTATTAGATGAAGGGGCAGAAATTGCATTCGAGTCAGATGCTAGAAGGACTACGAATGTGTAATTGATAGAAGGGTTTCTTGAACATTTAGTAAATTTTCTAATTACCTGAGTTTTAGAGATAATTTGAGATAAATAAAACCTTCAGGCTTATAAAATGTTCACTTTATCATCAGTATAAGGTTTGAATAATGTCCATTATTTAAAACTTTGTATTATTATTTTAATTTAGAGGGAATAGAGTTATATAAATGCTTTAGATGTTTTAAAATTCACTTTTATGCACATTAGAACTAATTCAAATAGCTTTTTTTTTAAGTGCGAAGTAATAAAATAAATCTAAAGAGCACCGCTACAAAAATAAGTCGGCAAAAAAAATCTATAAATGAATATTTCACAAAAACTAAAAAAGACTTCGAAATAAGCAGCAAAACAATGCAATAATGCAATTTCCATCATTGTAAAAGAGATTGTGCAAGTTGCTAATCGGCATTAAATTCAGAATATAAGCGCTATAAAAAAAACCTTTAGCAGTATATGCAAAGTTATTAATTTCATAATATGAAATATAGAAGTAGTGCTGGAATCGTAAATAATAATAATAATAAACGAGCTCGGACAATTTTTGACAAATCTCCACGTTCCAGATGTCCCTGAGTACGAAAAATACATTTTTTTCGGTCTCATTAGTTTTATAATAAAATAAAAACAGCAGCAGAAACAATTTTGATTCAAGAATCACAGTTCTTTCGGAATTTGCAAGTGGTAGCATTATAAACACATTTAAGGGAACATTTAATTCAATGCAATAATATACGCCTGCGAAAAATACAGCACAGCTAACAACAGATAAAGGACAAATGAACATATCAATAATTTTTGAAATAAAATATGCATTCATATTTTGCTTATTTTCTAATATTTATTTTTTACTCGAGTCTGTTCTTTAAGTAATCGTTTTTAGGTGTCAGTATTTGATTCAATGTGAAAGCTAATTAATTGATTATTATTTTGTAGAACACAATGAATCAACTTTCAATTTAAATATCAGAAATTTAGGAAGCTCTCAATCCGATTCTCAACAGAGAAATCGTGAACTGGTTGTGGAGAACGCGTTCCAAATGAAAATAATAGAGATTTTGAAAAAGAAAAAGGAAAAAAAGGTTGGATGCCGGAAACGTAAAAGATCAGCACAGTAAGACAAAAGGTTGAGGTTGCGTGACAGGAGGCGAAATTTAACATCTGCCTGTTGTAACTCCAGCAAAGAGCGAGAGTCCTCCTGGTAATTAATTTATTGAGGTGAAGGATTTCATAAAAGAATATGACTTCCATGTGAAAGGTTTTTGACGCTAAAAGAACGCGGCTACCTTTTTTTTAAAGTACATAATTCAAGAAAATGTATACCGTTTCCAGAATTTGTTTAAAAAGTAAACAAAAAAACTTGGGAAAGGGATGAAGATTAGCGCTTCGTTCGTTTTTGCTATTAAAAGTGGAATTAGTTTAATAGGGTTAATTTTTAAACATAGAGAAACTAGAAGCAGTTTTTCAAAAACATTAAAAAAGAAAAGAAATATTCCAATAAAGAAAATGATACCTTACCATAAATATATAGAATATTTTTAGGGAGAGGGGGGCTTCAAATTATTTAATTATGTTTTAATTCAAGTATTTTTGCATTTGAATTCCGGAAATGGGCCTGCAGTAAATAAAAGAACTAATTTGAATACTAATACAAAAGTGCGTATTTGTATTTTAGAAGAAATTCGTAATTTTTTAACATTCAGTAGAACAAATTAATATAAATGAAACTCAAGTATGGTTATAATATTTGCAGTTTTCATATAATGCAAAAGTACATATACTCGAAAAAATGTAAAGCACTGCAATTACTGTCTTAAGTGATACATATTATCAGAAAATGTTCGATACGATTTAGCTAGTTGAAGAAAAAAAATATAACATTTAAATAGAACATAAGAAAATATGTTTTAATACCGATAAAACGCTAATACCAATTTTCAAAAGATATAGTTGTAAAATACCCATGATCGTAATTCTGACGCCACTTGAAAGAAAAATAATTTCCAAAAATTCTTAAAGCTCCGTCACAATTTAAAACATTCTCTGGATTTGCTATTTTGCAACCAGAGCAAAACCGAAATTGTCACTAACAGATTGGGAAAGGAAAGCATTGACGTCATGATAAGCCTTCCCAGTTTTATATGTAATTGAAGAATATTCATACGTACATTCCGATCACGAAAAATAAATCGTTTAGCTTTCTACGCAATCAGTAAAGAAGATATCTGATAGTTATACAAAGTCGTAAAAAACATTAGATATCAATAATAATTCTCAATTCAGAAATATGCCAATATTAAATTTGCTGTGAAGGGGTTAGACTACTCTGAATCAGGGAAGAAAAAAAAGAGTATGATAAATCAAAAAGCATTTTTTTCTTAGTTTAAATGCACTAAATGCATAAATACACAGATATAAATCTTGCATTATTCTAGAGCTCATAGATCTTCTAAAGGCGTAGAAAGGATAAAAGGTGCCAGAGGTATAATTTCATTTGTCGCCAATGGTTTATCAAATACAAATGGCATAAGGGTCATGGTATTTTTTCAGCTCATCATCATATTTTCTGTAAATGTGATAAACACACTTAACTCATTGCTTTTAATATGCTTTCTAAGACAAGAAGGTATGTATGCCCCATTCTCTATTGTCACCCCCGCTATTATGGTCAAATGCTCCTCTGAAAAAATTCGACAGTGGTAAAGTATTTATATGCTTGGAAGAGAAAGGCAAAGGTGTAATTATTGGAAATAAAACATTGGAATAAAAAATGTTCGATACACTTATTTTTGAAATGAAAGTCAGTATCTTGATCTACAACTTTTACATATTATGATACTTCTCTTCTAAGCAAAAACATTTTGATAAGTTATTCTTGCATGTATCGAAAAACATTAGAATCTCTAACCTCTCTCCCGTCGACGCTTTATTCCGACCGCCAACATTCAGATGTTTCGCCAATCGTGGCCTCCAAATCATCTGGCACCAAGCCAAGCCGCAGAGAGTACATTATTTTTTTTATTCTATTTTTTTGAAAAGCGGAATAGAGACAGCGTGAAAAGCGCGCTATTTTACAGGTCGTGAGAATGACAGATGTCAAATCCGAACGATGTATCCATGAATCTGTAGTTAAAATGCGAATGAAGTGGGGAGGGAGGAAGTGATTATGTGGATAATGCTCGCGTGTTTCCTAACTATCTAAACTAAAAGTATGGCGCATTCTTCTATGCACAATCTTATTCCACTACGTCATTTTTCCTCTTACCCAAATGGGTACACTATTCTTCAGCTTTCAAAATTTATCAAATATTTATCACAAGATACGTCTGTACAAATTCTAAGGAAATATTCAATTATGTGCACAAAATCTTTTTGTAGCTTTCAAAGATTTCTTTTTCAACAATGTTTTTTGTGTGAATCTTGATAAAGACAAATACCATTATCCCAATTATAGAAAAGGTAGGAGTTTTATTTCATTCACAAAGGAATCATCATATGAAAGCGGATCTAGAGACAAAAAAGGAGTTTATCCAAATGCTGAAAAGAGAAAATAATTTTGCTCTATACCAACACAATTACGCTAAGCGAAGAAATTTAAGAACAGAAACGTTTAAGGTAACAAAACTTGATTGACAAAAAAAAAATCAAGTGAAGGGATATAAGGTATTTCAATTTTAACTTAGACCATTTTGCTTCTATAAAAAATATGTAAAACGATTATTATTAAATATTTTTGAAACATATTCGTAATAGTTGGGTTTTGGGCACAAAAATTCAATTTTTTTCATATGACATTCATTCAAAAGCCTGGGTAAGTTACTTTGAATATCTCGGAACAAATATCAGTTGTTATGGAATTAAATGACGCAATACAGTATTGTAGAAATTAACGCACATATATTCCTCGAACTTCGTTGTAGAACAGATAGATAATTTATATAAGTTGTATTACTAGCACTTTTCGATAAGCTAAAAACTGCTGAAACTGAACATCTTACTCTTGATATGGTTTTTCTAGTTCGTTAGACTTAAAAGAAAGAATAGTATAGAGAAGATGATTTCAGATGGATTTCACTTTGCCCAAAACTGGGCTAATTCATGTAGTTCTACCCCTTTGACTTTCTTTAAGCATAGAATATAGATTGCTTTTATGAATACCAACCACGGCTTCATTTCTATTACGATTTGTTACGAAGTCAAATGATTAGATATGGTTAAGGATGTAATTGAACATTTCCGTTTACTTCAAGGCACATATCACATTATGAGGTCAGAATTTTTATGATCGATTTATTTTCTCATTCCTAATTAATCACTTTCCCAATTGGAACCTAATAATCCTTGGGACTGCTGTCTAGAAATATGCTGCAGAGGAAAATAATTGACGGCACTATTTGCTGTCTATTTAGTAAACGTGCTGAAAAGAATCGTTTAGTTGTAAAAAATTATTGGTGGTAAACAGCATTTTTTTAAAAATTATTTATTCCATTTACCGTCCCAAATAATTTGTAAGTTAAAGGAAAATCCGTAAGTTAACTTACGGATTATTAATACCTACCTGGTCAAACTTTTTGCAATTCAGTACTTCTTCCAGTATTCACATTAATAAATAGAATAAGTTGAAATTAAGCATATCATAAGATTTAATAAAACATATATAGGGTTCAGATTTTAAATATAAACGGTTTTATACACAACCATTTAATTTTATTTGTATTCTAAAAGTAATTATTTTCTAATCATACATAATCAAGCTTCACTTTTAATTCCGAGTTGCACAAGTTCTTATTTTCTCACGATGGTATTCCATGCTTTAAAAGCCACAAACACTTCTGCAAAAAAATTCCATTTTGAATCTATATATAGTTAAAACACTTTTTCATGTTTTCTGTCTCTTTCTTTCTGCCATCAAACTGCTTTATGGCTCTTATAAAAAATTTAATAATGAATAAAAATTAAAATCTTCTCGAGCATACCTTGAAGAATAAAATGAAGAACCCCAGCCTTACTTTTCCTTAAACCAAAAAACGCATAGCTGTTCATTTAGAAATTGATAAAGTAATGCAAATTTAAAAATACTTCTTCCTGAATTATTCATTTAACATTCATTGGATGAGACGTACAAAAAATGCAAAAAAGTGGCATATATATATATATAATTGTACAATATCATTTAATAACACAAATGCTTTAGGAACTTAATGAGTGGTTTATCGCTTTGAGGTTGGTAAAATTCAGAAAGTTTTTATATTACATTTCACACAATCTCTCAATTTTAGAAGCTATTTTTGGAAACAAAAGTATTAAATACAGTTAATAAATCCCTATTCTTGCATATTTAAGAATAATTGTGCAACTATTACTTATTTTAAATTAAAAAAAAACTTTCTTTTTTCTTGGACTTAGACAAGAGGTAAAGGCAGTCAGTTTCGTCAGAATTTCACGGATCATGAAATAAGTATTCTAGACGCCATAAGTTAAATAGAAATCATGTCAGGGATCAATTAATGTTCATATTTAACTTACGGTTTCACATAAAGAGTCTCGCATATTAGTTCATTGTTGGTACTAAATTAATCGGTAAAAATATTCCGAACTGATTCCATTTACACAGTGTTACTTAACCTTGTGCCACCATTGTTTTGCCTTGGCAAAAATATTCAAGGGATGTTAATTTGATATCGTTTTTAGAATGCTTAAGCAAAAATACGCACACAATTACGAATCCAATTTTCGAGAAATTTCTTCTTTCACTTATCATTAGTGAGTATTTGTAAATCAAAATTATATATTGTATTCTATTTCAAATACTTTTAAAAATTGCTTCTCGAAAATATATAATTAGCCCATTCCCTTATCACGTGCTCTCATAATTGTTAAAACATTTTCACCATTTTTTTTCTTCTTTTTTCTTTCTGATAACCAAGCATCGGCCAAGGACTCTGATAAGTTTGAAAAGAAAGGATGAGACGAACGTATAACATGAGAAAGTGAAGTCTGCTTGAGAGATAAACCGAGCGTACTGTGTTATCTGTGAGCCGTTCTAATGTGTGCAAATACTGTTACATTTGTTTCTTTCCAACGATTTTGAACTCATTTCTTATCTGAGAAGGGTAGGGATGCAGCCTTTGTTTCCCAGAGAGGTGAGAGTTCATTGAAAATGAAAAGAGATAGCGCGCGAAACAGGTAGAGGTGTTTACCGTAACGAGGCCAACAAATACAACTTTCAAAAGCAGCTGGATCGCGGTTAGATATCAAACTATTATTAAAAAAAGGGGGGAGTATCCATCCGACTAAAGATTCAAATTTTGTATTATCTGAAGAAAGATTTAAATAAAAGTTTGTATTTTTTCCCCACGAAGTGACAGCATTACCATGCAGTGGCAAATACGTACATCTCCTTATGTCTTTGCACAAAAAAAAAAAAAAGACTGATATGTTTACGTTATTCCACTGCAAATTTTAAAATGTGCTACAGTTATTTTTTACTTTTTAAACAATTCATCAGCATCACATGTTCGATGAAATTTAATAAATAAATATATTTTATGTTTTTAACGAATATGTTTCAAGCCTTTAAGAACCTAATTCAATTCCTTCTATTAGCTCACACTCTCCCTATATATATATATATATATATATATATATATATATATATATATATATCTTGTTCGAATTTTCAATCCTTAATAAAACACTTTCTATTCGTCCAATCAAGTTCAAGTAAATTATTTAAGCTTGTAGTAGATGATATTTGATGTTAATACATTTTTTTTCAAATACTAATTCATTATTTTTTATTTATTAAAAACTAATTTTCTTGCCTTCATAGTAGTTGTAATTGTTCGGTCGGGATAGCCTGGTTGGTAGGGCGTTGAATTCGCATCCTTTGTGCTGCGAGTTCGAGCCTGGTCACAAAGTTCTCCATGTCGAGAGTTAAAGGTGATCGTTATTCTTATGCTCAGAGGTCTATGCCCTCAGAAGCTTCTGCACCCCTCCTTCCGTTGTAAAGCGAAATACGAGAACAATTATTGTATTTATTTAATAAAAAGTAACTAAAATAAAATCTTTCCTAATATTCAAAGTAGGAATTGATTTGAGAAAATTATTTTTTATATGAGTTGTTAATATGTAATTTCACAGTAGACCAAAGCATTATGTCTTATTTTTTAAAATAAATTTCCATGAGCCAGGCTTATCAGAAAGAAAATTATTTCAAAACAAACGAAATCCATTCATGACATTTTTCTCATAAAATGTCGCATAGTATGCGAATAAAACTATCTGTTTTAAAGAAAAAATATTACGCTCATTTTTTTTAACATTCTTTGAGCTTTGAATGCTTAATTACAGCTTTGCTACGGTTCAGAAGTTTCCGGCTCGCATCGATATTTAAAGATTAGTGTCGAAGCCAGAAGACAGCAAGTACTCTGGGATCAGAGAAAACTGCTACGTTCATAGGATCAGCGTCCGTCAGTCGGTAACCTTGACTGTCAGAAGTGTTTCTTCACCGTTAACAACCTCTATCGTTTGTTATAAATGAGAGAAGATGCATCGTTAAATAATGATAGGCTGCGAAAATAAGGAAATCTCACGATATATATATTTGATTTTTCAGGAATGGATTATTTTCCGTGTGTACAAATGACACACAAAAATAATCTCGCCTTTCCTCTTCCCAAACGAAAACAAATGACGCCACTGAGTTTGAATAGATCCAAAAACTGCTCTCAGACGATATTCAACTTTATAAATGTCTACTTTATTTAGATGGAAAATAAAAGAATGAATCCATACTTTTGATATTTGAAATAATTTTAACTAGCTACATCGGAAACTCATTTTATTTTTATTTTAAAAACTAATTCCTGCAAGTAAATGCAATTTCTGTCTTCCATAAAGTTATTAAGGGAATTACAGAATCATAATAATTCTAAAAAAATTTTTGACACTTAAAATACAAATATTATACTACGCACATGTTTTAGATTTTTTTTAAATGTCAATTAATAGTAATTTATGTAGCAAATGCATTCGAAGTAAAGATGGTTGAAATAGGATAAATATACTTTACAATAAATTATTTATACATTAAAAAATAATACATTTTCAAATTACCTATATATTTAAAAAAATTCAAAGTATCGTTGAAATATGTATCCATAAATGAAAATATTATAAGAAGATATGCAATTCACTGCTAAACTTCAACTTAAAAATTGGCAAATTTGTATAATATGACGGAATTTATTTCTCTAATGCCTATTAAAAATGCGAAGTCGCAATCTCAATTAGAAAGTTGTTTGGCGATTTAAAATTTTGTATTTTATTCATTTAAGTTAAAATAAAAATCATTGATTTTCTATACAATTATTTACCTTAATCTTTATCTCAATCTGTAGCAATACGGAAGAATGTTCTTTTGAAGATTTTTTTTTTTTTCGTAAATCAAATCAGAATTTTGTAATGGTGATCAAACGATTTTGATTGAATTATTTTTGGATTTCTTCTGTTACTTCGTCTTTTCATAAAAACATTTAGGGTGGGGCAACCCCAATTTTTTAGTCATCTTCATGAGACGAATAAAAAATTCGACTCAGCCTACTAAGAAAACTGCTATCTTGATTGAATCAGTCAGTGGGAAGAAGCACAGATTTATTTTACAACCCTTTTATAACGCTCTGCCTCAAACAAAAACACAAGCACAATGGATATTAAATATTTCCCGCCAATTCGACCGCACCGTAGCGGTTAGCGTGACGTCATGTGGTCATGTGACTTTGGAAGACCGCGAAATTATGCAATCGAAGTCAAGGAACGTCGGCGTTTCCGCAGGACACAAACATGCCTTGAAAGTAACCTTGGGATTTATTTTTTAACTCCTTTCCAATTTTTATCTTATTATTTATCAATATCCCACAAAGTGCTGTCATACATTTCAATCGGATACTATTTTTTTGATTTAAAAAGTTACTCTTTTTTCTTTTTTTTTCTCTGCCTCCTGGTGGTCGTAATTTTACAAGCACGTGACCTTTAAACAGGCGCACGGTATCCATCACTTTTCCAAGGCAACTTCACGCTGTTTTTCGGCGATTTTTTTTTTAAATGGAAACAGTTATGACGCAATAAGAAGGCTATTGCGTAACTGAGACATAAAAAAAATCAAAAATATATTCACTTCCTTTCTACAAACAAATGATGAAAATGAAAGGAAACATCTTCCGCTGACTTGTTACTCTTTCAGCCCGGAAAATTAAATGCCTCATTCGTCAGTGGTTGAAGCTCTTACGCTTTAAGTAATATTATGAAATTAATTGACTTCCCGGTTTGATCGCTGAGGGGGAAGTGCAAAATATACACTCTAGAAAATGGAGAAGGATTTCAGAAATGTAGGAATATGCAACTTTCTACCAAATGAAATAATGTGATAATTGCGCATCAGTTATTTTTTTTATAACACAACTTGGGAAAAAAATAAAAAGATATAATACGAAATAATTGACATAAAAAATAAAAAGACATAATAAAAAGACATAATTGACATAAAAAATGAAGACACAATAAAAAGATATAATTGACATAAAAATAAAAAGACGTAATTGACATAAAAAATCTTTAAAAAAAGTATGAAACTAAGCTATCATAATAAAATTTGTTTCATTTCATCTTAAATCTCATTTTTCAAAATTTCGTATTATAGTGGATTTAGGAATTCAATTCTAAACAGTGCTCATTACGAAACCACTCTTTTGATTGAACTGATCAGCTCAGTTTCACATATCAACATATTTTTACCTTTTTCAATAAGTTAATAATTTTTTAAAATGTAATGACTTAGTGAAAATGCCTATGAAATTTTTCCTTAGGAGAAATATTGCAATTGTCAAAAAATTCTTGATTTGACAAATTAGCATTTTCAAACATATGAGTCTAAAAATCACAATTTTGGAATTTTGGGGTCTGCCTGTGAACTGGATAACTCACTAACGCTTTGAGCTACACAACAAAAATTGGAATTACTACCAAATTTGTAGATTTCTATCAAATTTTGAACAGAATTCATTTGAAAGAAATCCGTCTGTTATGTAGTTCTAGAATAAGAAAACTCGAACTTTTCACAACATAAAAAGCTAGATAGATAAAATTGGATGTACAGGTTTAGAATCTGAAACAGACTTGCCAAATTTTAAACCAAATCCGTGAGAAGGTTGGCTATCTGTCAAGCTGTATTTTTGAAAACAAATAAAAGCCAAACTGTATTTTCGCCAACATATAAACTCGCAAGCGCTGATACGAGTCTAAAAAACACAATTTGGCATTTTGGCGGTATGTCTGTGAACAGGATAACTCAAAAAAGCTTTTTTTACACGACAACAATTGGAATCGCGACCAAATTTGTAAATTTCTATCAACTTTTGATCAAAATTCAGTTGAAAAGAAATCCACCTGTTCTGCTGTTCGAGTACAAGAAAACTCGAAATTTATAAAATATAAAGAACTAGATAGATAAAATTGGATGGACAAGTTTAGCATCTAAAATAGACTTCCCAAATTTTGAACCTAATCCGTCAGATGATTGGCCATCAAGCTGTATTTTCGCAAACATATAAACTTGCAAGCGCTATGGTTTACATCGATGAAATTCGGCATGTTATTTTTTGACTACAACTTTACTTTTGCGTCAAATGTTCGTCTGGAATATAAGCGTCCAAAATATATATTAGCGAGATAAATTCAGTAAAAATACTAGATTAATTCCAAAGATTCATATTTTGAAAAACTATCGTTCACTTACAAAGTACTCTTGACCTTGTCCAAGGTTACCAATTTTATGTGATGGAAGGAAGGGGGAATGAGACAGAGACGCGAAAAAGTATCGGAGAGTACTCTCCCAATGGCTTAAATTTATTTACTACGGTTAATGATTGCACGGTATCCATGTTTGTACACAGATTTAAGTAGAAGGTGCTGATAAATACTATAAAAACTAAGGGACTCCAATGCAACTCATAAGAATTTGACCTATCATAAAGATAATAATAATATTTCATAATTCATAGAATTTGTGTTTTTTTAATCACTAAAAGCATGTTTTTATAATAGACCTAAATATAGTAGTCCTGTTACTAAGTTGAAAATTCACCATTGTGTCCATACTTGCAGGCGCCATCAGGCAATAAACTTTAAAATGCACCTCATTTTGATGATTTAATAACTCGTGAATCTTATAAGTATATTTGTAGTCAAAGCGATTAATAAATACATAGAACTATTCAATATTGATCTATGATCAGAAATAGTTCGTTTCTTTTTTTTAACAGCCTATTCCACTATATTAAAAAACGACAATACAAAAAATTTGAGGTAAAGAGGATCATAACGCATTTTAAGCTGTTGAATTTTCCCATTTGTTTTTTAAAGCTTGTGTCTCAATTATGTAAATTACTCTTCTGAATGTTATATATAAATGATTTACAGACAACAAAACAATCAGAAATTTGGTAAAATTGTATAAAATGTCGCATGATATTCAAATTTAAATTACTGGAAAGATAATTTTTCTGCGCTTAGAATTATGTAGAGGTATCACCTTTCAAACTTCGCAGAACTTCCCTACATTCTTTCTGTCTCCCCCGCCCCTTCCGTTTCTACCCTTGTTAAGCGAAACCGTGACCTTGAAAATGGGCAAAGCTTAATGATATTCTATCTTCTTACCTCCCTGTTAGTGGCAAGACAGCGCGAATTTTGAAGGATTTATGTCAAGTAGCAAATCTTCTAAAGAGCCAGCAGACATATACATATTGGCTTTTAAATCAGAGATAAAAGCCTGTCGGATATCAAGCTAAAGACGCAATCGGGAATCAAACTTCAAAAGAAGTTTTTTCGCACATTTTGCTTTGTTCAATTCCAATAATTTTTCACCTTCAAAAATTAATGAAATCAATCTAGATAGACTAAGACTAAAAGATACAGTATTTAAACAAACTAAAGTAACATTACTTCTCACGAGTAGACTTTTCAATAAAACATGCAATAGATACATCTAGATTGTACATGCAAACACATTTCAGACAGAATCGTTATGGACCATTTACTTGATCCTTTTGCTTCCAAACGCTTACGGACGCAAAAAGAAGGGGGAGGGATGAATGCTAATTGCTTTCTACAGCTAAAATATACAATATCACCTTCCAGACTATTTTGCAACAACTTGTTTTCAACTATATACATGAAATCCGAAACGGCGTTATACACACTAATCAATAACCAGTGGTGGCTAGACAATTCACATTATAAAACACATCTTTTAATAAAGTGCTCATCATTTATTTTCATATTTCAATATATTTTTAAATTAATCAAGATGATAATAATTTACTTTTCATAAATCTCTTTTATTTTAGTAACGATCTGAAGTGTATATTTATTTATTACGTGCCAATAACTTACATACAATGATATTAAACAAATGTTCGGTGTTTATAAAAATTGTTATAATCAAAAGATCATTATGGTAGAGATAGAATCTGACCAACTATAAATGGCGAAATCCTAATATTATCTTAATAGTTTAAAAATTCTTAGAATTTTATTTACTTAAATGTACTTTTAAAACATCTCGGCAAATAACGCTTTTAAAATCTTGACGATTATTTTCCCCTCTCAGGCTTGTGAACCTAGACAGTAGCCCAAACTGAAATTGACCATAAGAGTGAATAAGTTAATCCTTAAATTTAAATGAATAATCTAAAATATATAGCTTTTTAATTCAACAAGGTATATGCATCTACATTTCCAAATCGATTTCATTCATTTTCTTCGGTTATGTAGCCTATGACTAGAGCTTCAATAAATCAGCTTGTGAGATGCGCTGTATAGACGATTCAGAGAAAATCAGTGTTAAAAAATTGAGAGAGAAAACAGAGTTCAAAATCATAAGTGTAAATACTATCTGAGTATAATTCATGAAAACGTGTCTCAGCGGATAAGTTCCCCATTACATAAGCGGAAGGTCTCTGGATCAAACAGGGCCCAACTTAGCCTAGTTGGGGCCCACGTCAAAAATTTCTTTGGGACCCCTCTGCTTCTCTACTTTAAGTAATGAAAAAACTTATTAAAGAAGGAAACGTAAAATAAAATTTATATTCGATTTGGGGGCCCTCACTTATGGGGGGGGCGGGGTAACTGCCCCGTATGCCCCTGCCTAAGTGAGGCCTGGGATCTCTCTGTGGTCATTTTGGTTCTCATCCTCACTATAATTCGAAAAAAAATTACGTAATGAATGTAGAAATTATTAACATTGATTAATCATTTGGAAAAATAATCACCTCGGTCCTTTAAAAAAAACATTTGAAACATCATTTATTTTTATTATTAAAGTAAGTGCTTTTCTTGATTGTCTACTAGATCTCTGTTGTCGCATTCTGGCTTAAAAAATGGTAACTACTTGAATGAATTCTAAACCAAGTATACATTTTTTAAATCAAAGTTAATTAAAATAACTAATTTTTATCGATCAAAATTGACTAGTCAATATCAATAAGTTTAACACTCATGATACATGAATTTTTTAGAATTATTCATAAGATGAAAAACAAAACTACCAGAAGCGAGATTCGATCTAGAGACCTACATCGCTTTTGAAACTGAGAGTTTAAACATGAACTGTATAAAAGTAAAGAACATACAGCGTTATACAAACTTTAGAATAATTCAAACAGTGTTTTTCGAAATTGTCTGCAAAGCGAGACTTAAATTATACTCATTAAATTCTAGTCATGACAATTATAAGAGATGAAAATGAATTAGTGAGAAAATGCAGACTTCTTGTTAGACATAATTCAGTAATCGGAAATGTCTAGTCCATTTTTTTTATTGCTGATACGATCCTATTTTTTAAAAAAATTCATTTCCTTCTGCAAGTCGGCCGAATATGCAAGTAAACGAAAATACTTAGCAAATATGCCCCTAAATTTAAATGAGCTAAAAGAAATGGCAAAATATTTTATTACTTACCAACACTAATAGAGATGTTGTAAATAGTGCGTGCATACACATTTTTAGACCAATTCACACCAAAGTCAATTATATGATGGTTAGAGAGCTCATATTTGTTTCTATGTACAATAATAATTCAATAACTTTTAAACAGAAATCCCATATCTTTTTTTCCCATTCACAATATACAGAGAGCAATTTCTAAGAATAGCAGGATGCAAAGTGAATGTTTAAGAATGGCTTTAGAATCACGACAGGAACAGGTGAATAAGTACAGAAAATAAAACTAATGATGTTTCACTAAGAACATGCCATAATGAGCTTTTGCAATTACTCTAGTAGAAAGCGTTTTTTTTCTCCCTAATTTAAAATCATAAAAAGTATATTTATTCAGACGCGTTATAAACGCACGTGAATATAAGGAAGAGTATGTAGTTTTATGGGGTTCTTCTTGTTGGCAGAGCTAATTATCCATAATAATGAGCGAAGTTTCATTACATTCTTGGAAAAAAATGCATTAGGAAAGGTCTTTAATCCAATATATTTTTTTTCTACATTTAATATTAACTGAAAAAAGGGAAAAAATCCAATTACTATCAAAGGATTTGGGAATGCCCTCCATGTGCAGAAAATGCATATTGGTGATGGTGCACACTAATTGAGCTACCTTACCACAAACCAACGAGAGTGGTTCACTCACAGAACTTTCTAGCTTATTCCTTAATAAATTTTTTACCTCTTTTCCCTGAAAACTGAGGATATTAAACATGTCCATGAACGTCACGAATGATTGCATTTTTATCTTCAGTTTCGCTCATAACGTTTTTTGCAACGTTTTAACGTTTCGTAATATAGCGAAGGAATCAATGTGCGCATTTTGGACAACTTTTTCCCACCAGTTGAGGCTGAAATTACAGATAGTAATCCTGTAACGAAATTGTAGTCAAACGAAATTTCAATTATCTGACTCGTTGCATTTTTGAGATAAAGCATTTACAGGCATGCGAATATACAGCTCATCAGATGGTCAACCTTTTGACGGATTTGGTACAAAATTTGATACGGCATAAGTTGGTATATGATTTAGAACCTATAATTTAAATAAAAATCATGAACCAAATTTTATCTATCTAGTAATTTTGTAACTATCATATTTACTTGCCCCCGGACAGATAAATTTTCTGAGATTGGATAGAAATTTGATTTAAAAAAAAAGTTTACCTATTGGAGAAAACACCGCACATTCAATTTCATTTGTATCCCACAAAACACTTTTGAATCATCGCGTTTGCAGTCACAGAAACAGAAAGACAAAACCCCAAAAATATGTTTTTCAAATTCAAGAAGGTCGGGAATATGGGGATTAGCCAAAATCTCGAGGTCGAATTTGACATTTACAATACTTTTTCATTATATTCTTCCCTCGTGAAATAGCAAAAATATTGCGAAGAATAACGAAAATAAAAAAAGTACTCCCCACGTAATGTCTTCAAAATGTGCACCAAAAGTTTTCAAATTATTAGGAGGGGGAAACGACCACATGATTTTAAAAGAGAATTTCCTTTTCCCTTCTCTGTCCCGCTCCATTAAGATGAGCACTGATTTAAGACGAATTTTAAGATGTGTAAAACTTACTAGTTTACTTTTCTTCGATTGTTTCAATTTCAATGAATTTTAAATAAATCATTTGTTTACAGTAAATTTTGAATTTATATATTCCCGAGTCAGATGATACGATGATGAAGGTTATTCCTACAATTGTAATGTCCAAAATCAATCATAAGGGAATAAAATTAGTACAGAATTTTTTTAGAAACACGCTTTATTGGCGCACTAGTTTTTATTTCACTTATTTTCCAATTGTTAATTTTTTTTAATTCATTATTGTAAATATTACATGTAAAGCATTAACATTAACCATTCCGGTTATAGATAATTGTTCACAATTTTTATCCAAAATCCGGTGTTACATTCACTTTGTATTAAATAATTACAATAATATATAACTTAAATTATGTAAATTAAAATTCTCAAAAAAGGAAATGAAACTTAAGATAAACTTAAAAACAAATGAAAACAGAAATGAAACTTAAGATGTTGGATAAGGCGACCAGAAAAATTGGAACGGTGGATTCTAACCTTCAGCGATAAATGATTAAAATTTAAACTGCATTAATTCTCACTCGATATTTTAAAAACTGATTTCAATAATGAAGGCAGAGTATATCCAAACTATCTGAGAGAATGTTTGTTTTTAAAGAATAATATTTCACCTCTTCTTTATTCCAAAATATCAATAAATATGCTGTTTATTAGAAATGAACTTGGGACATTTGTCATTGATTATATACAATTCTTACATTCAAAGCCAATTCAACAGAGCTATACCTTTAGAACATAAATGGTACAATGATAAGTTGAAGTTTCGCGATTCCTATTTAACATACAAAAATATACCATTCGCAGTAAAGAAGGCGGAAAAAAACTGCCGTTTCCAGAGAAGATAAATAGACGTTTAATACAAGAATGATGGCATCTTCCGGTCGCCATCAAAGTGTTGTGGTCGAAAAGAGTCATAAATAAGTCTTCATAAATAAGGCTCTTGCCGTCCACAAATAGAAAAGGATGCACATCCCTTTTGGAGACAAGAAGAACGAAATCATTGGGTGTGCGCAGAAACTTCTCAGAATATCTAAACACAACAGGTCCTGCTCGCTTGAGATAAGGTTGACAGTCCCCTTTCCCTTTGTCGTTATTAAAAGACCAACTGGAGACGGATTTCATGAAAGATTCCTAGTTGAAAGTAGTAGCAAGGGAAATTAGGGTCTATTAAAATATATGTCACACCAGAATGTCTTTTTTACCAAATTTCAATATTTAGAACATGTCTTATTTATTATTATTATTTTTTTTATTATTTTATAATAATTTCAGGATAGGAAATGTAATAATCCTTTGATATAAAATCGAAGAACTGAATTGGTGGAAAGAAATTGCAAGTCCAAATTCCCTCTTTTCTGTCTTATTTACCTTCTTGCGCAGTAAGTCTACAAAGATTCAAATTGTCAAAAAATTTGACCTTCAGGTTTTGGTGAATCTTAACATTTCAGATCTCTCAGAGAAGGGCCTGACTAAGGCAGGGGCATACGGGGCAGTTGTCCCGGGTCCCCACATAAGTGAAGGGCCCACAAATTGAATAGAAATTTTATTTTACGTTCCCTTCTTTAATGAATGTCTTTTATTACTAAAGTAGTGAAATAGAGGGGCCCAAAATAAGTTCTTGCCCCGGGCCCCAACTAGGTTAAGTCGGGCCATGCTCAGAGACCATTGATATGTTTTTGAAATCATGTTTACGTGAAAACTATAGTTCAAAAAATTCACTGGGATAGACAGTTGAAATTTGATGTGGTCTCTAGATCAAATTTTTTAAAACTTTTGTAAAATTTTAAATGAAATTCATATACAGGAAGTTTATCTGTCATTGTATAAGGGAATGCGATAACTAAAAATGCCAGATGCATAAAATTTGGTACGCAGTTTCAGCATCTAAAACGGCATTTCTCAACTTGTTGTACGCGTACACCCAGAGGTAAATGAAATAGCCTCGGGAGGTAATTATGTAGGAAAAAAGGTGTAATGGTTCATATCCATAGATTGAGAAAGAAGAAGAAACCATAAGAAAGCTGTTAAAACAACTGACATTATCAATCCAAATAATTTTTCATCAAGAAAAAAAAATCATATTACTTAAACTGAATCTAAAATAATTTTAATTTAGATTGATATTAATGTTTTAAATTCATTTTTTATATAGATTTTATCTGCAATACTTGTCGTGAGGAATCTCATTACCGACCGACAGATAACAATAATTCTTATACAAAGGAAGAAAATCATTGGGCTATGTTTTATGTAAAAAAAAAATGAATTAAAACAATTCTATCATCAGACTTTGTTTTCGTTATATTTTGTAATTTTTTTTTCTTCCCTTTCCCAGGGGGCCCCACTGTTCTGAGGCATGTGAGAGTGCCCCCCTTTCCCAGGGGGGCACACTCACATGCCTCAGAACAACTGGGATAGAACCCCACGGATAGAACAACTGGGACTCGAACCCTGGACGCCCAGAACACGGGGAAGACGTGCTAATCCTATGCCAGGACGCCAACCTTCAATAATGTTAAAATCAATAGAGAAGTTCTTTTGCAAACAATGAAAAGGGTTAAATAAGGAAACATTCTTTCAGGAAAGACGGCAAATAAAACTAAAGTCATCAGTACGGAAGAGAAAAATAAAAACCTGCTGAACATTCGTAGGTAACTCCTGAAGAAGTCATAAGTGCTACACCACTAAAGGAAGCAAGTTTACATGACCTTGAAAGGAAGTAACAACCCTGGTAAGTTTCTGTTGTTGCTTTCAATAGGGAAATCTTTACGAAATCATGTGCAATTCATTTGCTTTTTAATTAAAAGCCAAACCGCGCAGAATTCAGAAATGGAATTTGGACATTTACAGCATCACAACGAAACTAGACTTTCGAAGAAAGAATGAAAGATTCCCAGTTTTAATTAAACCGCCTTCACTTTCAACTGTTCCAGTCCAGTGGTAACGTATTCTTCGGACTTCAAAGAAAAATTCGCATGAGCAGTGATTTTATAACACTTTTTCCCAGTCCCAAATCTCACCCATTGTTTCTTCACATTTTGTAATATTAACCTGTTATTACAGAGAGGTCAAAGAGGCAGAGACACGAAATTAAAATAAAGTTAATGAATTTAACAAAAGGGGAAACTCAGGACGACCTGAGAGATCTGCGATGAATACTGGAACTCAGTGGCTCTTCTTTTCTGGATATCAGTTTAAAAATAAAAGGTATTTCCTCCTAAAAGAAATAATTTTAAGTAAAAGTTTCTTTTCTTTCTTTTTTTTACAGATACTTCATGCTATTATAAATGATTTCTTCTTGGTTGTATAATTTTAATCAATTCGATTAGGGAAAGTATGACTTGCCGGCTAGATGTTAAAAAGTGAAAATAAATTGGATGTTTTTTTTTCTTAACTTCCTAGAAAACAGCACATTCAATCCAAAAATTGATTTGCAATATATGTGAAGAGAATTAAGCAGAGGGAAAATTAGTATTGACTTCATAGATTCTGTTGAAGAAATATATTTTAACATTCTTATTAAATTTGCGATAGTTAAACAAAAAATATCTTTCTCTAGAAAAATGACTTGAATAGTCAAAAAAGCTAGCGAAGTATTTCTTTCCCGAATTGCATGTAATAGAAACTTTTAATAAAAGAGCAGAAGTTTGAAGATTAGAAAAACGAAAATAAATTTCGATTTCAAGAAATCAGAAAATAATGTTAAAAAGGCGAATAAATTAAAAATATTTGGCTTTTACTTTCTCACATTTTAAGGATTCTTTTTTATATGATTTTTACTAAAGTAAATAAATGACGAAAATAACATTAACAAAAAGCGGGGAAATATTTCATCCTCCTCTAGAGGGACTTAACGAAGGTAAATTCTTAAGGCCTCGCTAAATCCATATCATTGCGTACCGTTCCAATTACTTCTTCTTCCCAATTACCTTCCCCGACAGAACTTGCACTTCTGCAGCAAAAATTAAATTAATGTTAATCGTGTGCAGATTTATTTAGATCTGTAACTTTTAAAACAAACAGTTTTTAATATTGGATGTGTTGCTTCCTTGTATTGTAGGAAAATCTTTTTTTTTTTACCTTACAAAATCCACCTCGACAAAAAAAAATAAATAAATAAAGGACAGTGATATTGAATTGAAATGATTAAAGCGATTAAAGTAATAAATTTTCGTCCGTATCTCCCTAAATTGCTAAGAGGCATTTTATTGACATCGCCCGAAAACATAGAAAGGGTATAATAGAATGTAGAAAGATTTTCAGATAATATTTATTTTTATATAAACAAGATTTCGATGGAGAAAAGAGCTATTGTTTTAGAATTATTCCGAAGAAAAATGCTGAAGTTACTAAACTACATTTCTATAACTGAACACACACACACACACACACACACACACACACACACACACACACACA